>CM052806.1:60605730-60643247 GCA_028533885.1 Nasua narica
ATAGATACATGTTTATTTCTATTTTGATAATTATTTTCTGGTTGTTTTTGTAGTTCTACTTTGTTCCTTTCTTTTTCTTGCTCTCTCCCTTTGTGGTTTGATGACTTTCTTAGTGGTATGATTATATTCCTGTCTCTTTATCTTTTGTGTATTTCCTATAAATTTTTGCTTTGTGGTCACTATGAGGCTGAGATGTAACAACTCAGATCTCTAACATTCTATTTTAAGTTGATAACAAATTGTTCACACTGTAATGCTTAACATTATTATCCATCTCCATGTTTTACATTTTTCATGTCACATTTTGTATCATTTAATCTTGTGTGTCCTTTATTATAACCACACTTATTTTTGCTACTTTTGTCTTTTAATCTTCATACTTTATAAGTGATTTATCCACTATATTTACCATATATTAACCTTACCAATGAGATGTATTCTTTCCTATTTTTTCTTAGTACTAATTAGTGCCTTCTATTTTCAGCTTAAAGAAGTTCCTTTAACATGTCTCCTATGGCCAGTTAAGAGCTAACTCCTTTAGCTTTTGCTTGTCTGGAAACTCTCGCTCCTCTACTTTTTTTTTTTTTTTTAAAGTCACATCTAAGGCATTTACTGCTGGATTTTAAATAAGCAATACATACCCAAATTTCCTCAATTATGCCCAAAATGATCTTACCATGATAAGTGCAGTCTTTAATCCCCATCATCCCTTGGACTATTGACCCTCCTCCTCTCTGATAACTATCAGTTTTTTTCTCTATAGTTAAAAAGAGTCTTTTTCTTGGTTTGCCCCTCTTTCCTTTTTTTCCCGTTTGCTCATTTGTTTTGTTTAAATTCCACATATGAGATCAAACCGTATTTGTCTTTCTCTGACTGAATTATTTCACTTTGCATTATATTATACTCTCTAGCTTCATCCATGTTGTTACAGGTGGGAAGATTTTGTTCCTTTTTATGGCTGAATAAGATTTCTTTTCTCTCTAAGTAGGTTCCACATCCAGTGTGGACCCCAACATGGGACTTGAACTCATGACCCTAAGATTAAGACCTGAGCTGAGATCAAGTATCAGATGCTTAACCAACTGAGTCATCCAGGAACTCCTTGAATAATATTCCATTGCATATCTATCTATCACTTATTCTTTATCCATTCATCTATTAATGGACACTTGGGGTGCTGCCATAGTTTGACTAATTGTAAATAATGCTGCTATAAACAGGGGTGCATATAGCTGTTAGAATTAGAGGATGTGTATTTTTTGGGTAAATATCCAGTAGTGTGGTTGCTGGATTGTAGGGCAGTTCTATTTTTAAGGTTTTGAGGAACCACCAGACTGTCTTCCTCAGTAACTGCACGAGTTTACATTCCCATCTGCATGAGGGTTCCTTTTTCTCCACATCCTTGCCTACCTTTGTTGTTTCTTTCCTTCTTGATCTTAGCCATTTGACAGGTATGAGGTAATATCTCATTGTAGTTTTGATTTGCCTTTCCCTGATGAGTGATATTGAGCATCTTTTCCTGTGTCTATTGGCCATCTGATGTCTTCTTTGGAGAAATGTCTATTCACATCTTCTGCCCAATTTTTAAATAAGATTATTTGTGGGTTTGGTGTTGAGTTGTGTAAGTTCTTTATATATTTTGTATAATAACCCTGTAATAGATATGTCAGCTGCAAATATCTTCTCCCATTCAGTAGCTTGTCTTTTTGTTGATCATTTCTTTTGCTGTGCAAAAACTTTTTATTTTGATATAGTCCCAATAGTTTATTATTTGCTTTTCCCCCCCTTGCCTTAGAAAACTGTTTCTAAGGCCGATGTCAGAGAAATGACTGCCTACTCTTTTCTAGGGTTTTTATGGTTTCAGGTCTCACATTTAGGTCTTGAATCTGTTTTCAATTTAATTTTGTGGATGGTGTGAGAAAGTGGTCCAGTTTCATTCTTTTGCATGTAGCTGCCCAGTTTCCCCAAGACCATTTGTGGAAGAGACTCTTTTTCCTATTATATATAAATTCCTCCTTTGTTGAAGATTAATTGACCATATAATTGTGGGTTTATTTCTAGGTTTTCTATTCTGTTCCATCAATCCATGTATCTATATTTATGTCAGTATGCTACTGTTTGATTACCACAGCTTTGGATTATAACTTGGAAATCTGGAATTGTGATACCTCTTTTATTTCTCAAGACTGCTTTGGCTATCTGGGGTCTCCCGTGGTTCCATACAAATTTTTGGATTGTTCCAGTTCTGTGAAAAATGCTATTGGTATCTTATAAGGATTGCATTAAATCTGTAGACTGCTTTGGGTAGTACAGAATTTTAACATATTTGTTCTCCCAATTCATGAGCATGGAATATCTTTCCATTTCTTTGTGTCATCTTCATTTTATTTCATCAGTGTTTATAGTTTCTCCTTCACTTCTGAATAACTTTGCCAGGTAGAGTATTCTTGGATGGCATTATCTTTTCTTTCAGCCCTTTGAAAATAAAATGCTATACCCTTCTGGCCTGCAAAGTTTCTGCTGATAAATCTGCTTATAGATTTATGGGAGTTCATTTGTATGCAGTAGTATGTTTTTTCCTTGCTCCTTTTAATATTTTCTCCATTTTCCATTATTTTTTGCTGCTCTGTGTAGTCTTCACATTGATGATTCTGCTATTTCTAGTCTCATGTTGAATGTCTTGAGTGTATTCTTCAGTTCAGTTATATTTTTCAGCTCTTTGACCTCTACTTAGTACCTTCTCCTATCTTTCATCTCTTTGTTGAAGTTATCACTGTGTTAATTCATTCTTCTCTCAAGTTTTGTAAGCATCTTCATGACCATTACTTTGAATTCTTTAGTAGGTAAGTTACTTATCTTTATTTCACTAATTTTTTTCCTCTTTTTTTTCCCTTCTTTCCATTTGGAACATATTCTTCTTTCTGCATTTTACTTGACTCTCTGTGTTGGTTTCTACACAGCAGATGACACCAGAGCCTCTACCAGTCTTGAAGGAGTGGCCTCGTGTAGGAGATAAAACTTGTTATTCAACTCTGTCTCAGTTCGTGGTTGTCTTTCAAACCTTGTGCTTGTCCAAGCAGCCTATTACATTTTTAATAGCTTCCAGTAGTTGAGGATGTGCCAAGACCTGTCAGTGCCCTTGTGGGGGATATCTCAACACCTAGATTCAGGCTGACTGGAAGCCAGACCTCCAGGCATCAGCTTTTAAAAGTACGTAAATATATTATAGTCTGGTGGGACCACAAGTGTAAGCCTCCACTGAGAAGCAGGCCATCTGAAGGTATCCCCTGGGTGGCAAAGCAATCAGGGCTCCAGACAAGTCTATAAGGTCTTTTCTGGGTGATAGTAATGAGGACATGGGAAATGCAAGATGTGTCCTCCACCTATGTTCCTTGAGAGCAGCTTTGTATGATACTAAATGTGTACCAAGCCTGAAGGAGGTCCCTAAAGCCAAAGCCCCAGACCAAGCAAAGATGCCTCCTTCACAGAAAGACTGGGAAGTGTGCCTCAGTTTGCTGTCTGTGCAGTGCCCTGGGGGTGGTAGCCTGCTAGTCTGCCAAGAACAATCTCTCCAAGTGCCACAGTCCCAGGAAAGCTAGCCCTCCACCCACCATCCCAGGCACCAGAGCCAGGTGATCATGGGGTTTTCCCTGAAGCCACCTACACAAACTGAGGCACCAGATGCATGTATAGGTCCCCTCCAGGAGAGACTGGCACTTGGGAGCACAGCAGAGAGTGAGCTAAAAGATAGGGCCCACCCACAAAAATCTCTGGAACAGATTATAGTCAGACCCAAGATGTGTGTTTAATTAGAAGTCTGCCACTCAGGCTGTAGTTGGGATGATTAGCTAATAATCTTCCTTCACAGGAAGACTGAGCTCCTAGGTCTGATGCCTCCTGCTGTGCCCAAGGGGGCACAGCTGTTAAGGAATTTTCTTCACTGATTACAGTTCTGTGGGACCCATAAGTGTAAGCCTTACAAGCCACCAGAGCCAGGGATGCAGTGATGTAGTCTGGCAGCAGTTGAAAAAACTGAGACGCCAGACAGGGTATGAGCTCCTTTTTGGGTGACACTCACTATTATGGTGCTATGGAAGAAGGAATACATGCTCCCTTCGCCTCTATAGCCAGGAGATCAAGTTTGCAGCCTATTTAATGTAATTATTGATACACTAAGGTTTAAATCTATACTCCTTTTTACTTTGTCCCATCTCTTTATTATAGGCTTTGAACTCTTTCTCATATCTATCACCCCATTGGCTTATTAGCTTTAACTCTTCTGTTATTTCAGTGGTTGCTTTAGGATTTAATGTATACATCTTTAATATAATCTACCTTCAAATATTTCGCCACTTCATATATGATATAAAATCCTTAAAATAGTATATATTTCCATTTCTCTAATTTCTTCTTTTGTGCTATTGTCAGACTTTTTTTTTTTACTTATAAACCACACTCCATATTATCCTTATTTAAATAGATGTATTAGTTTGCTAAGACTGCTATATCAGAATACTGCAAATTGGGTGGCTTACACAGAAATGTATTTTGTCACAGTTCTAGAAGCTAACATTCTGAGATCAAGGTGTCTACAGGGTTGGTCGTTTTAAAGGCTGTGAAGGAAAATCTGTTCATGCCTTTATTCTAGCTACTGGTTGTTGGCGATCTTTGTGTTCTTTGGCTTGTAGAACCATCACTCCTCTGCCTTCACATGACATTTTCCCCGTGTGTGTGTGTGTTTCTAAGCCAGAATTTCTCCTTTTTATAAGACTATTACAATCATATTGAATTAGGCCCCACCCTAATAACTCATTTTAACATGATTATCTCTGTAAAGACTCTATCTCCAAATAAAGTAACACACCGGAAGTTAGGACTGCAACATATCTTTTCAAGGAGGAATAGAACAGAATTCAACCCATAGTAATGGTCAGCTATCTTTCAGAGAGTTTAATAAAGAAAAAACTTTAATAAAGTTTTTAATAAAGAAATAAAGAAAAAACTGTACATTTTTTACAACTATCTAGTTATCACTTCCTGCATTCTTCATCATTTTGTGTAGATCTGTATTTCTAACTTGTTGAGGCACTTCTTCCTTAACATTTCTTTAAATGTAAACTGGCTGATGTTGACTCTCTAAAGCCTTTGAATGTCTGATAAACAATGTCTTTATTGTTGAAAGATATTTTTGCTTGACAAATTATTATGTTTCACTATTTTAACATGCCTTCTTAAAAAATCTGGTTGCTTTTAAAAATTGCTCTTTATCACTGTGTTTTGATTTTGCATATGTGTTGGGGGGGATTGATTACCATCTACCTTGGTGTAATTTTGTTTCTTGAGCTGTGGGTTTTTTGAGCTTCTTGGATTTGTGGATTTATAGCTTTTATCAAATTTGGAAAATTTTAGGCTATTCTTTAATCTCCCTGCCTTATGGGAGGGACTCCAATTATGCTTGTATTTGGCCATTTGATATTACCTCATTGCTCACTAATGTTCTTCCAACTTAAAAAATTCTTTTTGTATTTAATTTTGGATAGTTTCTATTGTCATGTCTTCAGTTTTCAACTTCAACTTTTCTTCTGCAATATCTAATGTGCCTTAATTGCATCTAGTATGTATTTCATGTCCTCCATGGTAGTATCCATCTCTGGAAGTTAGATTTGGTATTTTTAAGTATGTTCTAGGTCTCTAAACTTGTTGTACATACAAAATGCAGTCATCCTGTGCCTATTTTAATGTCCTTGTTTCCTAATTTTAACATCTATATCAGTTCATGGTTGGTCTTTGTTGATTATAGCCAGTTATTTCTTTATTGGATGTCTAACATGGTGGATTTTTACCTTGTTGGGTGCTGGATGGCATGGTATTGCTATGAATATTCTTGAGCTTTATTCTGGGATGTAAATTACCTGGAGACACTTTGATCTTTTTGGGTCTTCTAAGATTTGTTAGGTGGGACTGGACCACTCTTAAGTCTAAGGCTAAATATTTTCCAGTACTCAGGTAAGACTCTTCTGTATACTCTATTCAATGCACTGTGATTGTTTAGGTTTCCAGTATGGCTGATGGGAACAGGTACTATTTTCATCTTATGTGCCAGGCACTATAACCTTCACTCGTTTTGAGGGCAGTTCGAGTCTCATGTAGTTTTCTCATACATGTTATGTACTGACCAGTACTGAGCTGAGTCCTCTTCTTTGCCCTCCAGAGTTTTCCCTCTGTGCAGCTATCACATAATTGGTACTGTGTTCTCTGAACCCTAGCCACCTAGGTTTAGGACTCTCAGCTCTTCTTCCACAACTCAGAATCAGCTGGGCTTTGCCTGGGATTCCCTCTCTGTCATGCCCTAGGAACTCTCTGAAGGCCAAATGCTTGTGCAAGGGTAGGGCTCAACTCATTTGTTTTCAGTCTTTCAGTGATCATTGTCCTTTATCACAGGGTATTCAATGTCTTGTAAATTACTTACATTTTGTCCACTTTCTGTTGCTTTAGGAAGGGGAAAGATCAATCTGGTACTTGTTACTCCATCCTACCTGGAAGTGAAAGTCTGATTCTACTACTGAACTTATATATAGCAGTTTTTTTTGCCTTCCCCAATGATTTAAAGTTTAGGCTCAAAAAATATTAAATTTGTTTATATAGAGAGCCATAAAGTTTAGATCAAATGGTTATCATATTTCAGCAGTCCCTAAAGGATATCTTTAACATGTTTCTTGAGGAAGGAAGAAAATTCATTTACAAAGCCAAATGCATTTTAAAGTATAGGTCCTGATGACACAGAAGTTCTTTGCAGTGACAAGCTAGAAACAGCTATTTTACCATAAAGCAAACATCTGTCCACCTTTCAGAAGTAGAGATAATCGTAATAGTTTGTTAGCATTTTTTCATCAAAATTCAAAGGATTCATATGAAACTTCAATCTCTGGAACTTCTCAATAATGGTAAACATTTCTTTAGCACTCACTATGTAATAAGGCTAAGTGCTAAGTGTGCTAAGTGTTTTAATTATTTCTTAACTAGACATTACAACTGTCCTATGAAATACGGTCCGTTACTAACCCCATCATACAGGTAAGAAAACAGCCTCAGAGTTGCAACCCCATCTTGAAATAAGATTCTCTTCTTTTACTCAAGATGTAGTTAATGAATACTTGATGTACAAGGCACTCTTCTTGGTGCTAGGAATATAGCAGCAGAGTGAAAAATTTACACTATAACACATTCTAACATTAAAAATGCAATTTATAAAAAATTTTGGTGCCTAATGCTTTATGAAAAGTAGAATAGCAAATATGAATTTGTCATTAAGAAAAAAAAATCTAATTTTAAAAGCAGAGGAAACATTTAAGTAGTTTCATCTACTAAGTACAAATAGCTGGGATTTAATAAAGTTTTAACGGTCCCAAAAGCCCTTGCTCTTAACATTATTCCCTAATAGCTCTACATCACAGTACACTTCAGAAAAAGATACCTCAAACAAAAAGCCCAAACCTTACAGCTCTCTGGAAATTTTTGCAATCTACTAA
Source organism: Nasua narica (assembly GCA_028533885.1). Taxonomy (NCBI): domain Eukaryota; kingdom Metazoa; phylum Chordata; class Mammalia; order Carnivora; family Procyonidae; genus Nasua; species Nasua narica. The sequence continues at coordinate 60,613,260 of CM052806.1, forward strand.
AGTCTCTAGATTACAACAATAGATAAACAGTAGACAAAATAAATAACAAACAACCAGTATTATTTTGACCAGTACTATATTTGTTAACTAAATGCTCAAAAATTTTCATGGAATATTTATTTGGATCTGAACAGAAATTTCGTATCAACTTGTTCATAGAAAACACACTTGCTCTTTTAGCATTGTAAAGATAATGCTTTTCCTTTGTAAGATCTTCAAATGAGAACTATGCATACCTCTACAGCAGGTACAATGTCTATGCCAACAGTTAGAAATTCTTCAAACTTCAGAAATGGGTTAAAGCAGCTGCCAACATCAAGTAATCTGATCTTTCCTGAGGTCTGTAGTAACCTAAAAATAGACGATTTTCAGTTCATCTTTTATAGGATAAAACAAAGTATAAGAAGAAGTTCAAGTATTTGAGAAAAAGATCACATAAATCATTGGCTAAATTTTTGGTTTCAAGATGCCTTTACACATTTAAAAATTGAGGGCCCTAAAGATCTTTCATACATGTGGGTTGTAGGTTACCAATAATACCATACCTGAAATTAAAACTGAATAGTGAAAAAACATTAATTTATGTAACATGCTGCAATAGGCTTTTTAAAAAATGTAAATTATACGTATAACATGAAAAATCTAGATTAGAAAGATAAAACGTGAGGCATTGTATTACATTTTCTCAAGTGTCTTTAATGTCTGATTTAATAGAGGACAAATTCTCATACAGGCTTTTGTGTACAGGTTGTTGTATCACATGCCATGTAGTTTGGAGAACTCCGCTCTACACTCATGAGAGAGTAATAAAGACAAATGATATCTCAGTATTACTAAAATAATTTTGCACCCACAAGGATCCTGGAAGGGTCTCAAATCACAAGACCACAATCTGAAAACTCTCCTTGTAGATAAAAGAATGCATTCACAAATCAAATCTCATTAGTCAATTTAACAATGTCCTTGACTTCACTTTAATTTCTCAGTAGTTTAAAGGAACCAAAAGAACATTTAAACTTGTAAAAAAATTTTTATATATGTGCGAGAGCTTTCTTCGTGGCCAAAAATAGTCATTTCTGGTTTTGTGTACCTTCTTTTTCTACTGCTGTATAAAGCTGGTCACCTATAACTACTATCAATTTATGTAGCAGCAAGTAAGGATAAAGGAAACTGGATTTTTATTGGACCCAAGCCTGTAGTCCTAGTTTTCAGATAGTAAAGCAATAATAAAATTAAGTTTCAGACATATTCCATTTCCTTTGATAATTTCCTTTAAAAAATTTATGTGAGCATATTGGAAAAATAAAGAAAACATGAATCTTGTATAAAGGGCAGAGAGAACCTGTCCAGCTTCTCTTCCTTACACCATAGCTACCATTTTCCTTCGGCTCCGTTGGGAGATGCTAAACTACAGACAGAAGGTTAAGCTCCTACAAAATGCACTGTAAGGCAAAATAATAAAGTTGGCAATATATAGGGGTTCTATTTTTTATGAAGAGCATGATGCCTAACATTTGATAGAGTATACGGCAGGGTATAGAGGGCCTTCATTTTCCCTATCTGTAAAAAGGCTCAATACCTCTGACAATGCCCTCTAGATGAAGTGTCTGTTCTTGAAAGAAATAGCTAGCAACTCTGCCAGTGAAAAGAGCCGTTCCGAGAGGTAATTTCCAGTACTACAGCCACTCAGAAAGCAGCTTAATACCTAGTTTGGGTGATGCATATAACAAAAAAAAGATATGTAAAGTTAAATTAAGTTTGGTGATACATGAAATATCACAATACACTAGGTTCCAAGGAGGAAAGACACTAGCTAACATATGTGGCGCAGGTTCCAAGCTGTTAAGGAGAGCGAAAGATCCAGTAGATAGGGGCCACAGAAATGCCTGACATTTGCTGCTGAATACAAACTTGAATATCCAAATCATAACCAGTTAGAACAAATGAGTATCTGTAACGATAACATATACAGTATTAGATAATCACAATCAATCTTGTACCAACTGAACCACTTCCTCACTGTAGCTAAAGGATCTGGAAATTCCAGTATCTTGGCATTCAACCATATTTTGGAGTACTTTTACTCACAGAATATAAAAAACAAAATAAAATTTTGCCAGATCATATGTTCTAATTTTTGATGTGGAAATATGGGGGCTGTCCACCTAAAAGCTCTAGTTTTAAAATCAGAAATAAGATTTAAAATTCCCTCCCAACTGAAAGTTTATATTAAAAAGCCATAATTTTATATAGTGAAGATTGTTTAATATTAGTTTAGAAGTCATTTGAAATTACTTATCTGAACAGATTTCAAACTTTTTACAAAAAAATCCAAGGACCTAATTTAGTATCATGTAAAGAACAGCTTTAAATGTATATATATCTAAAATATTACAAACATTTAGTAAATATCTATTGTACCTCTGTCTTAGGTTAGAAACGTGCAATAACAAGTAAGAGTAAGAGTCCAGACACCCAAGGAATTCAGTGCAATGAAGAAGACAGACATGCAAATATGTAACACGAATACAATGACTGCATTCTAGGAGTGTGTAAAATTGTAACACACTTCTGTGTGTTACAGGAGTAAAAGAACACTGGTGGAAGACATACAGATGACTAACAGATACATGCAAAGATGCTCAACATCACTTATCAGGAAAATGCATATCAAAACTACAAAGAGGTATATCACCTCACACCTGTCAGAATGGCTTAAAAAAATATAAACCCAAAACACAAGTTTTGGAGATGATGTGGAAGCAAAAGGAACCCTTGTCACTGTTGGTGGGAATGCAAACTGATATACCCACTGTGGAAAATGGTAAAGAGGTTCCTAAAAGATTAATAAGTAGAACTACCATATAATCCAATAATTCCACTACTAGGTATTTAGCCAAAGAATAAGATAAAACCAATTTAAAAAGACATATGCACCCCTATGTTTAATGCAGTATTATTTATAATAGCCAAGATATGAAAGCAACCCAAGTGCCCCTAACAGATGAACGAACAAAGAAGATGTGCTGCATAGAGAATGCCGTATTACTCAGGTACAAAAAAAAGAATGAAAAATTTTACAATATGGATGGATCTAGAGAGTATAATTCTAAGTGAAATAAGTCAGAGAAAGATGAATAACCATATGATTTCACTCATTTTAAGAAACAAATGAACAACAAAAAAGAAACCAACAGACTCTTAACTATAATTAAGCTGATGGTTGCCAGAGGGGTGATGGATGGGAAGATGGGTGAAACAGGTGAAGGAAATTAAGAGTACACATCATGATGAGCACTGAGTAATATATAGAATTGTTGAATCACTATATTATACCCCTGAAACTAATACTGTATGTTAACTATATGTGAATTAAAAAAAAAACAACCAGTATCAGAAGTTGGATACAATAAAAAAGGCTCTACAGTCAACAGAACTCCATCTTAACTCATGCTTTACTAACAAAGTATCTTAGAAATTTGTTATTTTTTTGCATACCAGATACTCATCAAAAAAATAAAAGGTTGGAGTAGATGACCTCCAAAGGCCATTCTCAATTTTAGATCAGATCTTGAGAGAATAAAATAGCACTCCTTTGCCTGATTCAAATTTGTCCATATCAACTTCCAGCTGTAAATAATTAAAAAAATTAAGACTTCTTAGAAAAAAACAATGGTATTACAATACAATTAAATTACAATACAATTACAATAGCAGCAAAGCTCTAAGGGGCTCCCTTTTCAATATGCCATATATCAGATATATACTTGCATAACTATAGCACTGTGAGATCCAAATATGATAAACCAAAGGTTGTCTCTGCTTCAACACAGAGACAGAAAGGGAATCTGTGACTGGGGACGGAGAGGGCACAATACTCTTTACCAGTAGTTCTTTATCTTTTTGAGTAACAGACTCCTCTGAGTATCTAAACAAATTTATGCCTCTCTCCACCCCTACAAACAATGCACATATGACACACAAATCACATTTTGATACAATTCAGAATGGTTCACAGATTCCCACTTGCATCATCCTGAACTGAAGACAAGGATTTACAGAATCATTTTCTTGATCTGCTATAGTTTAGCTGCAAGAACAGAAAACCACTAAACTAGCTTAAGCAAAACAAGGATTTATTTTAAATATGAAAGGGTATCTGGTGGCATCCAACTTTAATAAGTACAGGTAATCTTCATAAGAATGGAGAAGTTACTAGGCAGAAACTTTTCTGTCTTCCTCCCTTTCAGAAAGCTGCCTCAGTTGCCTACAAAAAAATTTCTGGACTCTAATGACTAAAGTAGACACAGTCCTGTATCCCTGGATCATATTATTAAAGTATATTAGTTCTTACTTCAGGTTAGAGTACTTAGTATTTACATACAGCCAAAATACAAACAAGGAATATTAAGATACCCCATCAAATTAATTACAAATATTAGTATTTGTGATCCCATCTCTGAATTCATGTTTAGCATTGTTAGGACGAGTCCTTAAATTCCCTTCCAAGACACCTATTACCCTCAGATGGCCTTTCTCAGGTTACACTTTCCACACTCTTTCCATAGCAATCTATGACCCACCATAGCCATAAAATTAACACCAAATTCAACCACAATAGACAATTTACCAAAAGTAAGAATGTTCAAAAGGAATGTGGAGTAGGTATGGTAAATTATTAAATAGTTTTAATAAATTTTGCAGTATATGACAGTACTGTAGAAATATGCTTATGTTCTCTGGATAGTACTCTGGGGGTATTTGGACACATTTTTCTAAATGTACTCTATATAACGCTATCCTTTCCAGATGCAAAATGTGATTGTGGGGGTGCCTAGGTGGCTCAGTGGATTAAAGCCTCTGCCTTCAGCTCAGGTCATGATCTCAGGATCCTGGGATCAAGCCCCACATAGGGTTCTCTGCTCAGTGGGGAGCCTGCTTCCCATCTCTTTCTGTCAAATAAATAAAATCTTTAAAAAAACGCAAAAAACTCAAAATGTGATTGTGGAAAGATTAAGCAATTAAAAAAATATCTACTACCATACTTTAAGAGAAACACAACTAAAAAAAATCTTGTATTTATTAATGATGGTAAGGCAAGTATGTAGAAAAATTAGCTTTTTCTAGTAAGAAAAATCTATAGAACAGATCAAGGGGTTATTAGGAAGCAAATGACTTACTGAAGGACTTTTTCAACAAGTGAAATACTGTTAGACTGGTTTCTATTTTCAGCATATATCTATATTACCTCTCCTCATTTACATTCTGTCAGGTGATAAAACATACTGATTAGAAAACAAAATTTGGTGGGGCACCAGAGTGGCTCAGTTGGTTAAGTATCTGACTCCTGGTTTCAGCTGAGGTCATAATCTCATGGTTGTGGGATCCAGCCCCATGTCGGGCTCCACGCTGAACATGTAGTCGGCTTCAGGTTCTCTCTCCCTTCCCCTCTGATCCTCCCCTGACTCGCTTATACTCTCTAATAAATTAAAAAATAAAATCTTAAAAAAATTGTCTAAAAAATTTATCTTTTATGCTTCCATCTTTTTTTTTTTTAAGATTTTATGTATTTATTTGACAGAAAGAGAGAGTGCACAAGGAGTGAGAGTGGAAGAGGGAGAAGCAGGCTCCCTACTGAGAAGGGAGCCCAATGCAGGACTCAATCCCAGGACTCTAAGACCAGGACCTGATCCAAAGGCAGTTGCTTAACCAACTGAGCCACCCAGGTGCCCATATGCTGCTTCCTTTACATCCTAATGCCTCTTTGAAATGTTCATTTCCATTCCTCAGTAAATTTTCATTTTTTGGTTTCTTTATAAAAACTTATACAGGGAATCTTAAAATTTCATTATTAGAGAACATTTTTAAAACTCAAGAATTCATAGTGTACCTTCATTTGATAGTTCTTCATTCTTTACACAATAGAAGTGTTAAGAAAAACCCTTATTATATGCAGGAATGTATAGCCTGTTCAAACAACCTTCTATTTAAATTTCCTACATTGTTTTTTATTCAATATTGTCTTTGTTCTCTTTTCCAAAAACAGTTATAGTGTAAGATCGTATTTCTTTACTCTTTTCCCCTCAATTTCCACCCTGCTTTGTTAAATAGTTTAGTAAGGAAATACAGGATTTTATTTCCTACATAATTTTCTCTCTGACATGCTGCCAGTGTCAACAACAGCATCTTAAATGTCTTAGGATATATCAAGAGGGAGATGCATACTCTATGTCTAATTTTTTACTCATTACATGAGAGAAGCTGGTAATATTTATCCAAGTGTATAGTTTACAACAGTGGTTTTTTTGAAGGGCTTTCTACAGAGCTGTAGATATTTTCTAGAGCCCAATCAAGGGCCAACAAAGGCAGACATAGGAGATACTAAGGGGCTACAACTTCTATACCCTTTGACCAGACCATAAACTGTTTCTTCAAAAAAAAGTTCTTACGGTTAAAATAATCAAAATCAATGCTGTAGGCCTTATTTATTAACCCTGCTGGTTTGAAGTAGGGGAAAGGGTAAAATAGGTTTCTATCTAATATCTTTTCGAGGGAAAAACACAAGGGAAAATACATTTTTAGAGTAAATATATAAATAGCATTATCACTTCTTGAGTCCATGAGTCAAATATACATGAGAAAGTTTTCTAAAGCCAACTTTTAGAGCTTATAGATGACAAGTAAGCAGGTAAAAATTACTAGATACTGTGGATCACATAAGAACCATTAATTCCAACTGTCCTTGTCTCTATCATTTCTTCAAGAAATTGCAGAAATAGGTAGAATAGACAACAGACAACTTCTGACTCTGATCAAGATTATCATTTAGTTACAACACATTCTTATTAGCACAAAGAATACACTGGAGGGAGATTAAGTGTGCTGAGTAATGATTGCTTATAATCTAAATAATCTGCACTGAGTAGATGAAGTCAAGCTTTAACAAGGGAAAGAGAAGACAAGTGTTGTTGGCTACCCAAGTAGATTTCATGAAACAGTCTTATAAGATGCACCTCTGTCAATATAATAGTGAGTGTAGGAAATGTATTCTATTTTTGAAGAACTATAGGCACTTAGCTATATAATAACTCTATAATAAACTCAATTTAATTTGTGTAGTTCAATGTTTCCCCAAATTTATTTTGCTGACAAACTCCCTTTTCAATTACCACCTTTTCAATTATTACCTATTTTACAGAACTTCTCTAGGTAACTTTTGAGATTGGATATAGGAAAAGAGAATTTTCAAGAGAATGGCATGGAGATCTAGTTTCTAAGTAAAACATCTGAAAAAACTGAACGGATAACCCAGAAACTCTATATACAGAAATCAGAGAGAGGTATAAAGAATTAAGTCTTTATAAAAGAAAAAAGATCTGATCTTTGGGATCTGATCTGATCCCAAAGATCTGAAAAAAGATCTCAGCCATGCTTTCAGAGGAATGACAAGATTCTTGCTCTACTGACAATCTTCTTTATGCTGCCATCATGGTGATCATCATAAGCATAGAACAAATGGCTACTACTCATCAGTGAAGTTCTTATGAGTAGGTCTATTTAGATATAAATGGGAAAATGATGTAAAGGGATGAGGGAAATGCTAAAAAACCCTAAAACCCAATAATATTAACCCACACTAGCAATAAAAAATCAAATACAAATATACATCTGAAGTTGCAGATGGCAAAAATTGTAAAAATATTTTGTACTTACTGAGCTCAAAGTGAAGTTTATGTACATGATTGTCACACTAATGACAATGAAAAATAAAATTCCTGAACTGTGCTGGTCTATATGGTATCTTTGTGATTTATAGAAAAGGTAACCTTCCTTCAAATAAAAAAATATTAAGACAGTATATTACTGCAGCCTCGCCTGTTTCTGCCCAGAGTTTCCAGAGCCCAAGAGAAGCAACCACGCTGTGCAAATATGTGCAAACACACCCCAGACCATTAAGTGCACACACTTCTAGTGATCCATTATAATCTCTATGGCACCTTCAGAGAGATGAGCTTGTCAGTGTCACAGTGATAGGTGAGCAAACACTGGGCCTCCAGAGAGCAAGCAGGAGAGAGTGGTAACTCCTGGGATGCCTGGCATGGATGGAATAAAATAGGAAATGTTATGTGTGTGCATACTATTTTATGAACAATAGTGTTCTCTTTTGCTTCTCCACGCTAAGACAGGAGGTTACAACACCACCTACTCTCACTTAATTTAGTGTATATGCCAACTATGTGAATGACTCCCTCTTGGGATGTGATGTGCTTTATAGTGCACAAGCTGAATTATTACTTGTAGCAACCTTTTATATCTTTTTGTAAAACAAAATGGAAATATTTAGCAAGAAACACTGAAATACTTCTATCTTTCAACTTGTACTATTATCACTATAAATTTAAAGAACATGACAGAAGATATCAAACATGAATTTGATGAATTAAAATACAACTATTAAATACAAAGACCACAGCAGACACCTACGTTTTCTCAGGCAGTGAAAACAGCACACACACACACACTTTGAGAGCACCAATGTAAATACATACATGCAAATGGAAGGTAACAGTAATTTTGAGATGGTGAAATCATTAGATAATGTTTTTAAAATGTCTATAATGACTTTTTTTAAAGTCTGAAGTTCCCATTCTTAAATGTTTAACTATCCCAACTGTAATACTTAATTTGTTTAAAAATCCCAGTTACAGCAAAGATAAATTTTTCATGAGACATTAATCATGAATTTCAAATTAATGAGGCTTTATTATATGTCAGAGATTTACTTCTGAAAATGAAATTTTCATTAATGAATGTTTCATTAGTGAAATTTTGAAATTTTCAAAATTTCATTAATGAAACATTCATAAGTATTTTCTTTGAGTGTTAGCAATTAATGTTATTTGTAAAGGACACCCACTACAGTGTTCCTAAAAGTAGAGAAAATTAAAAAAAAAATCATCTGTCAGCATAGGAAAGCCAATATCAGAACTTCTATTTACCTGTGATTTTTATTTCTATAATAAGAAATTAAGCTTTACTGGTACATGAATTGACACTGACATTCTGAGATGGTTATTTTTATGCATTATCTTGACAAGGTGACAGTAACCGGGTATTAGGTCAAACACCAGCCTCCATGTCACTGTCACGCTGAAGGTATTTTTAAAGATGAGATTAACATTTAAATTGGCAGACTGAGTAAAGCAAATTACCCTCTATCATGTAACTTGAAGGCCTTAATAGAAAAAGGGAGAAAATTCTACACCCAGGCTGCCTATTGACTCAAGATGCAACACACCTCTTGCCTGGGTCTCCAGCCTCCTGGCCCACCCTGTAGATTTTGGACTTGCCACCCCTCACAATCATGAGAACCAATTCCTTAAAATACATTCTGTGTCTCTATAAACATACCCAAACAGACTGTTCCTTTGGAAAACTCTGATACACAGCCCACAGTCTCTGTGTTTAGTGACCAAGCCTCTAATTGTTGTGCAGGGTTACTTGAGGGATGAAGAGTTCCAAAACATGGAGGAATGACAACTGGCCGATCACTACTATTTGTTCCCTAGCAGCAAAGCACAACATCCTAATTTCCTTGCTCCCAAGTAAGTGAATAGACTGAATTATTAGTTTTAAACTAAGCCTCATGAAAGAGTAGCTTATTAGGATTCCTGGCAAAGAAATTCAAGATTGACGATAATAGAAAAATGCAAATATAATAGAATTAAAAAAAAAATTCCCAACAGATCTGACATTTCTATTCCTAGTAAAAATGACTGTTAGAGATCTGGCAAAACTTTGAAAAATTTAGATTTATCATGTTAACTGACATGTAGATTTATATTCAGTAATGACTCTGTCCTAAGTAATTGTGTCTTAAGATAGCAGATGACATAACAGGGAAGCTACTATAATTAATAAGCTATTTCTAAATACTGTTTATTTCAACTATTTCATCTTTATGACAAATAACTTATTGACAACCTACACTTCAGTACTTTTTTCTTTTTTAATTTTTTATTTAAATTCAATTAACATATAATGTATTATTTGTTTCAGGGGTACAGGTCTTTGACTCATCAGTCTTATCTAATACCCAGTGTTCATTACAACACATACCCTCCTCAATGTCCTTCACCCAGTTACCCCATCCCTCTACCCTTTCCCCTCCAGCAACCCTTAGTTTGTGTCCTATGATTAGGAGTCTCATGGTTTGTCTCCCTGATTTCGTCCTGTTTACTTTTTTCCTCTTCTCCTATGATCCTCTGCCTTGTTACTGAAATTCTGCATATCATTGAGATTGTATAGTTGTCTTTCTCTGACTTGTTTTGCTTAGCATAATACCTTCTAGTTCCATCCATGTTGTTGCAGATGACAAGACTTCATTCTTTGATGGCTGCGTAATATTCCATTATATATATACACACACCCCCCACATCTTCTTTATCCATCACTTCAGTACTTTTTAACAACTCACAATTTTGTGATTCTTTAAGAGCAAGAATCTAGTGCTTGAATGAGAATGTATTTTTTATGTAATGAAAATTTTTTTTAAGATTTATTGATTTATTTGAGAGAGAGACAAAGCATCCACATGTGAGCACATGGAACGGGGAGAGGGAGAGAATCTCAAGCAGACTCCCTGCTGAGCACGGAGCCCCCCAATGCAGGGCTTTATTTCACAACCCTGAGATCATGACCTGAGCTGAAATCAAGAGTTGGATGCTTAACTTGCTAAGCTACCCAGGTGCCCCTGTAACGGAAATCTTTTAAGAGTTGTTACAGACTTACTTGTCTTCTTAAAAATGACTTAGTGAACACTATTTTTTCTTGACAACAGGGTCATTCATCATAATCATTAATAATTTTTATAGATGTATAAGACTGTTCCTACAATAAACATGCCTATGTTTCTGGAATCATTTATTGCTTTTTACTTGGTCTTTTCTCTTTCACATTTTGTTATTTTACATTTGATCCTCCTTATTATTTGAAGTCTCTAATCTGCTTTGAAAAATTCTCCCCTTCCCTTTTTGTTTCTTCCTCTTCACTGTCGTGTATGAGGCCCTATTTCTCCAGCAATTACATGAACTGATCTCATCTTTATTCAAGATGTTTAAATATTAGTTGGCTGAAACTGGATATACTGTCTAATATTAACAAGGGTAAAAAGTCAAGTGGTACAGAGGTATTAGAGTACCAATGTATTCTGAAGTGCTCCCCCATTCCCTTTTTAAAACCTCACTCTAACATTTTAATTCTTTGTTTTTCCTCTTGGGATCATCTATATCTGATGCATTTATGGATCCATAATAACTACTCTAAAATACTTTGGGCCAACATTATCTTACTCAATATACAGAACTGAAAAAAAATATTCTAGCGATGAAAAGAAAGGAAATGAAACAATACTGTTTAATAGGTTTAACATGGGGGTTAAAGATGCCAACCCTCCTGCAAGTTAAAAATCCACATACAACTTTGGATTCCCCCAAAACTACAAATAGCCTACTGTTGACCAGAGGCCTTACTGATGATAACATAGTTAATTAACATGGATTTTGTATATGTAGTATATTCTGTATTCTTACAATACACTAAGCTACAGAAAAGAAAATGTAATTAAGAAATTCCTACAAAGAGCACATACATTTATAGTTCTGTGCTTATAAAAAAAAATCTGCATGTAAATGGACCAATGCAGTTCAAACTCATGTTGTTCAAGGGTCTACTGTACTATTAGTTCTCCATTTCTAACCTTCATTATCCATTTCAATTATGTCATCTCTATGTTCTAGAGTCAGAGTTATGTTAATCATGATATTGGTACTATTGGAGAATTTAGTTTAAAATTAATTCTGCAGTCCTTTCTAATAGAGAATTCATTCATTCACTCCTTTACTAGGTTCCTTTATATGTAAGGCTACTGTGCTAGGCCCCAGAATTATAGCAGAGAATAAACCAGTTGCAGTATCTGTGCTCACGGAGTTCTATACACTAGGACAATGGTTTGCAAAATTACCGTGGTGAGGAAGATTATGATGCCCCTTGGGCCAGTAACTAAGTAAACAACTTAATGCTTTTAGAATTTTCCAATACTTTCTTCAGCTCTCAATTAATATTCAGGCCTTAAGAAAACCTGGTCTCCAGATACAGGTTCTCTTGTAACTTTATGATAGAGTGGATTAATTTACTTGAATACTGTGAATTCTGTCAAACTATAGACTTCCTCATGTTCTGAAAATTGTTTCTACCTGAGAATATATATTCAACCTAGAGTTAATCCATAATAGGACAGAGATCTTGAGAGTAATAGGCTTTTCCTCTTAAATAGTTCTTAAAGCAAAAAAAATTGCCTAAAGTTTCAGAGATTGAAGTAGGTAGACAATGTCATTCTGAAATACTTGACTACTCTACACCTACATTTGTAGCTTAAAACTTTTGTGCAATGACCTTAATCACTGCTGCTTTAGACAGAAATTAACGCATGTAATAATATTTAAGTCTAAAAACTACTTCTTTGAAAAACTAAGGTGAAAAGAATCCAAAGTTCTTTGACAATGTACATATTTCAAAGGCTTCCACCTTAAGTTTACATTTTATCTCTTAAGTTCTTAAGGCCATGCTCTAAGTTTTGAAACTTTCTCCAGAAGTAAAGCAATTACCCTCCAACATTCTATATTCACTTATTCAACAGTTTTCAATATTTTTCCTTTTATTTATTCAAATATATACTGTGTATGTATGTGCCAGGTATTCCATGGGTGTCACTGATACAGGATAAACAAGTCAAAGTTACTCTCCTTAAATTTACACAGCCAGAGGGACGCCTGGGTGGCTCAGTTCGTTGGGCGACTGCCTTTGGCTCGGGTCATGATCCCGGAGTCCCGGGATTGAGTCCCATATCAGACTCCCGGCTCTGCGGGAAGTCTGCTTCTCCCTCTGACGTTCTCCCCTCTCATTCTCAATCTCTCTCTCTCTAATAAATAAATAAAATATTTAAAAAGAAAAAAAAAAATTACACAGCCAGAAAATAATGTAGTAATTGCTATATAACCTTCTGAAATAACCTTCAAAATATATTATGAATTATTTTCACATGTCTTTCTACAAGTGACAACTGAACTATAATAAAAGATCTTTTATAACTATCCAACTTTTATACACATTCATTTGACTCTTTTTAAACATTTTTCAGGAATTATTCATGATGAATTACATGTACACAAAGTGGCTGTAGGTCTACAGGCATAATGCCACTTGGTACACTAGAGTCTAAGTAAAATTAATATGTTCCACATCTTTTTCTTTGCTACTGTAATATGATTTGCATGTATCAAGAATGGGAAACATACCCAATAGAATAAAAATATATAGTACTATATGAAGAATACCACTTCAAAAAAAATCAGAAATAGTATGACTTGAGGAACGAAGTATTCATTTTGGTCTCCATGCAGTTATCTAATATGATGATGAATTTGGCTACTGTCAGTATAATAACAGTAAACTTAGTACATAATGTGCTATTAAATTTGGTGCAGTGAAACCATTTCAGAATTCTATGCAACACTGTGGCTAATCTCAAGAAGCCAGTCATACTTTGGCAGATCCAAAGGTAGGTCAGTCTCCTTCGGCCAAGTGAAGCACAAAGAATGGAGAGAGCCAGAGAAGGAAGGGAATGAGATCCAGTGTTCAGTTGCCTGTATCTACAACAGCTGCTGCCTGGTGAAACAGAAGAGGTCAGGAAAGGAGTAGGCTGAAACTCAAGAAGGCTCTTATGCTGATTATAGAGTTTCAGTTCCAACTGTATCTCTTTAAATAGCAGCATCCCCACAAAGTTCATGGTAGAAGGTTTAAAAAGCCAAGGATACTAACCTTATTCTTTCCTCTAGGTCTCAAACAATAGATCCTGTCCAGGCATGAGCACTAGAGCTCAGAAGATTTTTAAAATTTCCTTCTTTGTTTTACAATTAACAGCAATCTTCAAACTTATCCATACCTTCCCCCAACTTCCAAACCCTGGCTTTCAAATAAAGTTATAATTATACTTTCTCAAAAGAATGAGATTGTTAAGCAAAGTATGGAGACTGTTAAATAACACCACATGAAGGTATTTAAAAACAGGTTCATGTTTTTCCCCTACATATGACATTGTCAGTGAAACACAATTTGTTGCACTGTCCAGTATTTTATGCAAATGATAGGAAAATTAAAATGCCAGTGACATGACAAGGAACTAAGCTATCAGTTTTAGTACAACTGAGACAAAGATAAAATTCAGCCTGCTTAACACAGTAAATTTTTACCCTTTCAATTTTATACCCACTGGATATACAACTGAGAAGCTATAATTAAACAATTTACTTGATTTTATAATCATTAAAGAACAAGTATAACATACTGGAAATATATTGTCACTAATTCTGTTTAAAGCATAAGGTATAATTAAGAATTTTATTTTTTAAGAGAATGGGAATAATAGACCTTTTATAACTATCCAACTTTTACATGAATTCATTTGACTCTTTTTAAACATTTTTCAGGAATTCTTCATGATGAAAAAGAATTACATGTACACAAAGTGGTTGTAGGTCTACAGGCATAATGCCACTTGGTACACTAGAGTCTAAGTAAAATTAATCTGTTCCACATCTTTTTCTTCGCTACTGCAATATGATTTGCATGTATCAAAACTTTTTTTGAGTAATACTCCTGGATGGGTATATTATGAAATAAGGCATAACAATTCTCAAAAGCACAAGATCTTTCTTTCCTACACTCAGAAGAGAACTTTGTTTAAATTAAAATGCAAACAAGTCCATTAGTTTGACTCCTGAATATTATTATTTAAAAGCAAAACATGGAAAATAATGGCTTTGCTCTAGGAACATCTTACACTTGTAAACTATTGCATTTACTATTAAGCAACCAAGAGTAATAAATACATAAATATACAGTTGAAGAATTAAACGTAAACTAAGCCATCTAGTACTTTTATATATTTATCTTGGTATTATGCTATGTATTTAAAAAAATCTTATATTTCTTTTTCTATCTTCCATGTTACCTAACACAGCTAGAAATACAGTAGCATTCAGCAACTACTTTTTGGAATGGCTGAAAATTTATCGGCCCAGGTATTCTGATTGGTAAGGCCACCTGATGCCTCACTCTACTGGTCACCAATATTTCTACCTTTTAGTTATAGATCTTCAGACTTAATGTTTTCAATTCCATTAGTCTCTACCTTTTCTATTTGCTTGCTCTTCTATAAGCCATGAAAAAAATTACTCAGTTCTTACTGCTTGGGAGAAGTGAAGCCATCAGCTAAGTCATGATGGCTATTTACTTATCTCTTTTGTCTGCTCTCTAAATCTATTCCTTCTTACTGTATATTTCTTTTCTTTTAATTTTAACTCGTTTAGCCAACTTATAGTGCATCATTATTTTCAGATGTAGTGTTCAGTACTTTATCAGTTTCATATAGCACACAGTGTTCATCACATCACATGTCCTCCTTACTGTATATTTCTAACTAAGCTATGGTTATATTATCGGTTCCCTGGTTTATTGGTAGGATCACCATATAGTTTATAGTCCAAACTTGGACACTTCTGAAAATAAAAGGAAACACTATTATCAAGCATAAAGCAGCACTGTAAAAGACAAACCAGGGCATATGGTTACCCTATTTATAGGCAGTGTAACAAAATAAAAATTATAGTACAAACCGATAGATAAACATTCCATCAAGTTAAATTTGTCTGGACTTTCCCTTTAAATAACTGAGTATGATTCTTCATTTTCTTAGACATATCCAACTATGTTCAGTACTCTAGCATGAAAAGTATCCAGATTTATCTAAAATCTTTGAAAATTGGTATAAGTATGGCATCACTAGTAAAAATTTGCATAACTATCCTTAATCATGACAGTTACCACGCAATATTTCAACACTTTCATATCAAAATGCTGTGATAAGGAATGAGTTACATTTATCAAAATGCAAGTAATTAAGAAAAAAAGGTCAAAACGTAAGTAGCATCACTCTCCAATACCCCATATAAAATTAGTAAATGTTTTCTGAGGTTTCATACCAAGAAATCAAGTTATCCCAATTAACTAGGTAGGATAGCATAAAGTAATGCAAAATCCATTCTCTGAGTATAATCAGTAATTTTAACAAATTAAAGAAAATGATGGACCAGAAAGACATATCTGCAAATGATGGGAAATAAGAGCAGAGCTTTAAGGTAAAGCATTTCTTTTGGAGAAGTAATAGATTTTTTATTAAGTGATCCTCCTAAGGACACAGAGGTGATGATTAAAGTTGTAGCACTAAAAACATGATTTATTCTTCAACCCACCCTATGTGTGTGCGTACACACACACCCCTTCTCTTCCTTGGCTTTAGCCAAGTGCTACTCTCTTTACCACTCCATAATTTTGTTAATGCTGTTGTATTTCCCTTAAAAATAAACTCAGTTAAATTCTTATTTCGGGGATTCAAGATAATAAAAAAATTTACAGATTTAAATATACAACATAAAATGTGTGTTGTGGTCACTTGGGTAGAACTGATCTGAATTTCCCTAAGGATATTATTCTATCTTAACCCTTCTACTCACTTTCACACTTAGAGTATCATTATAAACTTCCAGTGAATGATCCTCTTAATCTGTATCCTAGTGATGATTACCCCTGTGGACTCTTACATTCACTGTAGCTTCCTTTTCATTCCTGTTATATGTGAGCATTCCCTTAAGTTCCTTAATTAACATTTTTCTCTCTCCTCTTTTTACTCTATCATCCTTCCCCAGACTGACTCTGGTGATATGGTGTATATCCAAGTAGTATCATGTCATTCCATCAGTCAAAAAAATCCCCAAATGCAGGTGAGACTTCTAGATCTATTTACTGATTTTTGAATTCCTTTCTTACCTTCAGACTCATATTTTCAACAGTATGCAAGATAATAATCAACATATGCATGTTGAATTCATTAATTTAATGAGTACTAATGGGGGGCCTAATATGTGTTCACACTATGCTAGGAGCTGAGTTACTCACAAAGCAATGTGGATGTTATCTTCACAGAAAGACAAACCATGAACAGAATCAGGGAAATACAATGTGTTAGAGCAGGGGTTTTCAAACTTTAGTCTCAGAATCGCTTTATACTCTTAAAAATCACTGAAGACCCTGAAGAACTGTTGTTTGTATGGGTTATATTTATTGATATTAACTGTATTGGAAATTATAGATAGCTAAGGGTGCCCGCTGGCTCAGTCTGTTGAGCTCTCGACTCCTGGTTTCAGCTAAGGTCATGATTTAATGGGTCGTGAGACTGAGCTCTATGAGGGGCTCCAGGCTCAGTGGGAGTCTGCTTGAAGATTCTCTCCCTGGGCCGCCCCCCAACTCACAAGCATGCATGTATGCTCGCTCTCTCCATCTTTTTTTAAAAAAAGATATTATAGTTGAGAATTTTCACTCATAAAAATAGCAACACTCAAATCATATATACATTTAAACAAAAACCTTATTTTCTAAAATAAAAAATGTAGTGTAAAGAGTCATTTTCCCTTTTCCTGCCCTTTTTTGCAAATTTCTGAAGTTTGGCTAAATAGAAATAGTTGGGTAATCATCAAGACATCAGGGCTTTACTTTAGCATGCAGCAGAAGCACTTTTTGTTTACTTTACATCATAAGGCACGTTAAAAAGACGATTGCTCAGGAGTTCAGTTTAATAAAAATGTGTATCTTTCACTGTTTCATCAGTGACATTCTTAAGTGAAACTAGGCTTTTTGGGAAAATTTTGAGTGCACAGTAAAGAATACAATGACTATTAACAAACTTTGGTGCCACTGCTTTAATTTGTGCTAAGATGCTCGCTCGGAAGTTTATCCACCAATGCTTTTGAACTATCAGTACAAATGACCACAGAGTAAAAAAGGTCAATATCTTAACATGGCAATATTTTGAATTCACAGCTCTTCCCAAAGGGCCTCAGAGACTCCTAGAGATCCAGAGACCACACTTTGAGATCTGCTGTGTTGCAGGAGTATGTGGCCTTGTTAATGATACCAAGTAAGTCTAGGAGTAAAGGAAATTCTTCCTGAGAAAGGTGAATGTTTAAGACTGTGTGTAAGGATAAACAGCAAATTTTCAAGTGACAAGTTGTGAGAGAATGTTCTAGGCAGAAGGAATAACACCAGGTTATTGGTGGGACTCTACATGAATAAAAGAGAAATCAATATTCTTGAGTTGTATAGCTAAAAAGAAAAAGTCCTGAGAAATGAGGGAGACCAAAAGTCAATCATGGGGGATTTTTTTATGTTATGTTAGCAGTTTGGATTTTGTCTCAAAGAAAATCACTGAAAAATTTTAAGTGACAGAACTGGTATTATCAGGTTTGTGTGTCAGAAAAAGTTCTCAAGTTGTACTGTGGAGAATGGATTGTAGAAAAACTGGAAGTCGGAGACTACTACAATAGCCCTTGTAAGACATGAGAGTAGAGATAAGAGACTGAAGCATAGTGAGAAATTAGAACTGATAGTAAGACTTGGTGACTATCTAGATATGGGAAGTTAGGGGAAGAGTTAAGAGTAAGTCTTACAGTTTCTGGCTTGGGCATACAGATAACATTTAATGAAGCAGGGAAAATTCGAAGAGGAACAGATTTGGCCAGTTCATAGAGCAGGAAAGGGGAGAAAATTAGCTCAGTCATGATATTTCACAGGCACAAACAGATGTCTAATCTGCAACTAGATATATGAAGTTCAGGTAAGAGATCTGAACTGGAGATACAGATTTGGAATCACTGGCATACATGTGTTAACCAAAGCTATGGGAGTAAATTAATCTGCCATGGGAGGATATGCTAAGGGTGAAGAATAGAGAGCCCCAGGACCAGCATTTAAGAGACAGACAGAGAAAGGGAATGTATTGCTATTAGGAAGGCACAGGTAAATGGAGTGATATAAGGACACATTCTTACAGCACATGAATTAAGATGAAGATATTTTTTAAAGACAACATTGCAGTGATAAGGAGAAGTATACGGGAGAAGTTGATTGTTAATAACCACCAAAGTACCATTAAGACTCTTAAGATAGTACATAACAATAGCACATGCCTCTGACACTCCCACAAAATGAGTAACATTCATTGATACTTGTTTCAGGAAGGGTTTTACGTAATACATTTAGAAAATAGTAATTTGCTAGTTAAAACAAAAAATGAAAACTCCATTTCCTAAATTATCTTTCTGTAATTTCCCATATAAGTCTTATTAGTTTTATATATTTTTATTAGATCAAATTAGATTCAATTCCAGTTACTAAAATAATAAATAACCTGGTTTATAAATGAAGCTAAATATTTAATAGTTGAAAACACAGTACACAGAACTACATTAAGAAACTTATAAAAGGTTAACATAAATAATTTTTTTGAATGCTGTATGTTTTGTTTTTTGAAGATTTTATTTATTTACTTGAGAAAGTGAGCAGGAGAGCACAAGCAGGGGTAGCGGCAGGGGGAGAGGGAGAAGCAGGCTCCTGGCTGAGCAGGGAGCCCAATGCAAGTTCGATCCCAGGACCCTGGGATCATGAGCTAAGCCAAAGGCAGACGCTTAACCAACTGAGCCACCCAGGTGTCCAGTAAATGCTCTATGTTTTACCAAGGAAGCACATTTACTTAAAGAATTTCTCCAGACAGAATTTCTTTTGGTAGAAACATTTTGTAGTCATCATTTTCCTTTATATACAATAAGATTACAGATTTCTAGATCATGGTATTGTCAGGATGATTTACCAATTGATCTGTTAGTCAAATTGTGTTTTGAACCTGTATAATCCTCACTATTTTCATTCTCAGTACTTTGTGTGATTACCTGAAAACTCAGAGCTTTGGGGTTTTTATGCATAGTTCTTCCCATATTTTTTTAGTAGCTATAAGCCTATGCAATATTATTTTACTTTTACAAGGAAAAGGAGACAGGAATGTTAGCTATTTCCCCGAGGTTATTCTCTGAGCCAGTGCTAAAACTGGGAAAGGAACTATCTTTCTAACTTTACAGAAAGGAGCAACTGATAAACATGGATTATTTGCTGTCAGCTTATTAATAATCTTCAATATATTATTTATTTATATGACAGAGAGAGAGAGTGAGAGATCACAAGTAGGCAGAGAGGCAGGCAGAGAGAGGAGGAAGCAGGCTCCCTGCTGAGCAGAGGGCCCAAAGCGGGGCTGGATCCCAGGACCCTGAGATCACGACCTGAGCCGAAGGCAGAGGCTTTAACCCACTGAGCCACCTAAGGTGCCCCAATATATGTATTTTAAACCAAGAAAATTTATGAAGGAAAACTTTATAACATGGAATTGATAACATACATGGTTTCTGTAGAAATAGCTTTAAAACATTATAATATATATGGCTTTAAACGGGACCTAATATTTTGATACTATTACTAAAACTCCAGATCTGGTATGTGTAATTGTGATTTACTCTATTAACATTTCAGTAAAATAAATGAAGACTTTAAGTTCCAGACTCAAATTTGTATTTATATATATACTTTGATTAATATGTAATACATTTCAAAGTAAAGGCACAACACTAATGAAAGCCACAATTGAAATACTTAAAAATTTTGATTTACTGAATTATGTTCAAAAGACATTTAACTTCCTCTTTACCACTGTAACACCTTTTACTTACAAGAATAACCTTCAATATTAAAAAACCCAATAAAATAAAATAAATGAATGCTAAAATTGAATAGAAACTAAACTAAAACTTAAGGAAAAAAGAGAACATTAAAATGGTATTCAAGATCACTATTTGTTACAAACTGAACTCCCCAAACTGGCATTAATATGTCTAATTAGGTCGTCTTTAGTATTATATTCCCTCGTTACACACCTTATATGGCCAATTTATCTTACATTCTAAGGCAGAATGGAGATAAGGGTTATAGTAAGATTCTTGGTTCAGCAGGGACCATCTAATTAATAGTCTTTACTATTTTTGGGAAGTATAATGACAGCACGTGCCACGTTTCAACACCATGTCAAGTACTAAAACTTCATAGAATGAATTTTCTCCTCCTGATTTAATATGATTTTCCTTTCTTTTATTTTATAAATTTCCTTTTCCTTGTTTTATGTATCTGTTAGAAATGCCTATTAACCCAGGATACCATTTTATACTATCACATTAATAAAGAGTAAAAAAATAAAAAATACTCAGTGCGCATGAGTTTGGGCAAAGTGGGCACTTATGCTGCTAGAAGTAATGGATTTAGTATCATTTTTCCTGGAAATTCATTCAGTAATATGTACAAGTGTTCTGAGTCACTCGAACTCTATAACCCAGAAATCTACTTCTGGAAATCCATCCTAAGAACACAAAAATTTAAGCAAAAAGAGATGCTTAATTCTGAGATGAAACAACTGTGAGGAAGAAAAGAACCTAAATGTCTAAACTTTAAAAGAATAATATATACAAAGCAAGATCCTTTCCCTCATATCCTTCAAAAAGGGGCATAATATTTGAGTCCTTACAAAGTCTACATTATTGAGCCCTCTCAATTTCTCTACTTTGACCAATAAAGTACTACTTGAGAAAAACTATCATTAACCCAAAATGACTTCACACAATGTAGGGTGGCTGCTCACTTATCGAAAGGCCACCTAATGCACTTGACAAAAAAGGGGTTTTAGTACTGATTTAGTAATTATATGAAAAGTACAGTTTTAGAATTTTAATTGGTAGATGTTTTCTTATAAAGATCATCTTAAAAAGAAACATGATAAGACAACTAGATGAATTCTCCAGTCTCTTTCTCACCTTAGATTTGTTTCCATCACAAGCAACTTAAGCATAACTTAACCCCCAAATACAGATAATAATACAGTCATTATCTAATCATGTTTATACAGTCAGTCAGGAACACGTCAATTTTACTTCAGAATAGGTAATGGAAAGACTGGTTCAGCATCTTAAGCTACATTCTGCTGGGCCCACAGCATGAATTAGGAAGTGTTCTTTCTGATTCCATCTTCTGGTACAGACGGCAGAGAACTGGTATCAGTTTTTCCCTTAAATGTTTGGTAGATTTCATCAGTGAAACCAACTGGGCCTTGTGCTTTGTGTTTTCAAAGGCTATTCATTATTGACTCAACTTCTTTAATATGTATAGACTGATTCTGACTACCTATTTCCCCTTGTGTGAGTTTTGGTAGATTATGTCTTTCAGGGAATTGGTCCATTTCATCTAAGTTATCAAATCTGTGGGCATAATATTCCTATAGTATCCTTTTGCTGTCCATGAAATCAGCAATGATAGTGGCTCTTTCATTTCTGTTATTAGTAATTTGTGTTTCTTGTTTTTCTTGGTTAGTGTGGTCTGGGGTTTATCAATTTTATTAATGTCCTAAGAAACCGTTAGCCTTCAGTTTCACTGATTTTCCTCTACTCTTTTCCTGTTTTCAATTTTGTTGACTTCTGCTGTAACTTTCATTATTTCCTTTCCTCTGCTTACTCTGGATCTATTTTACTCTTGTTTTCCTACTTTCCTAAGGTAGGAGCTTATGGTGCCTATTTTAATCTTTCTTCTTTTTTAATATATGCACTCGATACTATCAATTTCCCTCCAAGCACGGTTTTCATTTCATCCCATAAATTTGGTAAGATACATTTTCATTTAGTGCAAAATATTTTGAAATTTATTTTTTTTAAGATTTTATTTATTTATTTGACAGAGAGAGAGAGATCACAAGTAGGCAGAGGCAGGCAGAGAGAGGGGGAAGCAGGCTCCCTGCTGAGCAGAGAGCCCAATGCGGGGCTGGATCCCAGGACTGAGATCATGACTTGAGCTGAAGACAGAGGCTTTAGCCCACTGAGCCACCCAGGTGCCCCAATATTTTCGAATTTCTTAAGATGACTTCTTTGACCTGTGTGTTAATTAGAAGTGTGTTGCTGGATCAATGTTTTAGGATTTTCCAGGTCTCTCTATGCTAATGATTTCTAGTTTTATTCTACTATGTTCTGACAAAATACTTCAATCTACCTTTTAAAATTTGTTAAGGTGTTTTACGGCCCAGAATATGGTCATTTGAATGTTTTCAAAAAGTATACATATATTCTTAAAAGGCACCAAAATAAGTAATTTTGTATCAGTTACAGTATATATATGTACAAGATGAAAGAGGGTTGGGACACAGCTATCTTAATTTTTGATAGGAATGGGTAGTTACTGGGACCTGGGCTAAAATTTCCTGCAATCACATTATATCTAGATTAAAAAAGTATCACATCTCAATTTTGAGATACAGATAACTTAAAAAGTGACTCTAGCAGTAACAAACACCTGGTATTAAATTTGTTTTTCATGAAATATAAGTACAAAAAAGAGGTATTTTTGCTATGTGAGTCCTTAAAACCTGCACCCAGAAATAAGAATGACTTGAATACATATTTTAAGATAAGACTGAGAGAAAGAGAACTCTTGCTATCTAAACTTGTTATCCAAAGTCAGAAGCCAAGTAGATTTGGATGGTAAGGGATATGTATCTTCCCATATAATAACTATAAATAAACATTTAACTCATGATTATTTATTTCATCTACCAGTCTAAGAGAGAGAGGAGAGGTGACTGCAATTCTCTTTGGGCAAATTGAGTATTATTGTGTGCTCAGAATCACATTATACTTAGACATATATATTGGCAGGTTTTTGTGATGAAATATATGCAGACTGACTGTTTTAATAGCATGGGAAGAGCAGTTAACAAAATTCTTTATACTACATGGTCTCTATTGTGTAAAAAACAATGCCCATTAAAAAGACTGGAAAGAAATGTGCCTAAATTTAACTGTGACTGAGTAGTTATTTTTCTACATCCACAGTCTTCTTTATATGCAAATTTTTTACACTATGATCTTATTTCATTTGTAGTCAGAAAAATATCCAATAGTGGTTTTAATATATTATAAGTACTATAATAGAATTATTTATAAAAAGGTTTAATATTGATATCAAAGACTATCAATTCTCTTGGGAAGTTCACATTAAGTTCTGGATAGCAAGATGTTCCAAATATAGTGTAATATAATACAGCAATAGTTTATCAGAAAGAGGACATGTTGTACTTGCAACTGCCAGAAAGTGAGACCAAGCATGTACCACTAGGGGAATTTAAATAGTTCCATATGACTAGAATAAATGCTGCAAAAACAACAGGAAAAGCAAGAGGAATAATGTCTACATACACGTGTTGGGGCCAGATGGTATATGAAGGAGTCCAGAGTTTTTAGAATGAAAAAAATCTTAACCTAGCCATGTTAGATAACTCGTTTCAATAATTTCAATACTAAGTAAATCTTGACCTATAACAATCATATTTGGATACTTTCTTTTAAATACTTAAAACCTTACTAATTTTCTTCCTTTAAAACTAAACTGCAGGGGTGGCTGGGTGGCACAGTCAGTTAAGCAGCAAACTCGTTTCTGCTCAGGTGATGATCTCATGGTCTTGAGATCAAGACCCAACTCCCGCTCTGTGCTTAGCATGGAGTCTGCTTCAGATTCTCTTTTCTCAACTCTGGCAGTGTAGAAGTGGCAAATCTACTCCTTAAGAAACAACTATAAAACTGGACATAATCAGCAAAAACCACCATTTTGGAACTCAAACAAAGGCAAACAATTTGAGAAGTATTTATTTATGAAAACAAGATAATCCTAAATTAAGAACAGTGAGGATTATTTGCTTAAAGCCACTCTTATCACCCCCACCTCTTGCTTAGTTTGGTATGGAAGTTCTTCAAGGACAGGGATGGCTAGTGAAGCTTCCAGCTTCACTGCTGGAAGGGGCTTACTTGATTTGGAGCAAAGGGTAAAAAAACCCACATGGAGCATTATCACTAAAGTAGAAAATAAACAGAAAGTCAGTAGCTATGCTAGCCTGAGGTTGCAGCTTTGGTTCAGCTGAGCTACATGCAGACCAAATTAGTAAAAATTTAACCAGAAAAGTCCTGGAAATGAGAAAGGCATACAGGGACTATGTAAGGTCTCCACGTAGCCTTGAATAATCTGGAAACTAAGTGAACATGCACAGGAGCTCAAAGAGGGTCTGGTGAAAAGTAAATGGTTAGGCAGACAGAAAACTGCCTAAGTTTTAAAAGCACTTCCCAATCAACACACACCCACTGGCAGAGGGTGGCTTGAGATATTTGAGTAGAACCTGTGCTATCAATGATCACTAAGCTATGCAGACAGACTCTAGGAAACAAGCCTAAAAAATAACAATACCATACAAGCTCCAAGGAAGGCAGATCCCACAGATTAAGCCCTAGAAAATTACTAAAAAACCACCGACGCCGTCTAATTTGGGGAAAAATCAAAAATGAGAGTTTCGACAATATATTATCAAAAATATACTGGGTAGCTTTTAACAAAATAATTATCAGACATACAAACAAAAAAGTGTGGTCCATACTCAAGAAAAACAGCAGTAAATAAAAAATAACTCCGAGTAAACTCAAATAAATCCAACTTTGTAAATCCAACTTTGTTGGATTTAACAAAGACTTCAAATTAACTATTAAATATATGTTCCAAGAATTAAAAGAAAACATGTTGAGAGAAGTAAAGGAAAATATGACAATGATTCAGCACATAAGGTAATCTCAACAATAAAATATACTGTAAAAAAGAACCATATAGATTCGAAGGTTGATATTTTCTATGTACCTGTCTTTGATAGCAGTATAACTATATTTTTATATTGTCATCATTTTAAAAATATTCAAGAATATTCATAACAGCTGAGTTACAGGATATTCAGTAAGTCACTGCTTTGTAAGCTTTGTAGGAACCTTTGCAAAAAGGTAAAAGAAAGATGCTTTATCCTTTCTTACTGAACTAATCAAAGGTATTCAATTAATTTTTAAATGAAACTGCTTACAACTGATTAGACAGTATTTTCAACATGGTGTAAAATCAAAGTAACCAGAGGTAATGCTATATTCAATATCTACAAAGTTAAATTGTTAATAAGCTAATACATTTTATTTTCATGGTTAGCTTTCCGTGTCTATCAAGAACGTTTCTAATTGATCTTCTGATCAACCCCTCCCCAAAAAAAGTCAGATCCCCGAGGTGGTGGAGAAAGAGAGAAGACTAGAAAATAAAGTTGAACCAATTCTGGATGAAAATTTCCCCAATTCGGGGAATGGAACAAGTGTTTGTATCCTAGAGGCAGAAAGGACACCCCCTTAAGATCAACAAGTCTAGGAAGACATCCAGACAATTGATTGTGAAACTCATGAATTATAATTTTAGAAAACAGGTCCTAAGGGCAGCTAGGGGGAAGAGATTCCTTATGTACAGAGGAAGGTTCATCAGAATAACATCAGACCTGTCCACAGAAACCTGGCAAGACATATTCAGCACACTAAATGGGAAGAACATGCAGCCAAGAATACTTTATCTAGCAAGGCTGACATTCAAAATGGATGGAGAGATAAAAAGCTTCCAAGACCGGCAAGGATTAAAAGAGTATGTGACCACCAAGCCGGCATTTCAAGAAATATTAAGGGGGGGGTTCTATAAAAGAAGAAAGAACCCAAGAGTGACATAGAACAGAAATTTACAGAGACAAGCTATAGAAACAAGGACTTCACAGGCAACATGATGTCAATAACACTTATCTTTCAATAATCACACTCAATGTGAACGGCCTTAATGTTCCCATAAAATGGCACAGGGTCGCAGACTGGATAAAACGACAGGACGCGTCCATATGCTGTCTACAAGAGACACATTTGGAACCTAAAGATACATCCAGACTGAAAGTGAAGGGATGGAGAACCATCTTTCACGCCAATGGGACTCAAAAAAAAGGTGGGGTAGCGATTCTCATATCAAATAAATTAGATTTTAAACTAAAGACTATAGTCAGAGATACAGAAGGACACTACATCATTCTTAAAGGGTCTATCCACCGAGAAGATCTAACAATTGTAAATATTTATGCCCCCAATATAGGAGCAGCCAACTACATAAGCCAACTGTTAATCAAAATAAAGAGTCATATTGATATGAATACATTAATTGTAGGGGATCTTAATATGCCACTCTCAGTAGCAGATCATCCAAGTAGAAAATCAATAAAAAAACAAGAGGTTTGAACGACACACTGGACCAGAGGGACCTCATAGATATACACAGAATATTCCACCCTAAAACAACAGAATACTCATTATTCTTGAGCGCACATGGAAATTTCTCCAGAATAGACCACATACTGGGTCACAAGTCAGGGCTCAAAGATACCAAATGATTGAGATTATTCCCTGCATATTCTCAGGCCACAATGCTTTGAAACTGGAACTAAATCACAAGAAAAAGTTTGGAAGGAATTCAAACACTTGGAGGCTAAAGACCATCCTGCTCGAAAATATTTAGATCAACCAGGAAATCAAAGAACAACTTAAACAATTCATGGAAACCAATGGGAATGAAGACACATCAGTCCAAAACCTATGGGGTACGGCAAAGGCGACCTAAGGGGAAATACATAGTCATCCAAGGGTCATTCAGAAAAACTGAAAAATCCCAATTATACCAGCTCTCTTTACACCTTAAACAACTGGAAAATCAACAACAAATTAAGCCGACTCCATGCACAAAAAGGGAAATAATCAAGATTAGAACAGAGAACAATGAGTTAGAAACTGGAGTTACAGTAGAACACAGCAACGGAACTAGAAGTTGGTTTTTTGAAAGAATCAATAAGATCGATAAACCACTGGCCAAACTAATCCAAAAGAAAAGAAAGAGGACCCAAATTAATAAATTTATGAGTGAAAGGGGAGAGATCACGACTAACATCTAGGAAATAGAAACAATCATCAGAAATTATTATCAACAGTTATATGCCAGTAAGTTAAGCAACCTAGAAGAAATGGATGCATTCCTGGAAACCTATAAACTACCAAGACTGAAGCAGGAAGAAACTGACAACCTGAATAGACCAATATCTAGTAACGAGATTGAATCAATGATCAAAAACCTCCCAAAAAAACAAGAGCCTGGGACCTGATGGGTTCCCTGGGGAATTCTACCAAACATTCAAAGAAGAAATAATACCTATTCTCCTGAAGCTGTTTCAAAAAAATAGAAACAGAAGGAAAACTTCCAGACTCTTTCTATGAAGCCAGCATTACCCTGATCCCCAAACCAGGCAAAGACCCCATCAAAAAGGAGATTTTCAGACCAATATCCCTGATGAATATGGATGCCAAGATTCTCAACAAGATCCTAGCTAATAGGATCCAACAGCACATTAAAAAGATTATCCACCATGACCAGGTGGAATTTATGCCTGGGATGCAAGGGCGGTTCAACATTTGCAAATCAATCCACGTGAGAGAACAAATCAATAAGAGAAGAGAGAAGAACCACATGGTCCTCTCAATTGATGCTGAAAAAGCATTTGACAAAATACAGCATCCTTTCCTGATTAAAACTCTTCAAGGTATAGGGACAGAGGGAACATTCCTCAACTTCATACAGTCTATCTATGAAAAACCCATAGCAAATATCATTCTCAACGGGGAAAAGCTGACGGCCTTCCCTTTGAGATCAGGAACATGACAAGGATGCCCACTCTCACCACTGTTGTTCAACATAGTACTAGAAGTCCTAGCAACAGCAATCAGAAAACGGAAAGACATGAAGGGTATTCAAATTGGCAAAGCAGTCAAACTCTCACTCTTCACAGATGACATGATACTTTATATGGAAAACCCAAAAGACTCCACCCCCAAACTACTAGAACTCATATATGTTTCCTATACACTAACAATGAAAATATGGTAAGGGAAATTAGAGAATCGATTCCATTTACTGTAGCACCGAGAACCATAAGATACCTGGGAATAAACCTAACCAAAGAGGTAAAGGATCTGTACTCAAGGAACTACGGAACACTCATGAAAGAAACTGAAGAAGACACAAAAAGGTGGATAAGCATATCATGCTCATGGATCAGAAGAATAAACATTGTTAAAATGTCTATACTGCCCAGAGCAATCTATACTTTCAATGCCATCCCAATCTAAATACCATCGGCATTTTTCAAAGGGCTGGAACAAACAATCCTAAAATTTGTATGGAACCAGAAAAGACCCCGAATTGCTAGGGAAATGTTGAAAAAAACAAAACTGGGAGCATCACATTGCCTGATTTCAAGCTTTACTACAAAGCAGTGATCACCAAGACAGCATGGGACTGGCACAAAAACAGACACATAGACCAGTGGAACGGGGTAGAAAGCGAAGATATGGACCTGCAACTCTATGGTCAAATAATCTTTGACAAAGCAGGAAAAAATAACTAGTGGAAAAAAGACAGTCTCTTCAATAAATGGTGCTGGGAAAATTGGACAGGTATGTATAGAAGAATGAAACTGGACCATTCTGTTACACCATACACAAAGATAAACTCGAAATGGATAAAAGATCTCAATGAGAGCAGGAATCTATCAAAATCCTAGAGGACAACATAGGCAGTAACCTCTTCAACATCAGCCACAGCAACTTCTTTCAAGACATGTCTCCAAAGACAAAGGAAACAAAAGTGAAAATGAACTTTTGGGACTTCATCAAGATAAAAAGCTTCTGAACAGCAAAGGAAACAGTCAACAAAACAGGCAACCCACAGAATGGGAGAAGATATTCGCAAATGACACTACAAAGGTTTGATATCTAAGATCTATAAAGAACTCCTCAAACTCAACACTCACAAAACAGATAATCACATCAAAAAATGGGCAGAAGACATGAACAGACAATTCTCCAAAGAAAACATACAAATGGCTAACAGACACATGAAAAAATGTTCATCATCTTTAGCCATCAGGGAGATTTAAATCAAAAGCACACTGAGATACCACCTTACACCAGTTAGAATGGC
>CM052806.1:60643747-60787473 GCA_028533885.1 Nasua narica
GGGGCGGATAGGGATATGGACATTGGGGAGGGTATGTGCTATGGCAAATGCTGTGAAATGTGTAAGCCTAATGATTCACAGACCTGTACCCTGGGGTAAATAATACATTATATGTTAATAAAAAAATTTTAAAAAAAATTGGTTTCTGCAAGCAGAACTATGGTCTAAGGGAACAATGCTCATCTCTCCTCACACTTAAAGGATGCTATTCATTCAACTTTAGTTTTCTTAGTAACTACTATGAAGACTTAGAAAAAAAAACTTCTTTAATTTTTCCTATGTAGACTTAATTTTAATTCTTGTATATAGGAGTTGAAACCCATTCATCATAAATCAATTATTTATTAAGTATTAAGAACAGAGGGTTCCCATGTGCCAGGCACATCTGTGATGTGAAAACAAATTAAAGAAGTCACTGCTGTCCTCAAGGAGTTCAGACTAGTGAAGGAGACAATTATACAACAATAAAGAAAATGAAATTGATAGATAAAATACAATTGATTAACAACCCAATCAGTAATATATGCTGACTTTAAAAATATGAGTAGGAATATATCAGGCAAGGAAGAATGTTAGTTTGGGGGGTAAGTGCTTTCCTGGCAGAGAGAATAGCATGAATAAAAGCACAGAAAATAAAAAGCATCATGCATCCTGCAGAGATGGACATCCATTCAAGGTACATGAATATAAAGTGCTGAGCAGTAAACACAAGGATGGACTCACAAGAAAAAATGCCCTGAGGCCAACACAAATATAGCAGGGAAAGGTAACTAGGTGACACTGGAGTAATAACTGAGCCTCAGATCTGGCAAGACTCAAAGGCTAATTTGAAGATGTAGACTTTAGATATCTAATTTAATGACAGAAAGCAGTTTACAGATTTCCTGCGGTGGGGCTAATTGCAAAAGTGTAAAATGGAGCTTTTTAATATGATGGAAATATTCTGTATCTTGACAGTGGTGGTGGTTATAGAAGTGTAAACAATTGTCCATATCCACTGAATTGTATGCTAAAATGGGTGCATTTTATTGTATATAATTAAAACTCAGTAAAGTTGATAAAAAATGTAGCCTTTATAACCTTAGAATGAATACTAAAAATAATGCCTCTCTAATATATAACATTTCACTAAGACACGAAACACAAGAGTATAAAGAGCTTGCTTACCTTTCTATTAGGTAGCACCATATACAATTATTGATATTCAAGAATTCTTGAATTACAAAAATCGCAATTTTATGTGGTTCAACATCACAGTTATCCAGAAACTCTGCAGCAAAATACTTAAAAGGGCTAGAATTCCAGATTCTCATAAAATAGCTGCCATCTAAACTCCATCTCCCTATACATCTTCCAAAGAATATACAGATCTTTCAGTGTAGCAAATAAAAGCACATACAGTTCATGCCTATGGCATAACTAGGAGCCAAAATAGCACTTTTTACATGTAACTGGAAAATAAAAATCAGAGGCCAACTGAATTGGCTTTGGAGTCCCCCAAAGTGCAGTCAGATGAGGACTCTATAAAAAAGGGTAAGATAATCATGGGGTCTTATGAGTGGCAAAAAAAACAGATTAACACCAGCTAAGATATACCATCCAAGAGATGGGTCCAACTCTGAGTCAGAAATTTTAAGAAATGATTTGAGACATTGTGAACCAGAGCATTAGCCACTGGAAGGTCAAAAGGGCATTATACACAGACATACACAAAAAGTATATGTCACCAAAAAGGAGAGCCTTGAAAAGATTGCTTCTGGGGGAGAAAAGAGGCATTTTGAAAAAAGGAGGTATCTTTGGAGGCTTGGTGATAAAGGAAAAAAATGAAGTAATTAAGGATAATGAGATGTTATAATCTATACATAGTAAAAAAAAATCATATATCAGACCAAAAGAGGACAATATTTATCAAGGGAACCATATTTTTGTATTTGTAGCAATCAAGCAATCAAGTTCTTTGGAATTAAAGAACTAAGTAATTCACACAAACCCCTACCTACCTACCTATAGACACTCCAACATAATAGACAAATACCTGAAAGAAATGCTCAATGAACCCAGAAACCAAAGTTCCATTAGAGGGAAAAAGAAAAATAGTCAAAACTTTTCAGTGAATGAAAAGTCTCAAAAACACAGAACCAAAAACAGCCATAAAAGAGAAAAAAACTAACATTTCAATATTAATTACATATAATTAAGTAAGCAACTGCAGATATGAAAGAACTTTTCAAATTTGAAATAAAACTGAGAACAAAAAGGAATAAACAATGAAAGGATAGTCCATAATGTGGATAGGAAGATATAATATGGCCACAACATCAGTTCTTCCCAAATGGACCTACAGATTCAATACAATCCCAATCAAAATCACAGCAAATTATTTTGTGGATACCAACAAACGAGTTTTAAAGTTTATGTGGAGAGGCCAAAGACTCAGAATAGCCAATACAATATTGAAGGAGGAAAAACAAAGTTGGAGGACTGACCACTATCTGACTTCCTATAACTTACTATAAAGTTACAGTGACAGAACAGTGTGGTGTTGGTGAAAGAACGGGCAACCAGATCCACGGAACAAAAGAGCCCAGCAACATACCCACACAAATATACTCAACTGACTTATTAACTGACTTAATAAAAGAGCAAAGGCAATACAATGGGGGTAAAGACAGCCTTTTCACCAAATGGTGCTGGAATGACACCTAAATACTAAAAAATAAACCTAAACATAGATGTTACACCCTTCATAACAATTAACTCAAAATGGATCGCAGTAAAACACAAGCCTGTAAACTCTTAAGGGGGTTTATAAATTTCCTAGGAGAAAATCTAGGTGACCCTGGGTTTGGCAATGACTTTTCTGATACAACACCAAAGTCAAGATCTATGAATGAAAGAATTGAGAAGTTAGACTTCATTAAAATTAAAAACTGCTTTGCAAACCAGAATGAGAGAATGAGAAAAGAATGAGAAGACAAGCCACAGATTGGGAGAAAATATTTGCAAAGACATAGCTGATGAAGGACTGTTATCTGAAATATACAAAGACTCTTGGGCTCAGTCGGTTAAGCATCTGCCTTCAGCTCAGGTCATGATCCCGGAGTCCTGGGATCGAGCCCCGCATCAGGCTCCCTGCTCAGTGGAGAGCCTGCTTCTCCCCCTCCCTCTGCCTGCCACTCTGCCTACTTGTGCTCACTCTCTCTCTCTCTCTCTCTGTCAAATAAACAAACAAACAAACAAATAAATAAATAAATAAAATCTTAAAAAAAACCAAAACTCTTAAAACTTAACAATAAGAAAGCAAACAACCCAGTTTAAAAATAAGCAAAAAAACTGAATAGATACCTTACCACAGAAGATATACAGATAGCAAATAAGCATATGAAAAGATGCTCCAGGTCATATGTCATTACGGAAATGCAAATTAAAAGAGCAATATACTACTACACATTAATAGCATAGCCAAAATCCTGAACATCAAAACCACCAACTGCTCATAAAGATGTGGGGCAACAGGAACTCTCATTATTGCTAGTGGGAATACAAAGTGAAAAACTAAACATATTTTACCATACCATACAGCAATCATACTCCTTGATATCTACACCCCCCAAATGAAAATTCACTTCCACACAAAAACCTGCAGATGGATGTTTACAGCAGTTTTATTCATAACTGCCAAAACCTGGAAGCAATCAAGATGTCCTTTAATAGGTGAACAAAGAAAGAACTTGTGGTTTAGCAAAACAATGGATTATTACTTGGTGCTAAAAAGAAATGAGCTATTGAGCCATGAAAAAACAATAAAGAACCTTAAATGCGTATTATTAAGTGAAAGATGTTAAATTGAAAAGGCTGTATATTGTGATTCCAACCTTTTGACATTCTGCAAAAGGCAGAACTATAGAAAGAGTAAAAACATCTGTGGTTGTCAGGAGAATGGGGAAAGAAGGGATGTGCAGATAAAGCAGAGAGGATTTTTAGGGCAGTGAAACTATTCTGTGTAATACTATACTGGTGAATACTTGTCATACATTTGTCAAAACCCATAGAATATACAACACCAAAAGCAAACCCTAATGTAAACAAACCATGGACTCTGGATGTTAATATGTGTCATTGTAGTTCATCAGTTACAATAAATGTACCACTCTGCGTATATGTTGATAGTGGAGGATACTGTGCATGCGTATGGGCTGGGTGTACATGGGAATTGTACTTTCTGTTCAATATAGCTGAGACCTACAATTGCACTAAAAAATAAAGTTTACTTTAAAGGAAAAAAACCCTCAGTTCAGAACAGATCTCATGTGCCTCCTGATGTAATACACAGAAGACACAATATCACCTATGTGATATTCCTGCTAATATACTTCGCTTAAATCTAATCACAAAGAAACAACCATAAAAATCCAAACCGAGAGTCTATAAAATTTGTAAAATGTCTGTGTCATAGAAGAAAAAAAGATTCCACATATGACTGAAATCATGTGGTGTATGTTTTTCTCTGACTTATTTCGCTTAACAGAACAAACTGAGGGTTGCTGGAGGGAAGGTGGGTAGGGGGAGGGGCTAAATGGGTGATGAGTGGGGTGCCTGGGTGGGCTCAGTCAGTTAAGGTGGCGGGATCCCCGCTCAATGGGGAGTCTGCTTTTCTCTTTCTGCCCCTCACCCCACTCATGCCTGCTCTCTCAAATAAATAAAATCTTTAAAAAAAAAAAAAAGGCACCTAGGTGATTCATTCTGTTCAGCAGTCGACTCTTGATTTCTGTTCAGTCCTGGTATCAAGCCCAATATGCCTGGAAGTTGGCTTCAGGATTCTCTCTGCTCCTCCCTCAGCTCACGCACACATTCTCTCTCTCCCCTCTCTCTCAAATAAATAAATAAATCTTTATGGGGTGCTTGGGTGGCTCAGTTGGTTAAGCGGCTGCCTTTGGTTCAGGTCATGATCTTGGGGGTCCTGGGACTGAGCCCCGCATCAGGATCTCTGCTCTGTAACGGGGAATCGGCTTCTCCCTCTTCCTCTGTGTACTCTCTCTCACTCTTGCTCTCTCTCAAGTAAATAAATAAAATCTTTAAAAACTTTTTAAAATAAATCTCTAAAAGACCACTATAATCTAAATAAACAAATAAACAAACAAACAAATAAATAAATAAAATGGGTGATGAGTATTAAAGAGGAGCACTGGGTGTTAAATTTAAGTGATGAATCATTAAATTCTACTCCTGCAACTAATATTACACTATATGTTAACTAACTAGAATTTAAATAAAAACTTGAAACAAAAAAAAAGGAAAGAGAGAAAGAGGGAGAGAGAAAGCTAGAGAATTTGCCTCGACTAAGTGCAATGATACACCTTAAAGTATTCAGGAATGAAAATCTTGGGATTTGTGCAACTGACTCCCAAACAGTTCAGCAGAGAGTGAAGGGGAAAGGAGGAGAGGGTAGGGAGAAAATGGAAAGAAGAGAGAAAATAAGACTAAAGTAGAGAAACATTATTTTCAGAAGCTGAAGGAAAGAAGGTGTGAGTCAAGGACTTTTATCTGGCTAAGCTGTGCATTTTGTAACAAAACTATAGAAAACCGGCTTTTGGTATGTAAGAACTTAGGGAACATCATGGTTTCAAGCTGTTCTTAAAGGATTTACTAGAAGATCAATTTCATCCATGAAATGATTGAGAAATGTTAATGAAGAGACTGGTAATGAATAAAAAAGGGAAACTTTATAATGCTGAAGGCCACAATTTCCAAAGAAGATTTAATAGTTATGAATATTTAATGTGCCATTTATCATAGCACCCATCTTCACAAAGCAGAAACTCCATGAGATGCATGGAGAAATAGACACAACTTACAATAGGGAACTTTAACACATGATTCAATCAAGTGAATGAATATTAGGCAAAAGCAGAGAAGCCTGAAGGAGCAGAATAAAGTTTATCTTATCAACATAACTTTGCTCTCTAATAGAAAGTATAGCTTCTTTTCAAGTGCACATGGAATATTCATAAAAATTACCATACATATGTATTATGTCATGAAGAAAGCCATAGTAAGAGTCACAGAAAAACCAACACAGATGAAATCATCCAATCACAATGCAATAAAAGCGGAACAAAATAAAACAAAAAACCTTTCACCTATAAATTTAAATCCATTAAGATAATTCACTGTATTCATAAATTTAAAGAGGAAGCTCATATTCATTTCTAGAGATGCTGAAAGGACATTCAGCAAATTCAACGCCTATTCCTAATAAAAACACTCAGTAAAATAGGCATTGGTGAATACTTTCTAACTGTAAAATTATACATATGTATCAGCCAAAAAGCCAGCAATGTTTTTAATGGGGACACACCACACACATTATTGCTAAATGAATAAGGCACAGCTATGTAACAGACAACAGAAAAAAGTATTGGTCAAAGGAACTAGAGAGAAAGAAAGAAAACTCTGTATAGTCACAGATGAGTTTACCTAGACAACCCAAAAAAATCTATCAGAAGCCAATATCAACAGTAAGAGAATTCAGTAAAACAAGATCTAAAACATACAAAAATCAAAAGCCTCTCTCTATATAATATACATGTATACTATATATATTAGCCAGTCTTAATATATAATGGAAGGGAAGATCACATTTACAACAGCAATAAAATGATAAATGCACATAACCAGTATTCAGAAAACCTTAAAACACTACTGAACAACTCAAAAGCAGACTGGATCAAATGGAAAGATACATAACTTTTTCATGGACATGATGATTCAACATTACAAAGATGTCAGTTTTCTGCAGTTATTAAAAAATTTAATGTAAATCCAAAAAAATATAAACTTTTACAAATTTAGCTAGAACAGTTGGTTCTACAAAAGGAAAGAAGAAGAACCAAGAAAACCCTGAGAAAGAACAGCAGGTGGTAGGGTAGGGAGGAGATGTTACAGAGTAAGATGGATTAAATAATAGAGACAATGAAACATAACAAAGTCCTAAAGCAGAACCAACTCTAGCATATAGTTGGCCAACTTGGCATATAAATGTCAGTCACTGCAGAAAAGGCGGAATTTTTCATAAATAATGTTGGGGAAGTGGATAGTTACTTGGGGGGAGGGGAAGTTAGTTAGAGCTACACTTTCCCAACAAATACCAGAATAAATTCCAAACAGGTCAGAGATCTAAATGTAAAAAATGGTATCATTCAATTACTAGAAGAAAACTAGTGAGTAAATGAGTAAACTACTATTAGGAATTCTTACAGTCTGGGAATTAGAAGAGCTTTTCTAAGACAACTAAAATCTGGAAGCAATGAAAGAGGTACATATCTGATTATGTAAAAACAATTCTTCTACATGGCAAAACAAAAACGTGCATGGCAAAAGATGTAAACACTCAAAGAAAAAGGGCACATGTCTGTAAATCATATAAAAAACTATGAAAAAAATCAAGCTAAAAGGAACCAAAAAACAATGGAAAAAAAAAGTTTCCAAAACATAAACACATAACTCACTAAAAAGGGTAAATAATTTTTAAATATATGAAAACATACTAATCTCACTCACAAGAGAAAATAAAACCACACAGAGAGCAGTTCCCACCAAACTGGCAAAACTTTAAAAGGTAGGTGAGACTGAAGAAATAGGTATTCTTGTTTTTTGCTGGTGGAACTGCAAAATGATTTAACCTTATCTAAGGTTATCTAAGTGATTTGACAATATCTAACAAAACATATACATTTACTCTTTTACCCTGCCATTCCACATCCAGGAATCTAAAAAGACACAATGCCAAAAATTCAAAATGTATAATGCACAAGGTTATCCACTATACCGCTCTTCGTAATCGGAAAAACTTATAAATAACTGACCAAAATGAGGAAGATATCTATATACTTGTGATTGGTTAATTTATGTTGTCAACTTGACTGGGCCAAGGGGTACCTAGATATCTGGTCAAACATTCTAAGTGTTTCTGTGAGGATGTTTCTGAATGAGATTAACATTTAAATTAGTAAACTGAGTAAAACAGTCCTTCATAACAGGGTGGGCCTCATCCAAAGACTTTAAGGTCTGCATAGAAAAAAAGGTTAACTCTCCCTTTATGAAAGACTCCTCCCATATGAAAGACTCCTCCAGCCTGACTGCCTTTTAGCACAGTGACACTGAATTTTTCCTGCCTTCAGACTCAGACTGAAACACCCGCTCTTACTAGCCCGCAAGTCTGCCAGGCTTAGGACTGTAACTATACCAATGTTTCTCCTGGGCCTCCAGCATGTCAACTCATCCTGCGGATCTTGGTATTTGTCAGCCTCCATAAGCACAGGAGCCAATTCTCTGGAGAACCCTGACCAGTACAATACCAAATAGTGATCTCCATGAGATATTATTAAGTAAAATAGAAAGGTATAAAACAGAGTATATAACATGTCCCACTTGAACACAGGTAAGAACAGGTGGATATATGTGTGTATGTGAATTTGGTTAATTCTGAAAAAAAGGGGCGCCTGGGTGGCTCAGTGGGTTAAAGCCTCTGCCTTCGGCTCAGGTCATGATCTCAGCGTCCTGGGATAGAGCCCCACATCAGGCTCTCTGCTCAGCAGAGAGCCTGCTTCCCCCTCTGCCTGCCTCTTTGCCGACTTGTGATCTTTCTTTCTGTCCAATAAATAAGTAAAATCTTTTAAAAAAAAATTCTGAAAAAAAAATCAGGATAAAACAAATGAAGAAAAAGAATGGGAGCCTTTTATGAATAGAACTTTTTATAAAGCTTTGAGTTTTGAACCATATAAATGTTTCATATTCCCACAAATTAAAATAGGGGAAAACTCATAAAAATGAAAGGAAAGTGACCACAACCATATACGAAAGAACTGTTTCAAGTAACTTTTAAATACAGGATCCTGACCCTTAGTGGGATATGTTCTAAAGACAAAAGAACTGCAAAGAAATTTTAAACTTCATCCAGTTTATTGTTAAAAGTAAAACTGGCACTGTAATTTTCAAACCACTTTATGTGAACTGTAGGACAAAGCAATGTGTTAATATTATTCAGAACTAAGTCCTTCAGCAGTATATCTAGTGCCCAGATCTTAATTTAATTTCTAAATGCATTTGCCACTAAAAGAAAGTAGAGCCCTGTAAAGAAACAGTTTGATTCTAAATCTTAGACAGCATAAGTAAAGGCTCATTTTGTACTAAATAGTAAGAAAGTGCTCACAGGTGATGTCAGAACACAGAAGCCAGTTTTGAAGGGGCTCCCACCATCTACATAAGGAATAATCTGAACATCTTCCACCCTCAAAAAAAAAAAAAAAAAGACTGATGGAAAACTGAATAAATAAGAATTTAAGAGGCTACAGTGATATTCCAAAAATTAAAAAACCTCAAAACCAAAAAACTTACTCATCACAATTGTAACTATTACACTAATTTCGTATTGAGAAAATTGCTAATTAAACAGAAAGAATTAAGTATATGTGTATGTTTATTTTTACCCAGCCTTTCTGAAGAACAAGTTATCATTCCCTGCTCATAAAGAAAAGATTTTATTGACAGGCGCTAATAAACGCAAAGAAGTTGATACAATTTGAAAAACCATTTTGCAAACCCAAATGAAGCAGTTTATTTAATAAACAAATAAACCTGTTAGCTGATTACAGACCCCTGGTTATGCTGTTGCTGGGGGGAAACGAACTATACAATCTAAAAAACAATGTATTAAAAAGAAATCAAGAGAGCTAAAGATACAAAAGGTCTAAAGGAACTAAACAAAGACCTAGATGAGAAGAGATCACAGGCACTTTGTACATTTGTTGAAAAGGTACATGGGCAGCAAAGGATCAAGTCTTCCAGAGTAGAGGATTTTGTTTGATTAAAGGGAAACCAGCAGAGCTTTTAATGGTTGCTTAGAATGGCATGACTGACTGGAATCTTCCCAAATGCAGAGATTGTTCTCCCTGTCCTATTCCTGTACCCCCACCCCCCCAATAGGTCTTGATTTTCGAATACGAAAAAGGCAGTGGGGCAGCACTATAGTCATGGAGTGGGATTAAAAAGCAGAGATAATTATTTGCACTCATCTGTAGGCTAAGGTCCCAGAGTCTTGCTGGAGGAATGTGCCAGTAATAAACACAAAACAGGACTCACCCTCAAAGCATATGAAGCTAGAGGTGAAATGAAACTATGTAATCCAGTTTAACCCCTGATGGCCCAAAGTGTCAGTCTCTCATCCTAGCAGCCTGTCAAAGAGAGAGAGAGGAAAAAAAAAGCATGCCCTCTCTAGGGAAAACTAATATTTACGTAAGTCTCTTCAAAACACAATGTTTATATATATATATATATATATTTTTTTTTTTTAAATTACCAGGCATATAATGAAGCAGGAAAATGATCCATAATAACCAAAAGAAAAAACAGCCAAAAGCAGATCTAGAAAAAACATATTGAGTAAGCAGACAAGGACTTTAAAATAATTATTATAATTCTTTTAATTCAGAAAAAGGTTAACTGAATAGAACTTCAAAAGAAAATTTGAATCTCTAAAAGATAAGCCAAATACTTATTATACAAAAATTGAGAAAAATGGTATCTTGAAAATATCTCTCTTGGTAACAGATAGAACAAAAAGCCAAAAAAAAAAAAGAAAAATCAGTAAGCATATACAGATATTTTTGAACAGTACTATCAACAATCTTGAAACCAAGGACCACAAAAAAAGAGAATGTGGGATATTTTATAAATAAACTGACATTTCTCTAAAATTCAAACAAAAACAAGAACCTAAAGAAATGTAACCACCAAATGCCATGCATGAGCCATGACTGGATTTAGAAAAAGAAATTATAAGGACATTTTGGGGACAATAAAAAAAAATCTGAATTTTTGAACTAAAATTCTTAGGAAATGAGAAAATTACTGTTAATTATCTTAATGTGATGATGGTATGGTGGTTATGCAGAAGAATGTCCTTATTCTTAGGAGATATGTGGGGATGAAAGTCATGTTTTCTGCAATTTACTTGCAAATGATTCAGGAAACAATGTGTTTCTACGTACAAAGAGTTAGAAAGAACAAATTCTTTTATTAAACATACAAGTACACTTTTGTATTTTGTTTCTAGTTTTTAGTATCTCATACTGTATCTCAAATTTTATTACTCTTTTAAAGGAAATCATATATAGAATTCTTTAAGCTAAACAGCCAATAAAATCTTAGAAGAGTAATGTCAGTAAGGCTTATCTCACATATCAAATTCCTATAAAGTTTTAAGTATAATTAACTGGAAAGAAACTTCTGTTAAACCCCTTTATTTTTTTTTTTTTCTGGGCAGGGGGAAGACATGGCAGGGGCAGCGTGAAGGCAGAGAAGCAAGCACAGTGACCGCAAGGGGCTGCTTGGCCGGCCTGGGGGGAGGACGGCGCTCCGGCACCTGTCCTGAGACCCCTCACGGCCCCGGACACTCAGAAAGGAGCCCTGGGGACTTTCCTCATCCATGAGCCAGGGGAACCCCAAGTGTCCCCCTCCTTCATTATACATGACCCGTGAGCTCAAAAGCACGTACCGAGCACCGAGCACCTAATGTGTGCCACGGCTTGGCCACAGAGGCCGAGAAAGCAGATGACAAGGGCTCCGCCTAAAAATATGGAACGCTTCACGAATTTGCGTGTCATCCTTGCGCAGGGGCCATGCTAATCTTCTCTGTATCGTTCCAATTTTAGTATATGTGCTGCCGAAGCGAGCACTGTTAAACCCTTTTTAAAGTCCACTTTAGCTTTCAAATTACCACTGCTTTCTTAGAATTATCAACAAAGAAATTATATATAACACAAAATTACAGATAAATCAAGTTTCAAAATTCAATATTGTTTTGAAGCCTTTTCCCTCAAGCTAGTTTTAAGTTAAAAGACATAAAACTCCTTGTGAATTAATTCCCATAGTAAGATTAGTTTACAATACTTTGCCACTGTTCTTTTTCAGCAGTTTGACCTCGATTCTTATGAATGTTCCTTTTCAGCAGTTTGACCTAAATATGACCTCTTTCAGAACACATGTACATATAATAACTATTGATAAAAACCACAAATCCAAGAAAAAACAAAGAGTGAAGTGTGAGGCAGATTCATTATTCAAGGAAAGTACAAGCAAATGTTCCTACAAGAACGCCACCTATCAAAGTCCATTTAAGAAGATAAAGTCTGAGAGCTTGCTTGATGTATTTGAACACTAATTTTAAAGCAGTGTTGCTGCTAAAAGCCAAGAGTGGTGGTCTTAAAGAGTGATGGCGCTGATTTCCTGACTGGATTACATTATTACTCTGTGTAATAAAAGAAATATATGGTTCAGTAGTATATCTCATTTTGTGTTTCTTAGCTTGAAGGAGAAAATGTGTTTTGTGGGTAAGTCAGATTTATAGCTGTTTTCCCTCTAGGACCAAACAAAAAAAACCACCAAACATTTTAATTTCAAGCATCCTATTATCCTACTATTTTGGCTCCTTTCTTTAGTTCTCCGACTCCAATTCTTGGTGTCCACAATCCACTGGTGGGTGATACCAACTTTTCATTCCCCCTCATCCAATTCATATTTATGTATCATTATAATCACCACAATATACACACCATCATTTCCCTTCCCCCTCTCGAGTCATCATACTCATTTGAGCATTAATCTTATTATACTAATGTTCTGTCCATTCACTTTCTCACTCTAAAAAAACTGTTCCCCAATAACTTTATACCTCAATTATTACATTAGCTTCCTAACTGATTTCCTTACTTACACCTTCACCTTCCTATAGTCTATCTTAACACAGCAGTTAATTCTTAAGAATTCCTGACACATTATAAAAGGTTAATAAAATCCTGTTAATCTTCTTCTTAAAACATCCAATGACTCATTCATACAGAATAAAAGCCAATGTCTCTAAAATGGTTTATAAAACCCTACCAACTCTAGCTGTTCATTACCTTACTCTCTACTACTCTTCTTCCCTTCACATTTTGCTCTAGCCACACTGGACTCTACTGTTTCAGAAACATCCCAGCATAGTCTGTACCTCACGGCCTTGGGACTTCTTAGGCTTGGTCTCTCAGTTTTTTCGTGTTTTTTATACATATCACTTCAGTGAGGACTACCCGGTCTACCCTACTTAAAACCATTCTACTTTTCCTTGCTTCATTTTTCTCATGGCACTTACTAAATCTGACTTAGCATATACTTTACATATATATTGTTTCTTGTCTCTATTAGCATGTAAGCTCCAAGAGAGCAAGGATTTTGGTGGATTATTGTACTCCCAGTGCCTATGATGCGACTAGTACACAACAATCATTAAAAATTATTATTAAATGAATAAAATAACTAAATTACATCAATTTTTTTCTCTGGATTATTTGTTGAATGAGTGAAATGTGCATTATTACATATCTTTTAAATGATATTAAAACAGAAATTTTGGATAAGGTAACTACAATGAAATATAAACCAGAAGTTATCATAAATTTATTGTCCACATAAAAAGATAATACCTTGTTTCCTAAGAATTCATTTTCATTAATTTTTTATTTATTTACTTTTTTAGAGACAGAGAGAAAGTGAGAGAGAATGAGAGATAGGAAGGGCATGAGGAGGAGGTGAGAGAGAATCCTAAGTAGACTCCACCCACAGTGCGGAGCCCCAGTGCTCTATCTCACAACCCTGAGGTCATGACCTAAGCCAAAATCAAGTCGGTTGCTTAAGGGACTGAGCCACCCAGTCACCCCTGGGAATTCATTTTTAAATTCAGTCAATATACATATCCATTCTTCTCATTTCACCACCCTGAGAGAACTGACCAGCAGTATTTCATTTTCTAATATTTTAAATTTTAGAATTTATACTATGAATTTAAACTATGATAAAATAAACATTATCCAAAATAAATTTAAGTGCTATAACACTCTGAGTTATACATCCAAAATTCAGAATTTTAACACTTTTAAGATGTTTTCAAATTTTAAATTATAGAAACATATTCACTTTTACTTGAATCCAAATATGGATAATTACAAAAAAGAAATTTCCATACTATAGCTTATTAATGAAGAGTTAAGTGTTAAAACTCATATTTTAAATGTATTGGTGTTTATGTATATTAAATGCATTTAAGGCTATACTTTTTATTTTTAAAGCTATACTTTTAAAAAGTTGAAACAAAATTAAAAGCTATATCCAAGAAAAACATTCTGATTAAAAAGAGATGAATGATATGAACCTAGGGAAAGTGAGGCAAAGGGGAGAAGTTATTTAAAAGACATAATCTGTTTTTTTAAAACAGTCCTATTTTGGTACAGTGAACTATACAAATTATTACTTGGATTTAAGAGTTTAAACAGTACATTAGAAACCAAAAATGTTGGTTCATAAAAACACTCACCTACAACACCATTCAATACGACCTTCGCCCTCACAAGTTTTTGCCCAATGGTTATCTGCCAAATTCTTCATTGCAACAGCATATTCACAAAGTGTTTCCTCATCCTCACAGTGTTCTCGCCAGATCTTATCAAAATCTCCCACTAAAAACAAAGGAAAAAAATGAATTAAGTTAACTTCACTTAAAAATGTCTCAGGCTTTTAAGTTTATTTCTGCATAACCGAAAATTACTTAAAAATGAGAAAAGCAAAATCATGAAATCAAATTTCATGAAGCTTAAACTTTTTAATTTTAAAAGCTCCTTTATGCAAATGATGCATCAGTTTAACTATGATGAGGTCTTAATCAAATAAATTTCACCATTTTAAA
The DNA here is from genome assembly GCA_028533885.1 of Nasua narica. Taxonomy (NCBI): domain Eukaryota; kingdom Metazoa; phylum Chordata; class Mammalia; order Carnivora; family Procyonidae; genus Nasua; species Nasua narica. The sequence continues at coordinate 60,658,524 of CM052806.1, forward strand.
CAGATGGATTTGTGAAGCTGAAACTAATAAACATAAGTAGATGTTAAGTATGAGTTATCAGTTTATAAACCAAAAACACACGTGGGAGGGAACAATTATGGCTGGGCATTCAAGCATTAACTATCCTGATACCCTTAGGCAATATGACCTTGCAGCACAGTTACTTAAGTTTGCTTCTTGCCTGTTGTTTTCTTGGATCTCTACATATACTTTTCTATATTAAAAAAGGGGTTGATAGGTGAGATGGTAACATAAGATAGCAGGGAAGCTAAAAACTTTTATTTACTCACTTGGACATGCTCTTGGTATAAGTACTTTAAAAAATTGTAATCCTCGGGCAAAAATGCTGCTGGAGAAATTTTCTTGGAAGCCCCTCCAAAGTTTTAAGTCTTTATAAAATGTTTTGAATAAAAATTATAAGCGATATTTGCCACCACCTTTTTAAAAACATTAAATTAGTCACCGCTTTTAATACGAGATCTGAAAGAGCAATGTGCGTTCTGATAAAAAAAATGGAATGAGAATGCTATGGCCAAATAAATGACCATTAACATAATTTTAAGGGTAAAAGAATAAACAAAAGGATAAACAAAAATTATCATGGTAGCTTCATTCAGTGTCCTTAGTCTTAAGATTAGGTTTTATTGCATTGTGTTCAAATGTAGACAATTGTTTGGTGACAGAATTAAATTAAAAACATAAAATAAAACAGCCAAATTTGAAGATGACAGTCAGTCAGATTCTCTCCCCAGGTGAGACTATTACATTCTAGCATTTAAGAGGTATTTTTTTTTAACACAGAAAAAGAATTATAACAGTTCAAATATATCAAGATTTACTTATTAAAAATTTCAAAAACCTTATTATTGTAAGCACAGAGTCCAACAAGGACTGAGTTGAAAATCAAAATACTAGCCTGTTAGTTTGACTAAATTAAGAAACAGCAATAAAGGTACATACATGCCCTCACACACAGTGTTAAAATGACTATATATCAGTCTCAATTTGGGCCTGAATACCACCTGTAAACCCAAAAGGGATGAAAGGTTCTCTTTTGGAGGGTTATGTATTTACACAAGATTTTCATTAACCAGTAGTATTTTGTAGTGACAGAGCTCTCAATTTGTTATATAGTGGACTGCAATAACCATCCACTAAAACAAGCAGGAAAACATATTTCCTAAATTCTTAAAGAAAAACTCCTCAGTTTTAGCAATATCTTTCAGATAAAGTTATTTACCAAATCTCTAAATAGAACTATAGGAAGTAAAGTCTTTGAAAAAAATATTTTGATTAATGATACATTAATAAACCTATGACGGTTCCTAATACTCTTCCTGACTATTCATCAGACTTGATATCAAATGGTTCATTAGCATATAGTATCATTTTAAAAAGGTGCTTTATCTTATATTAGGATGGACATCTTCGGGGCACCTGGGTGGCTCAGTGGGTTAAATCCTCTGCCTTCGACTTGGGTCATGATCTCAGGGTCCTGGGATCGAGTCCCGCATCGGGCTCTCTGCTCAGCGGGAAGCCTGCTTCCCCCTCTCCCTCTGCCTGCCTCTCTGCCTACTTGTGATCTCTCTGTCAAATAAATAAATAAAATCTTTAAAAAAAAAAAAGATGGACATCTTCAATTCTAAAAGGCCTTTTGTTTGAACTTCCAAGTTTCTATTTAATATTTGTTCTAATAATGTTCTATTTAATATTGAAAACAAATACATAAAATTACTACATTTCTTGGTAATAAGAATCATTCAAACAAAAGCTGTATGGCCAAATATATCTAGGAAAAGCTATGTTTAACATACTTAAACAGATTTCCTTTCTGTAAGACTTTTTAGCTTAGATTCTACAGAAGATACAACATAAGACAAAGACTTTGGTATAAGTAGTTTATTTGGGAGAGAATCCTAGGAAACAGGAGTGAGGGAGTGGGGAGAATAAGCCAAGGCAGGAAAAAATGCTAATACAAAGGTACACTATTTATTGAGTTTGCAGCTGTGGGCAAGGGAAGCATATGAATACTTCTGGAATTGTACACCGAAAAGACAGGAGGCTGGGACATTTAATGCATCAGCTACAATCCCCAATTAACTGAGAGTTGTTCAGAACCTGTACTTCTAGTTTGCACTTAGATACTGAATAAGGGAACATCCTTAGCGGGCTCCAGCAGAGCTGAAGAATAGTGGAAAGCAGAAAAGAAAGCAGTACTCATTTAAAGTGCAATTTTGTTAGGGCTGGGTGCCTCTGAACTCACAGCGTTTGTCCACCACAGCTGAAGACCAAGGTTAAGTTTGTGGGGCAACAAATGCATCTACTACAACTCTATATCACTGTATACTGTGAAATTCAATTTACCCTAGAATTAACTAGAGTTGAAAAGGCAACTGTACATATACAAAGACAACAGAAACCTACTGCCTTTCAGCTTTGAGGAAGACCTACAGTTTTCCACATTTCAACAAAATTTTGTGGACATACTATTAATATCTTGTGGAGTTTTAAAGCTTACTATCTGCTCCACTGAAGTTTTGAGGAAGCATTCAAATTTTGTCTGTAAAGCCTATTTAACTCAAACTGTTTGCAGAAAACTTTCAACTTTATGTCTTCACTAACATTTAAGTCTCCTAACTCTCTCCAACTATGATACTGAAACTGATGTGTGATTAGTAAAGTGTAGTACACTTATATATAATTGAGACTAAACAATGTAATTGTATATATTTTTCATTCTTTCAATGTATTTGCTGAAAAAAAAATACTCTATGTCAAACACTGCCCAGTATTAACAAAGTTAATGAGCTAGCACTGGCATCAAAGAAAGGGAAGAAGAAATGTCATAAAATGTGGTGGATACTATAAGATATGAACCTGATTATGTTCCCTATGTCCTACATAAGGCACCCTGGACCTGGAACTTTTAAATCATATACGACAAGAATGTACCAAATCCTGTCTGCTAAGAATACACTATATTAAATGGTGGTTACAAAGTTGAAGAAAAAACACTGCCTCCAGTTATGACAAAATTCTACTTTCTAGAATACCCTTGAAAGCTTATTATTTTTTAAATACAGTTATTTAACAAAAAATAGGCAAATTCAGTTTTTTCCCATAACAGTCCATTCTCTGTTTTTACAGTATTCAAAATAATGGTATTTATCTTTTAGGCAAAGTATTTTCTTTTCTTTTTCTTTTTTTTTTTTAAGTATTTTCAAAGTAATTTATGATTTGAGTTCTAGAAGCCAAAACCAATTAAGGTTGACCAGTGCCCAGTATACAAAATCAAAATCCTTCTGCTAACTTGGTCAAAATGCTTACACAAAAAATATGTTAAAACTTGATTCTAAGAATTTTTAGTTATCATTTAGAAATTAGGTCAACTAGCATTTAAAAGACTATTTAAAAGAATAATACTTTTTCATTACCAAATAGCAAATTAGGAAATAAGAACTTCCTGAGGTCTGCATTAAAAATCTAGTCAACAGAACCAGAAATGCTTAAGTATTCAAGCTTGATCAGAGGTTCTTAATGAATTAGTAATTAGTCATTTAATGATTTTAAAATGATATTGGCATTTGTGATGACTCAAAATCATTGTGATTAATACCTATTTTCCTGCCCACTTCTTACAGACATCCTCTAGAAGTATAAATGCATCTAAAAAAAAAAAGATAAGAAAAGAAAGAGGAAGAAGGAAGAGTGGGAGAGTTAAATCTCCAATAAATATACATTTCATTTTGCCCAAATAGAGAATTCAAAAATTATTTTTAGAAAGCACAATTAAAAATACATGTATCTTGAGTGTAGTAATGCCCCACAGGTGTATACATCTTTAAAAATCCATTGAATTATACACTTTAAATGGGTTCAGTTTATTGTACATAAACTATACCTCAATAAATTTCATTTAAAAATTTTATGTGCCATGAGCACAGTAAAAGTTATGAAATAAAAAAATTGTATTTCATTAAATTCGAGTGTCATCAACTTCTCTTAAAAAAATTTACTTTGAGTATCACAAACAAATCTTGAACTTGTGGAAATTCAGAACTAAAAATTTATTTAATTTTTACTTAGGTATATTATCAAATAGGGGCAGTAAGATACATTACCTATAGATGACCAGATTACCAAAATCACATTTCAAGAAGATCATTTCCTCTAATATAGATCATTTAATAAAGATCATTTCCTCTAATATGAGGTAAGCACATACACTCATGACCAAGTGGAAACAAGTTCACCAACTATTCTATGGCATTAAGACAAAGTGGTCAGGTCTAGAGTGTCTCATGAATACAGTTAAACCAGGCTTCTCAGCATTCCTGAGCACCTGATATAGTGACACACCTAAAGGGGAACAAAATATCCAAGGTGTGTGGTGTAGAAGCAGCTCCTGAGCTTCAAACACAGAACACCTGAAAACCTACATCTTATATCCAACATGTCATGACTAACCATTCCTCCGATGAGGGAAAAAAACCCTTTGTAATGTACCAAGGTCAGACCTTTCTTATAAAAACAGAAATACAAGAAGCAAAGCGGTGGGAGGTGAGAGGGCAAAAAAACCTGTTACAGCCATTCTAATACTGGTAAGACAGAGACTACAGAGCAGTCTCGGTAGAAATTCCAGGAACCAGCCAATCTTCAATGTTATAGCCCTTAAATGTACCCAGGCAGTACAGCTAATGATATAGCTCCGTTATTTCTTAAACCATGTATTTAACAAATTTAATGCTGCCTACCTATATTGCAAATATTGTTTTAAGTACTTCACAAATATTAACTCATTTAATTCTAATACCAACCCACTGAGGCAGATATTTTACTTTACAGATAAGGAAACTGAAGTACAGAGACATTAACTTCTCAAGGGCACATCAAACCTAGCAGTCAACTGCCAAAGTCCATGCTTATAACCACCATAACACCTTGCTTCTCTTTACCAGTTTTTAATTTATGAACGTTCACATTTAAGAACAAAGCATTGCACCAGAACAAAGTACACAGACTCTACTTGCTACAAACAAATGGACTTTTGTCAGTCAAAAGTAATTATTTAGTCTCTGCAACTGCATTTGCAGAGTTAGATTCACTGCAACTGCAACTGCAGTGTTAGATTCCTGGCAATGGTTTCAACTCTGGCTGCACACTGGAATCACCCAGAAGTTTCATTTAATTGATCAGGAGTGCGAACTGGTTATTTATTTTAATGCTCCCCAGATAAAGCCACTGTGCAGGGATGGCTCAAAACCACAGGTCTATGATAAGAATGTAAACTCAAATGCCTCTTGAAATAATACATCAGTGAGGCTTAGGGGATCCTGAAGAGTCAAATTTAATTAAAAAACAAAACACTGCATGGATGAAACTCAGTATCTACAAACACAATTTAGCCCACAGTCTATCTTGTGTTTGGAGCATCCTCTTTTTATAAACATACTTATGATAAAAATAGTTAATTTAAAATGTAAAGCTCTGAATATATCCTGTACATGAGACGGAAAGAAATTAAGAAAAGTCAGAATCGATGGGATCAACATCTGTTATTCCCTTATAAAACAAATTTACTGATATGTGTACAACCACAGAGATTACTTACTTAGTGTAAACAAAGGACTTATGAATAACCTTCTGAGAATTAATTTCTGTATAAATGGGACTAAGAATTTCTATATTAAGTAGAGAAATTTCTTTATAGCTGAGAAAAGGGGATAGTCAGATGCCCCTCTAAAGGCATGGTGATTAGCCATCTATTCTAAAATAACCCTTGCAATGGGCATCAATGTACCTACACTTAAAGCATAATAAATTAGTACAGTTTGTATCAGTGGTTCTCAGATGTTTGTATTTTGCAACTAGTGAAATTTCACCCCCAAAATTTAGGCGGTTGATTTGGGGGTTGTAAAATTTTTATCTCTGAAGTTACAGTATATAATATACACTTATACACTAAATTATTACCATCTTCTAATACTAACACACATACACAGCCACACAATACTATATCCTTAATAGTTCTCATTTTTCTGTTTGGATAAAACTTTTTTTTTTATTAACATATAATGTATTATTTGCCCCAAGTCTGTGAATTTTTTTGTTTTTTAAATCTTTGGCTAACACTGGTATGTAGGAACCAATGGGTAGGGAAGGAGTAGCAGCAGATAACAAGAGAAATTCACAGTATACAGTAAAATAAGGCAAGTTGATTCAATAAACATGTACCAAATGTTAAGGACAAAGCACTTTACAGTATTTATATTCTCTACTATTTATAGTTTAACTTATAGAAAAACAGTATGATGTTTATATTGATAATTTCAACAATTTTTAGAAGAGTAAAATTAATCTACTCAGTATAAGAAGCCATGACCATAAATTCTTTACAAAAATTGTACACCAAATTTACAATTTAAAAATATGAATGAATATAAAAGGATTAAACTCAACTATCTGGAAATATCTATATAAGCTTCTTTCTTTTTGTGTTTATCTTAAATTTATAGGGCATAATGCTACATACTAGGGATATAAAAACAAAAGGCAGAGTCTACTCTAAACAAGCAACTAAGTTTAGTGGGAAAGACAGGTAATTGAACTGGTAAGGGATAAATACAATAAAAGTAAGCACAATTGTGGTATGAGAGAATAAGACAGAGTGACGCTAATATAAAATTGGACACTACTGGTGTCTTCCAAGGATCTGTACTCAATTATACATTATTATCACTCCGTGGGGCAGTTCATCTTGCTCAAACTTCAATTTCCACAGACAGGGCTTCCAATCCTACACTTCTAAAGGATATATTCCAAACTAAACAATTACACCATTCCTATGACAACCCAACCTGTTTACTCTGTTCTCCCTGCTCCCATCCCAACACACACACATTTCCAAAATGGAGGAAAATGGGTACTTAAATTTTCCTAGACAACAAACCTTGACATCATCTCTAACTCTTTCCCTTTACTTTCACTGAAACTACTCACTCTGGCCTTCAAAAATTCTTTGGTGTATCTTTCTTTATTTTCATGATCACTGTTGTTACTGATGCTATCATTAACTCTAGATCAGATTAGTTTAAGGGTCTCCTAGGTGATCTCCTTTCTTCCAGGTTCCTTCCTACTCTACAGTACTTTAGAGTTCAGTATTCCTTAACTCTCTGTCCATTATATAACCTATGGAGCTTTTAAATACATGTGCCTCTATTCCACGAAGTTCCACAGATGATAATGATGTGGAACCAAGGCTAAGATCCACTGCATTTGTTATTTTTTTCCCCACAAAACAATCAAAAGGATCTACACTAATCAAGGGAATCTACTTAATTTTTACTGTATCTACCAAGGTGACTAACAACAACAAAATCAAATAGTTAATTTACTATATGCCTCTCACTGAAATGACTGTTTATCAGTCAATGTTCTCTTGTAGTGTTACTAATTATTAAACCCTTCATTTTTTCTCCCTGCTAGAATGGCAGTTCCAACTCTCCTTGTGCAAAGTCAACAAAGGCCTTCTGTGGCCAGTTTTCATCTTACTTATTTTGCTAACTAAATAAAGATTCTATCACAAAGCAGCACTTTGTGATTCTATATCAGAATGAGCATGTCTTTAAAAAAAAAAAGGTAATGAAAACAGTAACACCTCACTTTAAAAAAAGTAAAAAAAAAAAACCAAAAACCTGTTCTACGTTTTTTGGAAAAAAATAGGAAATTTCAATTAAAAAGTCTGTTATCCTAATCTTAAAAATAATTTCAAAACTTTGTTTCAGGAAAACACTAATATTACATTCATTCTTTCATTTTTAGACGTTTTGGTGTTAGTTTAAAAATATTTCTAATTCAAGTTTTTCCCTCTCTGACAATTCTCCTTTCAGGTGTTTGCTAAAGAATAACAATCACAGGGGCGCCTGGGTGGCTCAGTGGGTTAAAGCCTCTGCCTTCAGCTCAGGTCATGATCTCAGGGTCTTGGGATCAAGCACCACATCAGGCTCTCTGCTCAGTGGGAGCCTGCTTCCCCCTCTCTCTCTGCCTACTTGTGCTCTCTCTGTCAAATAAATAAATAAAATCTTTAAAAAAAAAAAAAAGAATAACAATCACAAAAGTATTTTTCAGCCTATCCTAAACTGTTATTCTAGCTCACCCCTTCTCTCAAACTATGAAGAATTTGAGTTGTCAATAAGAATTAACCATCTCAATTAGACTATTTAGTAGTTGCTTCTTAACATGCTGCTCACAACTATTTACCTTTGAAGCATTTTTTCTGGACTTAGTCTATAGAACCAATATACCCTGTTTTCTCCTTTTGTGCTTCAGGATCAGTAATCTGCCTTAACTGCTTTTATAATCTCATCATTGCTATTACTAACATTGATTTTAATATAGAAACTATAATAAAGATCACCCATAATCCCGTGACCTTGAGAATATCACTGTTAACAGCTTATTATGCATTTTTACTTTCTCTGATTGGCTTATAAACTATATGGGTTTGTGTGATGAACTGTTTTAACTTGTTTTGGCCTAGAGAATAAGTAAATTCAGAACGAATAAATTGATGAAATTTACTAAAGACATTCACAGATGGGTTAAAAAATCAAAACTAGGGGTGCATGGGTGGCTCAGTGGGTTAAGGCCTCTGCCTTCGGCTCGGGTCATGATCTTGGGGTCCTGGGATCGAGCCCCGCGTCGGGCTCTCTGTTCAGCGGGGGGGGCCTGCTTCCCCCTCTCCTTCTCTGCCTACTTGTATCTCTCTCTCTCTCTGTCATATAAGTAAACAAAATCTTAAAAAAATATGTTATAAAAAAAATCAAAACTAAACGGAACGGAAATCACACTTTTATTTCTAAGAATTGCAGCCTTTACATTTTCTCAGAATTTTTACATGAAAACTTTAAGTTTGGAAAAAGAGATGCCAAGCATAGTAATAATCATTATAAGAACAAGATTCTGTGACTAGGATCATGGAAAAAACATACAAAGACAACTGAAAATACACATGGCTCTACTTCAGTTCTCACTTAGATATGTACTCATCAGGCAGATTGGATTAAACAATGAAGTCCCTGTTTGGAAAGCAAAACTGGCTATTTCTCATTAAAAAGCTGTCTACAACTCTTATGATAAATTTAAAATATTTCTGGCTTACATGGTGGTGTTATTTTTAAAATTCTGTGCAGCAAAGAAAGAAAACACCTTTATCTGCAAGCATGTTTCCATTTATATAGACTCAATCTAAAAGACTATCTCTTAGCTATAAACAGCTGACACTGCAAACACCTCTTCTCACCACTGCTAGACATTTCTCTACCATTTCCTCTCGGTAACTACTTAAGATAACAGCACCGCCTAGAATACTGACCATTATCTCCAATTCTCACTTTATACAGATTGGCAAAGGATCTCTAAGTGGTGACAGAGAACAGGCAATAAATGGAGTAGAGAGAGGAAAAAGTGGTAAAAGAGAGTGCAGTAAATCCACCTGCTAGTCTTTACCATTCTACCCACTACCCCCCAATCCCAAGCCTGCTCATCCCCATCAACAAGCATCAGCTGGACAAAGGAGTGGGAAGGATGGAGAGAAATCTTTTTCTACCACACCAGGAAAATCTTATTTTCACTGTTATTCCTGATTCATTTTCACTTTCAGTACCAGTTATAAGGGAAGGGAAAACTACATTAATTAATTGTATACTCATTATCCAGTGCTCATTCCTGCCATTGCTCACCCAAAAACCCATACTTCATATAGTCCCGACTCATCTCATATCTCATGGGTTACTCCGTTCTCATTAATTTACATCTTTTTACCTAACACGAATTCCTGCTTCCTATTTTCCCTCCTATTTCATCAACATGTGGAGTCACCAGTAGGTGTGCAATTGGGAAGAAAAAACTATTATTCCCATAAAATATGTACAGTGATAATTATGAACTATCCAAACTTCAAGCAAGCTGTTTCAGTATTTTTGGTATCTGGCACACTCATGTGTAAAAGGGACACATTCCAGAAACTAGCTGACAAATTTCCAGGCCTCACTGACAAAGATTCTGAAACTACATACCCAAGGTGGAAGACAGGAATTTTCTAAATGGCACACAGATGAGTCTACTAATCAGCCATATTTGGGAATCAATGATAAATGCTAAGGTTCCTTCTATTCTAACATTCCAAGATTCTAAGCTGGAATTTTCACTGCATTTTCTGATAGAAATATTGTTATAAAAGGTGTGTAGTTTATATCGTTGATGGTCTTATAGTTACTGTTTAAATAGGCCTGTATAACCTGACCTAGCATCTAGGCTCCATTTACATCATTATTTTATGACCACAGGTGATTTGCAAATGAACTTATATTTTGCACACTATGGACCACTAGTATTATAAAACCTCAAAGGAAAACACTAAAAATTATTTTCTTGGGATTATGTACATAATTACACTTTTCCACAGATGGCCTTTTCACAGATTGCTGTCCAATCACAACTAAGATTTGACCTACATGTCAGAAATAAAAGTAGGAAGGCCATACTCATTAGGATCTCTTACTTTGCTAGTTCACTAATGGAGCTTTGTGTATCACTGGAATAAAGCCTGGAGAAATCTAGATCATTGATGGAATTCAGGGCATTAAAATGCCTAAAGAACACTCTCACCCAAATGTTTACAGACTGCCAGGACTTTACCTGCTCAGAAGCACACTAGATCATTCATTTATTAACCGCATCTATCTATTCTAGCTCTGGTAACTTTCAACTATTCTCATTATAAACAAAAGTTCCCTTAGTTAATATTCAAGTTTAAAGACATGTTTCTTATGGACATTTGGGGAGGGTATGTGCTATGGTGAGTGTTGTGAAATGTGTAAGCCTGATGATTCGCAGACCTGTACCCCTGGGGCAAATAATACATTATATGTTAACAACAACAACAACAAAAAAGACATGTTTCAACATGTGGGAATTAATCAAGTACCCCAGCACTTGAACACATGATGACACATTCGTGTTGACTTAAGTGGAACTTCATTTATGAATAAAGGTAAAATATTACAAAAAGGTAAAAATGGAAACAATTATATGCTAGTCAGCTTTTTATTCAAAAAGATGTACTTGCTTAGAGTTGTACAAAATAGCATGATAAATTAAAGGAAATTGTGTCCATTTATTTCTTCATTTCTCTAGTGGATTTCTCCAATCTACAGTGAATGGCATTATGTAAGTGCATTCTCTGAATATCAAGAATGATGCAATGGTTGCCATGACAACTACTCATTTTATTGAATAAATTGTGGGTTGGGGGTTAAAGCCTTCTTTTAAAAAACACATGTCAACATCTTAACTACGTCTGATAAGTCTCTTTCTATTGTTACCTATTAAACACTAACTATAGGCCATCTTTGAGGATGACTATTTAAACAGCTATTTAAAAAGCTAGGTTTGAGTTGCTAAGGGAGGAAAACTTTGAATTTAAAGTTTGAAAAATGAAACACATCAACTACATTCAAAAGAACAAAAGATACTTCTTTTTAATCATCTGGAGTAATTGAAAAGTGTCTGTAAATCAAGAGTCACATGATGTTACATGTCACTGTAACATATTTTGCTTCTAATCCTAAATTTAACTCACTATAAAACACTAGAAGACTGACGACTTTCAGTTTGCAATTAAGCTAAAGTGAGAGCAAGTAGAAGGTTATCCCTCATTTTGATACTCAAGAAATTTCTCCCGAGTGTGAAAAAATTGGGAATTTCCACTGTCAAGTGACCTATAAAATAGCTCTGTAAAGAAGCCTATATTTAAAAACACCAAGGATAACTGCAGACCCCAACTATAAACGCTCCACAGGCAGAAGCTAAAGCTACTAAAGGCTTCTTCCTTTGCTTAAGATCTTCCGTAGGGCAGGTTCCCAGCATCAGTGGCATCTGTGTCCCTAGGAGGTTTGGTGGTTACACAGACGATTCAAAGCTAGACAATATTTTGAGAACCTGCCCCAGATCTTTTCCTTCCCCACCGAAATAAACACTAAGATCAAGGTTTTGAAGAATGGCGGGTGCGGAGTATGGATGGCGCCCCTCCCCCCTTTAACAAGGTGAAGTCCAGTCAGCTAGAAGGCCTGCTGACTTCGCAGCCCTGGAAACCAACGCAAGGAAGCTCCAGCACTGCCTGGCTAAACCCACAGGCAAGTGGTCTGTCCGGGCAGCGAATCAAACAGCCGGTCAAGCGCAAGGAAGATAGTGGCAACTCACGCTTCTTTAATCTGTCACAAATGGCTTTTACCTGCCTTCGTGTTTTACCTTCACCTCTCTCGAGACGAGAGACCTCCGCCTCTTCTGGGAGGGCGCGTTTGTGTGTGTAGTGACAACAATCTCAGCACCTCAACAGGGGACTGGGGATTGGAAGGGGTGGGGACTCAGTTCCTCCACAGCCCTGGAACTCTCCTGAAGGGCCCTCGAAGAAAAGGGGGCGGGAGGAACACGTCTGACGCCGACTGGGGACTCGACCAAGAAGGGGGCGTCCGGGCCTGGGAGAGCGACGCTGGCACGGGCTGACGTGCAGCTCCTTCAGGTTGCAATGGTGGCCCCTTGGGGGAGGGGAGAGGTGACAAGGGGCTGGGGGCGATGAGGCCTCCCCTCCCCCCTCGCTCAAGCTCGCTGTTTACCTTCTCGGTACTTCTTGCGGAGCCGCCGGTGAACGCTCTTCACCACCCCAGACAGCTTCTCCTGCTCCAGCTTCCGCTCCTGCTCCCGCGGCGGCGGAGTGCTCGGGGGCCCAGCCCCGTGCCTGCGAACATTGCCTCGGCCGCCGGCCTCCGGCTCCATATCGCCGCCGCCGCCGCCCCTCGGGCCCCCGCAGACGCCTGCCTGACGGAGGAGGTGGGGAAGGAGGAGGCAGCAGCGGAGGCAGCAGCCGGGGGAGGCAGAGGAGCCGTAGCGTCGGCCTCGGAGGTGGCCACTTACCCCAAACGCTCAAGCTGATTGGTGGACTGTGGAGGGCTGGGCGGAAACGGAAAAGGCTAAGGACCAATGGACGGAGAGCGCCGGCGGCGCTCCCGGTTGTTTGGGACCGCGGGCAGCTGGAGGAGGCGGGGGGAGCTGAGGCAGTGGAAGCGCTGGGCCCAAAAGCTCCTTTCTGCTCCCCGACCCTCGCCAGATTCTGTGCGCAGGCGCTGTGAACCACGCGCTTGCGCATCTGAGTTCGCTTAGTAGGGGCTCAGTTCTTCTGCCCAGCCTTCTCCTGTCTTCCAGCCTTTCCTTGCCCTGATAATTATGTTCTAGCGCGAAGCCGTTAGGGCCCTCTACCTGAACCCTTGCTGTACTTTGTCACTTATAGGTTCTCTTTAGCTGCATAGCACGGGGAAACGCTTTAAGAGATGACAGCATAGGAATTTTACAGTTTGAGGGACCCAAGCAGAGATGCGTTCATTGGCGTGAGGAGAGGTCTGACTACCAAGTGGTGACTTAATTCACGGGCCGGCAGTGGTTAATGCCTTTAGTGCCAGAGCTGGGCGAAAGACCTAGGAAATGGAAAAACGAGAGGGCCAAGAAAAGTGATAGAAGATGATAGTGGAGAGTAAAGGAAAGATGGAGAACCCTCAACACAATCCCTCAGGCACTTTTGTGGTGGCAGGGGGTGTGCCCTTACTCAATTTGGATCAGAACTGAAGGGCTTTTAAAGTTGGCTTGGGTGTTCTCCGGTCCTTCAGTTTGGTGGGTCAGTCCATGTGAAGTGTGTCTAAGTGGTTTTGGCAACCTATACTATCACCAGCACCCACCTCGCCCTTCTCTTTGGAAATTCTCAGGGAGTGTAATTGTTGATTTCTGTCCCTGCTCTCCATTGAGATGTACGCTTATTAGTTCTCAAAGTGGTATTGAGGCTGCTACTCGAAAGGCTGAGAGCTTTTAAAGGATTGTGTTCCGTTGTAGAGTACCCCCGAACTGCAGTTGTTAGTTACATGATGTTGTTTGTAAAATGTTGCAGCAACTTTTTAACCAATGATTTTACGAATATAATAAAGCTTGCATTATGTTAACTTTTATATGCCACTTTCTCAATAATGAAGACCGTGAACAGCAAAGCATTATACACTCTAGAACATAGAAGAACAGGAGGGGGAAAACGAAGAGAGAAGTTCAGTGCAATATAAAAATGGAAGATGTATTCCTACCTGCACAGTGAAGAGGCAGATCAAATACAGATAAACTTTAAAAGAACTAATTATAATGAAGTTACACGCATATGTGTAATAAATTGAGGCTATGGAGGTCTTACTTGAGGGCTTTTAATTTGGGAAGAAGGAGAAGCTTTTATGACAATTATTTTGGCTCTTTCCATATTTTAATACATATGGGAGGTGAAAAGAAGTGCAAATATTTAGAAGTTACAACCATTGTAAAGAGGCATTAAGTTTCATTTTTACTGAACTGTACTAAAAAAACAAACTCTCCCTGCTACTACTTGCAAATGAATTTTAAAGTCCTTAAAAGTAAAGATGTATACTGAAGGGAATTGGGAAAATACAGGTGGGAGTAAAATAAAATTGCTAAGAGAGAAGATTTTAAGTGTTCTCATCACAAAGAAGAAATGGTAGCTATGTGATGGGATGGAGGTGGTAGCTAATTTGATAGTGATAATCATTTTGCATTTTATAAAAGTATCAAGTCAAGATGTTGTGCACCTTATACTTACACAATGCTAGGTGTCAATTGTATCTCAGTAAAGCTGGAGGGAAAAGTAGTAGTCACCTGAAAACCCACCACTGGGATATAACAACTATTAACATTTTTTTCTTTGCTTGTATATCTTTATTTCAAATGGGATATTTTTGATGGATGTAAGGTAATTTATTATATGAATAGCCTTTCACTTTAGTAACCAATTCCCAACTATAGTATATTTATGTTGTTTCCAGTTTTTTGGTGTTCCAAATAACGCTGTGATGAACACCCTTGTACACACATGTTTGTGTATTTAATTGTACATTTCACTAGGCTAAATTACTAAAAGTCAATTTTTTTAATCAAAGGGTCAAATTTTTAACTAATCCATGAGTCAAATTTTTAGCTAAAACATGTTAAAGATTTTATTTTATTTTAAGATGTTATTTATTTATTTAACAGAGATAGCACAAGTAGGCTGAGCGACAGGCAGAGGGAGGGGGAGAAGCAGGCTCTCCACTGAGCAGGGAGCCCAACTCGTAGCTCAAACTCAGGACACTGGGATCATGACCCGAGTGGAAGGCAGATGCTTAACTGATTGAGCCACCCTGGCATCCCTTTGTTAAAGTTTTTAATATATATTGTCAAATGTCTTGTCTGGAAGGTGGTGGCAGTTTGTGTCACCTCCAGCAGTATATATGAATGTCTATTTTACTGCACCCTTATCGAATATAAGTATTACAATTGACAAAATCATTTAATGAGATTTTTTTTTTTAAAGGTCTTTGTTTTTAAGAAACATGTGGACTTTTTAACTAGCTATTCTGGTTGGTATAATATTAACATTGGATATTAATATAAGAGCAAATAAAAGGAACTCATTCAAGACTCTCTAGTTGTCATTTTTCAAGCAAATTAAAGAGCTCAATATTTTAAATGTGTTTTTTGGTTTCATACTTTCTTGAGAAGCAACTTGAGTAGGGAATTAGAAAGCTGGATTTTATTCTGAACTTGCATGAATTCGAGTAGGGCAAAGGCCAATATAACCAATATTGACTTTTCTTAGGAGGACTATGGCAACTGGTCATAGACTACAGTTTAAAAGGAAATTTATAACCTTCCTCTGGTGTGATTAGTAATATTGGAAAAAGCTATCTGTCTGTTAGGGTAGCAGAAGAATGGTAATGGGATTTTCCATTTAAGTAAAATATTTGTCTCAGTTGCTGCTAAGAGGGATTCTCTGCAGGAAGTAGGTTCAGTGCCATAGTCAACAAGCATATTCTGGGTGCAGGAAAATATCAATACCTTTGCCTCTCATGTGATGACAGGATTTCATATATTACAAATATCTTAATTTTTAAAAAATTCTCTCATTTATTTTAAGATTTTATTTATTTGAGAGAGGGAGAGATAGAACAGGAGTGGGGGGGGGGGGTTAGCAGCAGAGGGAGAGGGAGAGGCAAGCTACCCCTGAGCAGGGAACCCGATGCAGGGCTCGATCCCAGAACCCTGGGATTATGACCTGAGCCAAAGGAAGACACTTTACCGACTAAGCCACCCAGGCACCCTCTCATTATTATTTTAAATGGCTGTTGGAAAAAAGGATGTTGGAATAAAACAGTGTTCACTGAGCAAGATAAACCAGTCTGGGAGGAAGAGGCATTTTTTCTAATGATTGCACTAAACTCCTGATAACTTTCTCATCCTCATTCTTTGCCTTACCTGACCAACTTTTGCACTCTTCCCCATACACATTTAGTGTGTCATAGGAAGCTTCTCTGTCAAAGAACCACTCGGTATAGGAAAAATGTCTTTGGCAAAACAAAACAAAATAAAACAAAACAAAACACAACACTGGTCTTCTTTGTTTGCAGTTATGTTCTTCATAAGGGAAACAAATTCCCACAGGCAGTAAGAGTCAACATGAAAACTAAAGCGCATTCTATTCTCAGTGAGAGTTCAAAAGATATTACTTAGTGATGAAAAGTAAAATTTTAAAATCGATGTTAAAAGCTGGATGATGGCACTGAGTTAGTGAATAGAAAGATTCTGGGTACACTTTGCATAAGTGTACCTTCCATTATTTATTGAGTACTGCTGTAGGTGGGAAAAGACTAAACAGTAGGAACTGGAGCTTTTTAAATGATCCAAAGCATTGGGGCACCGGGATGGCTCAGTAGGTTAAGGCCTCTGCCTTTGGCTCAGGTCATGATCTCAGGGTCCTGGGATTGAGCCCCGAATCATAGGGCTCTCTGCTCAGCAGGGAGCCTGCTTCCTCCTCTCTCTCTGCCTGCCTCTCTGCCTACTTGTGATCTCTATCAAATAAATAAATAAAATCTTAAAAAAAATGATCCAAAGCATTAATCATTTATTTTTATTTTCCACTATATTATTATTTACTCCTCGTGGCCCTCCTTATTATCAAAGTCTTAAAAACAAGTTGGTTTTATTTTTCCAGTCCTCATTTTAACTGAATTTCTAAAAATTCTGTTTCTAAATAGCCATGAGCCAAAGATTTGGCCAGCTCGGAATATATCTCTATCTTTAATAATAAAAAGGGACATCAAGTCTTTTTGCACTATTGATGTACATCGTTGTACATTTTATAAATGTAACTTTGATATTAAAACTTCTATTAATTAAAATAATAGTGGAGAACTAGCAAGAAAAGAAATATTTTCAGTCATATGTTTCATTCAGTATGGTGGATTACAACTTTAAAATCCCTTCTATTCATTGAAAATATAATTGTTTTCTTAAAGAATTTTTCTATAACTACTATCCAGTCTCTCCCCTGCAGTTCTTAACATATCTGCCAACATAAAAATCTTTAAACTAGCACACATTACCTCTTTCCAGAGTTAATATGCAGAGTCGTGTTAAGACCAGCATTAGCTAGGGGCGCCTGGGTGGCTCAGTTGTTAAGCGTCTGTCTTTGGTTCAGTTTGTGATCCCAGGGTCCTGGGATCAAGTCCCGCATTGGGCTCCCTGCTTGGTGGGAAGCCTGCTTCTCCCTCTCCCACTCCCCCTGCTTGTGTTCCCTCTCTCACAGTCTCTCTCTCTGTCAATATAAGTAAATAAATAAAATCCGTAAAAAAAAAAAAAAAGACCAGCATTAACTAGAGCAAGTGAAAACCATTAATTAGTGCCTAATTCCAAATACAGTGATAAAATATACAGTATTTTTAAAAAGGTTTTTATTTATTTATTTGACAGAGAGAGACAGAGAGATCACAAGTAGGCAGAGAGGCAGGTAGAGAGAAGGGGGGGAAGCAGGCTTTCTGCTGATCAGAGAGCCCAATGAGGTTCTCTATCCCACGACCCCGAGACCACGACCGGAGCTGAAGGCAGTGGCCTTAACCCACTGAGCCACTCAGGCGTCCTTAAATTTACAATATTTTTATAATATATTAATTAATGGAATTCATTTAATTTTCATAACCTGACTAATATAGGAAGATATCTACATAGAAAATGGGAAGTATTCTTCCAGGTGATGGATGATGTTCTTATAATGGAGCAGAGGACTAAGAGATTTTCTGCATCCTGATTTCAACTTTTCATTAACCACCAGGGCATTAATTACTTGATTTCTCTAAGATTTATTTTTCTTTCTTTATATGTTAAATGAAGAGGTTAGATTTGACTCATGTTTTTCAATACTCTTTTTTACTATCACACATAGTAAGAAATACATTTTTTAAAGTAAGACATTTTACTTGTTTATCTTGAAAGACATGCAAATGGCCAACAGATACATGCAAAGGTGCTCAACATCATTAATCTTCAGAAAAATGAAAATCAAAACCATAATATTAGTAAAGGATATTAGGTGGCCCCCACTCTCCAGAAGGACTAACGAGGCAGATCTGGAGACTACCCAGCTTAGATCAACACCGAATTCAGACCCAGCGACTACTCTATTCAGCCAAACCCCACTGACTCTGTTTCTTGGCTTGTAGGGCAAATGTTAGACATTAAATGATGGAACTTCAGTCACTGTAATACTAAAATACCCACACCTCTACAGTCTCCCTTAACAGACCAAAAGGTTTCCTGCAGCTTCTGCTTCATTGTTTTGCACTTTTCTGAATAGACGGTTCACTCCAGAGAATGTAGTTAGCAGACTCTAAGTCTCTTACCTGGGCTTGCATTCATGCTGGAGGAAATCTCCCGGATGTAAAAATGGTGTTCAAAAGGATCTGAGTAGCCACCATATGGTAAGGTATATCTCACAAAGTGTTCAGAAAATTAAAGTGAGTCGAAGAATTATAGTGGTTTGGAGGCTGAAAGGGATTTTTTAAATTGGTAGTGTTTTCCAAATTTTAGGCCAATATTCAATAGTGGACCATCAAATCAATGTAGTGTGCCCCACAGTTTTAAAAACTAAAATAGAACTGAAAATACTATCATCTATTATTGCACTTAGTGAAGGTTAAGTATTGTCTGGTGGAACTTTTGTCCTAATTACATATAAGTGTCCTAATTACATATAGTATATGTTTAAGTGTCCTGAGTGCCAATGTAAAATGTAAAGATAAACAAGTAGATTAATGGAACAGGAAAGACATTCAGAAATAGACCTGCACTTGTATAGACAACTGATTTTTCACAAAGTTGCAAATACATTTAACAGAGAAAGGATAGTTCTTTTTCAATAAATGATGCTGGAATAATTGAACATTTATATCCAAAAAAAAAAAAAAAAGAAAAGAAAAGAAAGGAAAGAACTTCAGCCCGTGTCTCATGCCATATATGAAAATTAACTTGAAGTGGAACATAGACCTAAATATAAAACTTAAAAATAAAAGTTCTGAAAGAAAACCTTCTTGACCTTGGGTTAGGCATGTATCTTTTAGAGATGACATAAAGTACAACCCACAATAGAAAAAATTAATTACTTGGACTTCACAAAAATTAAAATTGCCTCTCTTCAAAAAACACTGCTAAGGGAATCAAAAGACAAGCCACTGAGTGGGAGAAAACATTTGAAATCATATGTCTCATGAAGGGCTTATATCCAGAATATACAAAGAACGCTCATAACTGAATAATAAGAAAACAAATAACTTCCCTCCTTCACTAAAGGGGAAGAAGATTTGAAACACTTCCCTAAAGATGATGTACAGATAGCAAAAAGTACATGAAAAAGTGCTTAATATTATTAGTCGTTAGGAAAAAACAAATGAAAAGCACATGAGATACACACTACATACCTATTTGAATGTCTAAATTAAAAACACTGGCTATACAAAATACTGGCTGTAACATAGAGGTAGAGGAACTCTCATACACTTTAGGTGCAAATGTTAAATGGTACAACCACCTTGGAAAACAGTTTGGCAGTCTCTTAAAAAGTTAAACATACACCTACCATATGATTCAGCCTTCCCACTCCTAAGTATTTACACAAGAGTAATGGAAGTGTATATATATATGTACATATTTCATATGTGTGTGTGTGTATAAAGGTTTACAGTAGATATATCTGTAATAGCCTCAAAATGAAAACAACCCAAATGTCTATCAACAGATGAATGATGAACTGTGGCATAACTGTACAATAGAATACCAGTCAACAATAACAAGAAATTGTTGATTCATATGACAACATGAATTAATCTCAAAATAATGCTGAATGTGAGTCAGACAAAAAACAATAATATACTGTGTGGTTTTTACCTATATAAAACTTCAGAAAGCAAATTAGTCTATAGTGGCAAAATGTACATAAGAAGGTTATGTAGGTGGGGTAAGGAGAAGTGGGTAGGAGAGATTTAAAAGGTGCATGAGGAAACTTTTGAGGGTAACAGATATGTTTATATCTTGATTTTTATAATGGTTTTCTAAGTCTAAATTTAGTAAAATTTATGAAATGGTACACTTTAAATGTATATATTTTATTATATATTTATTATACCTCAATAAAGCTGTTAAAAAATAAATCTAGCATCAATTATATGCCAAGTATTGTGGCATATAATATATATTTAATATATGATTTTATTTTATTTATTTGACAGAGAAGAGAGAGCACAAGCAGGGGGAGCAGCAGGCAGAGGGAGAAGCAGGCTCCCCACGGAGCAGGGAAGCCAATGCAGGGCTCAATTCCAGGACCCTAGGATCACAACCTGAGCCAAACTTGGACACTTAACATCCTGAGCCACCCCGGTGCCCCAATATTATTTGTATTTTTATAAAGTTGACAGGACACAGACCAGTGAAATTCTAATTTTTTACTAGTTATAAAACATCGTAAGTAGAAATTTAATACGGACTGTTTACCTATTTTGCTACCTAAATCAGCTAAGTGACCAGCTTAGTGTGAAAATAACAAGGACTGTCTATTAACTGAGAAGATATGTAAAAATAAAAGAGAGAGATAACAAATAATTTTTGAATTTCAGTCTCTTGCCAATGCCTGTGACTCTAAAACAGAAAATGATAAGCAACGTTTTAAATTCTTAATGTGTCCTAATTCCAAAAAGTTGATAGTTACAGGAACTGAAAATATTACTATGATTTTTGTGCTAGATTAAAATATGTGCTACTTAATTGTAGGAGAATATTTTTTTAAGATTCTATTTATTTATTTGACAGAGACAGAGAGAGATCACAAGTAGGCAGAGAGGCAGACAGAGAGAGAGAGAAGTAGGCTCCCTGCTGAGCTCAATCCCAAGACCCTGAGATCATGACCTGAGCTGAAGGCAGAGGCTTTAACCCATTGAGCCACCCAGGAGCCCTGGAGAATATGTATTTTTTTAAAAAGATTTTATTTATTTATTTATTTATTTATTTATTAGGAGAGAGAGTGAGAGAGAACATGAGAGGGGAGAAGGTCAGAGTGAGAGGCGGACTCCCAGGACTCTGGGATCATGACCTGAGCTGAAGGCAGTTGCTCAACCAACTGAGCCACCCAGGCGCCCGAGAATATGTATTTTAAAGAAAATTTCCCATTGAGGTTTCATACCAGTTAAAGGGAACTAGTGGTAGACTAGTTGAAGAGAAATGTATTTTTTGTTTTATTCTCTGATTCACTTTATATGTTTGAGGAAAAGCACCAGATGGAGAAAGCCTTTTGTTAGTTATTTAGAAATAGCTATCTGCCGAGTTGACCTCAGCCTATAATAAACTGGCATATGAGATAGCAATTGACTTTTATCAATTGAAAAAAAAAACTATCTGGGGTGCCTGGCTGACTCAGTTAGTAGAACACGCGACTCTTGATCTCAGAATTGTAGGTTCAATTCCCATATTGAATGTAACGATTACTTAAAAATAAAATCTTAAAAACAAAAATAAGTAAAAATGTGATTTTACGTATTTTTTTCTTTCTTCTTTATTACATACCCGCTCCTACCCCCCCATCTTTTCAGCACTTGCATCTTGAAGTTATTCTTATCTTACTTTGTTAAAAGATGAATAAATAACATTAAAAGGGACACTTTGAACTTTTTGTAAGTAATAAATTAACCAGTCGTTATATGACATGGATTTTAAGGATAAATACTTATGGTAAAGTGGAAGAGAAAACAAAGTTGGGAATGTGAATAATAGTGAAGCAAGAGGTCCCCACAGATAAACTTTGCCTATGTCACACTTTTAAACCATCTGAAGAAAAAAGGCAGTTATTCATACCAAAATTTTGTGATTTAAAACAGTATCAATCGGGCACCTGGGTGGCTCAGTTGGTTGGGCAACTGCCTTTGGCTCAGGTCATGATCCCGGGGTCCCGGGATCGAGTCCCGCATTGGGCTCCCAGCTCCTCGGGGAGTCTGCTTCTCTCTCTGACCTTCTCTCCTCTCATGCTCTCTCTCACTTTCTCTGTCTCTCAAATAAATAAAAAACAAAAATCTTAAAAAAAAAAAACAAAACAGTATCAATCATTTATTTGCTCAAACTTCTGAAATTTAGGAAGGGCTTGGTAATGGTATCAGGTGGGTAACTCAACCAATCCCAGAAGACCACTTCCAAGATGGCCTCACTCTCATTGCTGGCACATTGGTGCCTGCCTGTTTCAATTGGGAAATCGGGTCAAATGGCCTCAGCTCTCTACCTGACCTCTTCACCTGGGCTCCATATGTTGGGCTTCTTACAACATGGTATGTTCACTTACAGCATGAAAGTTCACTAACTCCCCCGAGAGCACAAGACACTTCTGGCCCTTTTGTGGCCAGACTTGTCTAACAAATCTAAGCAGATCTTCCTCTCCTTTGGGTCATCGAATTGTCTCCTCTACTTCTAATCCCTTCCTCAGGCCTTTTTGCTAACCTACCTGTTATACTTCTTCCATGATCCTGCACAAGGAGCACTTCTTTCATGAACCTTTTCTAATTATTCCATATTGATATGGTAGCCTTCCCTTTTGAAATCTGATAGCTCTTAGTATCTGTATTACTCATTTCTCACTGAAAATGTGCTATTTGATATTATCATTTACTTTCCTACGAATGGCTTGTCCTATCTCCTTAACCCATGGTATGGTTCTTGAGGACACAAATCAAGGTCTGTATCTCTGTGTCAGTGCCCACCATCTAGTGTGCACTAATTAAATGTTGATAGGGAAGGCAGTTGTACACTAGGGCATTTTAATTCTTTTTCAGAAGATATTATTCCATTTGAAGTGATATATGTCTTGAACTTACATAGATGCTTTTAAAAATATATGTGAGAAGAGGTTACCTATACTACCAAGAAGAATTTAAACTACTCATTAGGTATAATGAATTCAGATAGTTTATTTTATTACATTTTTTAAATCTTTTTTTTTTTTCACTTGATATCTCTTGGTCTTTTCTCACTGATCCAAGGAAGTAAAGGCTTTTTAGGATGTTCAGCATCAGTGAGGTAAGTCTAGAAAATGCAAAGATAAAACTAGTTAGCATGGAAATAATGAGTATAAATGTTTATAAACCTAATTGTCTTTGACTGGAGAGAGAACTAGAGGAACTTTAATAGTATTCCTTTTCTGAACTCCATTAGCTCTCACAAAACAGCCATTAACTCATTTTGTACTCTACTGCTCTGTACGTTTACCACTATTGTGACTCAGAGTAGTAAACGTACCATTGCAATGAGAGAGGAGAGCAGGTGCAAACAGAAACTTGAAATGGAATATGTCGGATTTGTGAAACAGTGTACTTAATCCAAAAAATGTCTCAGTTTACAGATGTGTCAGCATCTTCAAAAGTAGTTTTCTTTTTGGGACACTGCAGTGATTTCAGTTTGAAGAAGTTTCTGAACTTTTAACTTAAGGTAATGAGCCAGTTAATAGGAGACTGGGTTTTGCGTAGGAAGCAATTATCCCAGTAGATGGGAAACTTGAGAAAATGAGCAAAGCGTTAATGAGATTGGCAAAAAGGTCATGTGTCTGAGAGCTGAGATGGAGTAAAAAGGAATGATGGTGGAAGAAATCATTAAAGACAATGCCATGAAAACCAATGAAAATAAAGATGAGACACAGTATCATTGGATCTGCTTCCCTAACAGGTCACAGAATTGTCTCACCTAAAAATAAGGTGATCTCTAGGTATCTGAGAGTCAGGAATCCACGATTCATTTGGGAGCTTTATCAATAATTTAGTTTTAGTTCAACCCAACACTGTGATAAGTTTTAATAGCATAAGTTGTTATATACTGATATATATACTAGTTTATACATAACTTTCTGGAAGAGCAGGTCATAAATACTGCTTCTAGTTCCTCTTCTCTCAGTGGCTTCTCCATCCACCACAATCTGGCCTCCACCTCCGCTTTGCCGAAATTGCTCTGAGAAGGTCAACAATGATGTGATTGTCAAGTACATTAGCCTCTTTTCAGCTCTCAGCCTACTTTTCCTTCCAGCATAATTTGATATTGATGATTGTTTCCTCCTTATAAAGCTCTTTCTAGAATTCAAAGCCATGCTTTTCTCTGATTCTTCCTGTATGGCTTTGATGGCTCTTTACATTTTTTCCTCATTCCATTTCTGCTGAAAGTTGTCCAAGGGAATCACCTTACACGATCTTCCCAAATGGTCCCATGCAATCCTAAAGTTCTATTACCTATGTTCTTCTTAAATACTGGTTTCTCAACTCTTTCTTGAGCTTTCAATATGTCATTGGATTTACAGTAACTCCTCATGCTCTATATTGCCTCCTCAAAACTTTTTGTTTGTTTCTTTTCCTGTTTTCCATGTCTCCATTATCAGCAATGCTACTTACTCCATTGTCGAAGCTAGAAATCTTGGAATAATCTTTTTTTTTCACCTTTCCTCACTGCCTATGTTTAAGTCTGGTCCATTCAACCTCTGAAATGTGTCTGATATCTGCCTATTCTTTTCCATTGCTGCTGCTATTTGCTGTCCCAATCCAGGTTCTTATCGTTTTTTACTTGTAATTTTTCTTACTAGTTTCCTAACTGGACTTACCTCTCTAAATCTGATTAGTTTTTGTTCCTTATCTATTCTTTTTTTTTTTTAAAGATTTTATTTATTTATTTATTAGAGAGAGAGAGAGAGAGCACAAGAAGGGAGAAGGTCAGAGTGAGAAGTGGACCCCTCTTGAAGCTGGGAGCCCGATGTGGGACCCGATCCCTGGTCTCCGGGATCATGACCTGAGCTGAAGGCAGCCGCCCAACCCACTGAGCCACCCAGGCATCCCTGGAGATGCTTTTTAAATGAGCAGTTTGATAATATTACTTCCATGTTTTTTTAAAAAAATCTTCCTCTGTCTTCATGGTTTGAGAGCAGCCTGCCTGACTTCTAAAAAAATTATCTTTTATGAGTTTGAATGCTGATCCACAGAAATGAATCTCCTTCATAAGAAAAATTTTTAGTTTTCTGAGTTTTTGAAACTTCTGAAGAAAAACTTTTATCTTTCTGAGTGGCTGCCTTGGCATTTTACACAATGACAACACTCCTCACACCCAGAGTCTGGACATTTAAATTGGATTTGAGTTTAGGATTTCTGCCAGAAGTTTGTTTTTTTGTTTTTTTGGTTTTTTTTTACTACATACCAGACTTTATTTTTTTCCCCCAAATACATTTATTTTATTTTTTCAGTGTTACAAGATTGTTTAATCTGCCAAAAGTTCTTGCTTTGTTTTCCTGGGGTAACATTTAGAAGAAAGCCCCCCAGAAGGTAGTGACCTCCACTCCAAACACCTCGTAAGTCATAGGTGTTTGCTGCCCTGCTCTCTACCTCTTTCTCACTCATGACATGTAATGACTGCCCTTCCCCCAGTCATGGCAGCCCCACTACCCCCACCCCATCCTGCCTACCTATTTCTGGAATTTGTAAAAAAACAAATCTTGTGACTTTACTTCTTATGTGTGGGTGTATTGAAACTGTGCTTTCAATCAAAACAACCCCAGGTTTTGCACTTTCCCAAAGTAGGGGTTTGGATGCTGAAGAAGCTACCTGCCAGCCATGTGTGGGTGGCTTGTGCTTCCTCATTCAGTAGATCATACTGCATATTCTTACTATACTACACCAGCTTTGGCTTCTCGACAGAGCCTTCGGAAGCCATATTTATTCCGAACAACTCCCCACTCTCTAGGAACATTTGAATGAAATAGGAACAGACACCTGAACTGGGCCAATCACTCTCCCTCTTATAAAAAGTATACTTATGAGCTATGGGGTCACTATATTTTAATACGTGAAATGAAAAAGAAGTAAACAGGCCAAGAAATAAATCTATCTATCTATCTGTATCATGCCATTTTGTTGATGAAAATCATTTAATAGATTCGTATTGCCCTTATAAAATCCGAACTCTCTAACATAGGCTACCAGGCTGTGAATTTAATACCTCTTACTGAATTATTCCTATTTTTATCACTTTCAACTTGTTCTACTTTCGATTTATGCTCCAGTCAATGAATTATTTTTTTTTAAGATTTTTATTTATTTATTTGACAGAGAAATAGAGAGCACAAGTAGGCAGAGCAACAGGCAGAGGGACAGGGAGAAGCAGGCTCCTTGCTAAGCAGGCAGCCCGATGCAGGACTCGGTCCCAGGACTCTGGGACCATGACCTGAGCAGAAGGCAACCACTTACCCAACTGAGCCACTCAGGCATCCCCTAGCCAATGAATTCTTTTGGGCCTTTGAACATGCCAAACTTGTTCCAACCTTGAGTATTTTGAATATGTTATTTCCTCTGCTAGAAACCTTTTATGCCCTTTGCATTCTTGTCTTCTTCTCATCAGTAAAGTCTTAACACAAATACTTCCTTCCTAAAGAGGTGTTTTATGACCATTCAATACAAAATAGTGCCCTCCATCTGACCAAAATTCTTTATCACAACATTATAATCATTTCCTTCATAATATTTATCACAAATTATTTCTTTATTATCTTTCTCCCTCACTAGACAGTAAACCCTTGAGGACAGGTATCATATTTGCCGTATTTGCCACTACATATCCTGGCACATAGTAAGAGTTTAATGAATGGATGTTGAATTAATGAATAAGTTGATGAATGTTTACGTGCTAGACTTTATCTTCACCACTAATCCCTAATAGATCAGGAGCTCCTCAAATGCAGGACCATGTTTTATTCACATTTATATACCTTACTCTGAGCATAATTCCTGACCCATAGGAAATGCATGATAAATAGTTAATAATTTTCAGCTAAAATTAATACAAATAATCAAACATTTTTTTTGTAAAATAACTGCTTTGCACTGCTGTGCCATTAATCATCTAGAGGAATTCTGCATTATGTATGAGACCAAAATTTCTCCTTGACTTGTAATAATGAACTTACCATTCATTCATTCATTCATTGTATTTTAAGAGCCTATTATGTGCCAGGACCTGGGGATATAGAACAAGCAAAGTAGAAAAAAACAAATAAAACCCAAACCCCTGTCTTTGTGAAGTTCATATTTCACTTAGAATAATATCTCAAATATCCTGCTTTAATTAGTGAGGCTTGGTATACAGTATTTAAAAATCTGCCTAGCTGATGTCAATGTACAGCTAGGGTTGAGGACCATTGTTTTAGGATGACACAATCTTTTTTTTTTTTTAAACCATGCGTCTCTAGTGACAACTTTTCCTATGAGGGTGTGTTAGCTTTCAGTGTGTCACTACAGTATTTGCTTTTTAACTTACAAGATTTTAGGATAAATGAATATGCAATAAAATATGCATAAAATGCCAAGTTATAGGGATTTATTCTGCCTTGCTAGGCACAGAATCCATTCCAAAGCAGTGGACAAATTTGAATTCTCTTCCATTTAGAATGTAAATTTGAGTCTTGAAGGCAAAAAGAATTTTAACAAGGAACAGAAAATATCTTTGGTCATTTCCTTTTCCCAAGTAAACACTGTTTTGTAAGATTGGAAAATTTCTTGTTCCTTTTTTTTTTTTTTTGGTATTCTCATTGCTTTCTATATTTAGTATTTGTATTTTATGGCATGGAGAACTATATATAGTGATAAATTTTCTTGGAAAATATATATATGCAATAGGTCTATATTCTCTGATGGTATTGAGATAAATTTTATAAGGGATCTATAGATAGTTTCTGATACCATTTTTTTTGAGGTAAAATATACTTACAATCTGGTAAGTAGCAACAGATGAATACATTCATGTAAGCATTAATTCAAACAAAGTAGGGAACATTTTCATCACTCTAGAAAGCTACATTGTGCCCCCTTTTTGTTAGTCTCCACTTAGCCACGTATAATTGATGTTTTGACTGTATCACTATAGTGATTTTTTTCCTGTTGTTGAGCCTCATATAAAAGGAATCATGCAATAGGCGCTCTTTTGTGTCTGGCTTCTTTCAAATGACATAACATCTTTCATATTTATTCACGTTATACAATAGTATATTACTTTCCTATTGTTGAGTAGTATTCTATTGTGTAAATGGATCATAATTAGTTCATTCACCTAATGATGGTCATTTGAGTTGTTTCTGCTATTAACAATTTTTTGTTTTGTTTTTAAGATTTTATTTATTTATTTGTCAGAGAAAGAGAGCGAGCGAGCACACAAGCATGGTGAGAGGCAGACAAAGGGAGAAGCAGGCTCCCTAATGAGCAAGGAAGGAGCCCTATGCAGACTTGATACCATGGGACTTTGGGACTATGACCTGAGCTGAAGGCAGACACTTAACCAACTGAGCCACCCAGGTATCCTTAACATTTGTTTTCAAGTATTTTTGTATGCATATGTTTTAATTTCTCTTGAATAAATACTGAGGAATGGAAATGTTAGGCCATAAGATAGGTATACATTTTACTTTATAAAAAAACTGCCAAAACATTTTTCCAAAGTGGCTGCATCATTGTATACTCCTTCTGGCAATATCTGAAAGTTCTAGTTGCTCTATATCCTTGCCAACATTTGGTATTGTCATCTTTTAAATTTTAGCTATTTCTGAGGATGTGAAAGGATTGTGTTTGAAATTTGCCTTTCCCTGATTACTAATAAAGCTGGGCACTTTTTCATATGCTTATTGAACTTTTCAGTTCTAAAATTTTCAGGGGCACCTGATGGCTCAGTCAGTTAAGTGACTGACTCTTGATTTCAGCTCAGGTCATGACCTCAGGGTCATGAGATGGAGACCCATGCCAGGCTCCACAGTCAGCAGGGAGTCTGCTTGGGATTCTCTCTCTCCTTCTCCCTCTATCCCTGTACTGCTTGCCCCTGGGTTTTCTGTCTCTTTCTGTAATAAATAAATAAATAACATTTTCATTTCTTCTTTTATATAGTTTCCTTTCTCTGATTAAGGTTTGTCCATTGCTTACTCATTTTGACATCTTTTCTTAAGTCATGAACATCTTCATAATTATTTCTTTTAAGCTCTTTTCTGTTCATTTTAACCTCTAAGGTTAACTTGGGATCTCTTTCTATTAAGTTTTTTTTCTTTCGACTAGGGTTTATACTCTTGTTTCTTGGCATGTCTAGTACTTTATGATTGCACATTGGATATTGCAAGTGATGCATTGTAAAGACTCTAGATTTCATTATAGTTCTCAGGGAAATGTTTATTTTTGTGTGACCAGGCATTTAGTTACTGGCTGATCACCATGAACTTGTGGAAGCTTGGTTTTTATACTTTGTTAGGGAAGGTTTTGCCCATAATACTAGGGATAAGTTTTGCCCTTAGTCTTAGGATATACAATTTATTCCTAAAAGTAGTCTTTTTATCAACAATCATAATTTTTCTGGGATTTCAATGGAAAGCTTGAGTTGTTTACATAGCATTTCACTTTGACTTGACTCAAACTCCAAAGTCCATTTTTTGTGAGGTAGCCAACAGCTCCCTTTGTTTCACTTTTTTCTTTTTAACCTTCTAGCTCTTGCTTTCTCCTGGTCTCCTTGTAGCTGTCCAAAATATATGCAATTTGGGGGCTCCCCACAGGTTTGAAGGTAGTTTGTATCAAGATTTTGGAGCTTGGCCCTCTGCGGCCTTTTTTTCCCTGGGTTTATCCCTTAAATTTTCAGTTATTTTGGAAGCCCCAAATTCTGTCTTCTGATACTTAAGGAAGTAAGACTATGGCTTTCTCTTTATGTTCTAATTGCTTTAGATCCTGGGGGAGGGGGATATGTAAATATGGATCTCATCCAGTGCCAGTTCCTTCTTTCAAGTATTGAATTCTTCCCTAGTTCCTGCTTGCATTTGATTATTATACCTTGCCTTCAAATGGTGTGTGTATGTGTGTATTTTTTCAGGATTTGTAATAAATATCTGTAAGAGATTTAGTCTGAGACTAACTTCTCTGAGATTACAGCACTGTTACCATTATTACAAGGACGAATTTCCCTATCAATGCTATCTTTATCATCCTTCTTCATGAAATAACAAGAATTATGGAAGGCATGGTCATAGTAGAGGGAACTGAGATTATTTCAAAAAGGAGTAGCCAAATTCTCATTTCAATATAAATTTGCCCACAAGGTTATGTTATAATCTTCCCATATTGTCTTTCCTGGAGATAAAGGATAAAATCATAATATAAGACTGTGGGGATGTTCCTGCTGATTAAAAATAAACTTGTGGTTGTCATAATTAATGAAGTCTTATGCCAATTATTTCTAACTTTATCTGAAGTAGAGAAACCAATATTTTGAGGGATTTACCATGGATATTAAGTATTACCGACTGAATTGTGTCCCCTTAAAATTCTTGTGGGGAATCCCTAGCCCCCAATTGTAATTGAAGATAGGACCTTTAAGAAGGTAATTAAGTAAATGAGATTGTAGGGGTGGAGTAATCCAGTAGGGTTGGTGTTCTTACAAGAAGAGGAAGAGACACCAGAGCTCTTTGACTGTCTCATTCTCTCTTTCAATCTCTGCACACCCACACAGAGGAAAGACCTTGGGAGGACACAGAGAAAATGTGGTTTTGCAAGCCAGGAATAGAGCTCTTACCAGAAATTGAATTTGCCAGCACCCTGGTCATGGACTTCTGTGAGAAAATTAATTTTTGTTGTGTTTTTAATAACTGTTAGGCCTCTGTTTTTACAGATATCCTGTAACCTCAGAGCATGTGTACAATTCATGGTAAGATATGGAGTGAACTGTTTCCAGATGAAAAGAATCAAATTTGGTTGGTAATTTTTCCAAACCAAAGAGTTAATTCACAATGTAGAGCATGTCATCTTTTTGAGGATCAAAGAATATGATATTAGTGTTTTGGGTTAGAGTTTCATTAAAGGACAATATGGAGAGATCATACAAGACTGCTCTATTTGTTGTCTTCTCTTCCATTGATCTATTTTTTCTCAAGTTCCAAACTGTCTAATTATTGAAGCTACACTGTATTTTAAGAGTTAGTAGGACCAGACTCTTTCATTCTTCCTTTTTAGAATTTGCTTGACTTGTCTTTGCATGTTTAGTTTTCCAGATGATCTTTAGCATAATTTTGTCCAGTTGAAAAAATAAATTCCTTTGGTGTTTTGTCATTTCATTTAACTTATTGAGTAACTTACAGGAGGAATGGCATTTTTATAATTATCTCCTTTGTAGACAAGTGTGTGTGTGTGTTTTATAATTTCTTTAAATCTTTTTGTATGTTCCCCAGTATTGTTTTAAAGCTTTAGGCATATAGGTTCTGCATATTTCCTGTAAGTTTATGGTTAGATACTTTCTTTTTATTGTTTTTATAAATGGGATCATTCCTTCCCATATAGTTTCTATCTGGTTATTATTTGAATATTAAAATGCTATATATTTTTAATGTTAAGTGTGTAATCTGTAAGCTTATGAGTTTCTCATTATTTCTAATAGTTTTCCCTTACCCTTAAACACACCCTACACACACACACACACACACACACACACACACATCCTAATTTGAAATAGTCAGTGAAGATATGGACATATATATTATTTATTGATTCTCCACAAAATTCAGTGCCAAAAGGGTAAGGTATCTTGCAAAAGATTATTTCTACCTCAAGAATGGACAGACCAGACATAAATATGTTATTTAGGCAAAGAGTGTATTGGACAAAAAAAAAAAAAAGAAGAATTGTGGCTATTTCCAGCATTGTTACTGTGGTTGAACTCTATCTGAAAGGCTTAGGATTTATAACTATGATCAAAACACTGCGATTTTGTGAACAGTTTGGGGAAAAGGTAACAGGTCAATCAGTTTTTCAGACTTTCTGACATATTACTTTAAGATTAAAGTCTGATAACATAACTTAATTCGGTCATTAGCCTTACTCTAAGTATATGATTGAGGCTTTTTAAAAAAAACCTTTTTTGCTTCTATCATGGGCAAAGGAAAAAATATTGAGAAGAAACTCTGTGCACCGAGCTCAAAACTGAAAACAGGGCAGAGACAACTCTGTCCATATCTACCAAATAGGCCATACTGGAGAGTAACAATATTCAGGCCTGAAGTGACTGAGCCCAAAGTAGAGACTATTCTGTTAGGAGTGGCTCCCAGAAAGCCTAGGGTAGAAGTAGGGATTAGGAAGTGACCCTGTCCCCGGAGAACCAGGAAGTAGACCTTTGTAAAGACCATTCCCTACTGGAATATAGAAACATAATATTTTGAAACAAACATTTTCTTGAATGTTTTCTCATAGGATTTCTGAGATGTATCACTTACTTCCTTCTCAAATGTTTGCTTCCCATTCTTCAGACTTGACCTAACCTAAGAAAGTAAATGGTTTCAGACCAGTTCAAAATGATGATTTTTGTCATGTGGTGAGCTTTTTCAATTTTCTCCCCTTTGCCAAACTCATCCAATGTATCTGTGGGCAATTTAAAGGAATGGTACTTAATATTTGTGATTGTGAAATAATTTATGAAATCATTTCCCTTGGCCTAGACCAACAAGTTCTTTACTTTTAAAACATTTACAGACATGAATGAAATAAGAGAAACTTATGTTAGGAATAGTACAAGGAAGCAAAAAAAGAAAACAACTTCCTTAAGATTTAGCCTAAATGTGCAAGTACACTGTTCAAATATGGGGAAAAAATAGCCTGCCTCTATTGTAAAAGTGAAGAAGGAAAATGCACTTTGCATGATAGTCTTCTTTAAGTTTTATGATATAGAGAAATTTACTTTTTTTTTTAAGATTTTTTATTTATTGACAGAGACAGAGAGCGCAAGTAGGGGGAATGGCAGGCAGAGGGAGAAGCAGGCTGCCAGCTGAGGAGGGAGCCTGATATGGGGCTCTATCCTAGGACCCTGAGTTTATGACCTAAGCTGAAGGCAGACGCTTAACCGACTGAGCCACCCAGGCGCTCCAAACTTACTTTTAAATAATTGATTACTTTAGTTTTCTACTAGCTGGGTATTAGATAAATTAATTTAGGAAGTCGTTTGGAAAATGGGAGTATAGACAGAGTTTATAATGTTATAAACTCATGTTTATGATGATCATTAGAATGTGAACTCTGGAAACACCTTTTTGCCCATTTATTGTTTTGTCCACAGAGTGTAAAACAGTGCATAGAATGGTGCTTGGCACATAATAGACATTTAGACATAAATGAATTGGCCATATTTGGGAAAATGTACATAAGTATGATTTTATCTGTATGAACTTGAGCCTGATTCAGAACAAAGCAGCATTTAATTTGTAGATATTTTGCATAATTAAACTCCAAGATCCTATCATAAATTGTGCTTTTTAAAGCAAATTCATTCTAGCTGCTTTAACCATTCTTTTATTTAAAAATGAAAAGCTTTAATATGTTAACTGCATTAGTTCAATGTAGTCATATTATATTAATTTCCTTATTGGCTAAGTATTCACAGAATACTTTAGGATTAAAAAGTAAAAGACAAAGGTGACAGTAATAGCTAATATATTCTTGCCATTTACTCTATGCCATACATGGTTCTAAGCACTTACATATGTTGGTTCCAGTCTTCAGTTATAGGCTGCAATGTGACCGTTTGAAACTGTGGACACTTCAGTTTTCTTTGCAGCTATGAATGGCCATGTGTTCTAGTTCTGGCTAGTGAGACATAATCAGAACTCATCAGAGGAGGAACGCAGAAAGGCCCAGACTCAGTGGACAGTGCCTGAAAGTGAAGCAGCCCTTTTAAGGTTGTAAGGAAGGAACTCCGTGCTAAGGGTCACGAGGTAAAAGGCATAAGAAATAAGGCAGTAGCACGATGTGATGAGCACTGGGTGTTATATATAACTGATAAATTGTTGAACCCCACATCTGAAACTAACGATGTACTATGTTGACTAATTTAATTTAAATTTAAAAAAATTGTAGGGTATTGGCAACAAAAGAAAAAGAAAGAAAGAAAGAAAGAAAGAAAGAAAGAAAGAAAGAAAGACAGAAAGAAGAAAGAAAAAGAAAGAGGCACTAACTGGGATTATCTACTTTACATGAGAAAAATTAACTCCTTTATAAATCACAGTAATCATGTTTCTGTTATATACATCTGAACTCTGAATCTTTAGCTGATTCAGGTGGTAAAAGAAATATTTTCCTGTTACCAATTCATTAATTCTTTAATTCAACAAATATTTGTTGTAGACATGTTGTGTACCAGATACAGTTTTGGGTGGTTGGCAAATATGGTTGCATAAAACAAAGAGATCCACTCCCAAAGAACTTACACTACAGATGTGGTGGACAAACTATAAGTAATAAATATAATATTTATTATAATATAAAATATATGATATAGAATATAATATTTATTATTATATTTAATATATTAAATATTAAATAAATATATTTATTTATTACTAAAAGTATAATAAACATAGTCATTATTTAGTTTTTTACAAGATGATACGTGCTTTGAGAAGGATAAGCAATATCATTAGTGCTGAGGAGAAGGCAAAGTTGTCATTTTAAACAGGGTCATGGCATAGCCTGACTGAATAAGTGATACTGAACATAGATTTGAAGGAAGTATGGGATCATGGCAAGTGGGTGGAGGCCTAAAGTGACTGAATGGCTGGTATGTTTGGGGAACAGCAAAGGCCAATGTAGTTTAGGTGGAGCGAGCTGAAGCACGAGGTCAGGGAGGTAAGGTGGGAAGGAGACCATTTAAGAACTTGCTGCCACTGTGAGGACTTTGGGTTTTCCTTTGAGTGAAATGGAGTACCCTTGTAGGGTTTTGAGGGGAGGAGAGCAGACGAATGTTTTAAAATGATCTCTGTGGTTTCTGTGTTGAGGAGAGGCTATAACATAGAAAGGATAGAAACAGAGCAGTTTGGAGGCAATTGTAATTTAGGATATAAGAATGCACGGTGGCCTAGATCAGCGCCAGCACCACCAGGAGAGCAGAGGAGGAGTGAGAGGTCGTCAGATTCTGATATCAGGGCAGACTCATCAAGAGTTTCTGAAGATACGATGTAGCTATGGGAGAATGAGAAGCTCAAGGATTCCGAGGGAAATGATATGGAGGCTTCTAAGATATATTTGGTAGCTCTTATAGCTAGGATATTATTTTCTGGAGCCCCAGAAAATAGCATCTTCATGATGCATCAAGAAATTCCAAGGGTTATAATGTCTAAGCTGAGCAAATAAATCTTGGAAGAGTACTCAGTTAATGATGGCTGGGTGTCCTATACTTCAGGGTTGCTGAACAAACTGCCTAACTTGGGCATTGTCAAGTTTTGCAAAAATCTTCCCCTCAGCAAAAATGGAATTGATTTTGGGTAATGGTCATGAAAGATGCCTAAAGGACTTATTTTTGACAATTGCAGTGTTGGCAAAGACTTTGTAACATTCGGTGTGTACAGACAAAAGGAGGGTAATCCACTGAGAAGGAGGGGCAGTGCACAAAGGCTTAGTCCCACAGGGCAGCTCCCCACCCCAGGGCCTTACTTCAGAGGACAGTCAAAAGCTACATTGTTACCTGCCCTTCTGACTAACTGGTTCCAAACTGGAGGTTCCAACAAACCCCTCCCAGGGAAGATGCTGATCACAGGCCTGGGTTATTTATTACTTGTACTTCTGACCCTCCGGCTATAGATGAGAGGTTCCCACACCCCCCTCCCTGGTTTCTCTTAATTTGCTAGAGCAGCTCACAAAACTCAGAGAAACATTTTAATTACTAGATCACAGATTTATTATAAAAGAATATAACTCGGGAACAGCTGGATAGAAGAGATGCATAGGACAAGGAAAAGGCACACAGCCTCCTTGCCCTCTCCAGGCTCACTCCTTCTCGAATCTCCACAGGGCTCACCGGCCTGGAAGCTTTTCAAACTGGTTCCTTTTGGGTTTCTATGGAGACTTCATTACATAGGCACGCCTGACCAAATCTTTGGCCATTAGTGACTGAACTCAATCTCCAGCTCCTCTTCCTTCCCCGGAGGTAGAGGGTGGAAGGGACTGGAAGCGCCAGCCTCTAAACACTTGGTTGGCTCCAGGGGTAACCAGAGCCTTCTTAGGTAACCTAAAGGCTTTCCACCTCATTAACATAGGAAAAGACATCTGTAAGGTTCTGGCACTTCGGAAATTCCCAGGGTTTCAGGAGCTCTTGCCAGAAATGGGGATGAAGACCAAATATATTTCTTATTACAAATCACCATATCACACCTTTCTAGCCCACTTACAAATTTCTGCCAAAATAAAGGCTGTACTCAGTGCCCTTGAAGAAGAAAACGATACCTGTACATTTGGAAATTGCAGACATTCAAGTTTTCAGACTCTTGTTTCTCAGCCCTGCTCCTAAAATAGGATTAAGCTGAGTGTGCTCTTTCTCAGGACTGCCTAGTCTGATGATGCATGGGATGTTAATCACCCCATTGATTATTCTCTAATTTTTTAAAGTTTTTATTTTAATTCATTAGTTAATATATTCTCAAATTTTCTGAATCATATTTTTTTGATTATTCTTGCTTTCTGGGAGAATATCTTGTGAAATTTATTCACTACTATTTACAAGTTAGTCAAACTGTGCAGTGCCTTGGACACAGGTTCATAATCCATGAAACCTGTTTCTTCCCAAGATTTTTTACCTTCCCTTCGAAATGGAGAAAGCACCTTCATGAAGGAGCAATACTATGTATGTACAACTTCTTTCCTCCTATTTCAGAGGAAGAAGTATTTTACTTCCTTTCTAGGTCTTATAGCTCTGCCTGTGTTCCTAATCTCAGTACTACAGGTTTGATTTATTTTTTTCATTAAATGCCTATGTGGCATTTATTTTGTACCAGTTACCTTGCCTTTAAGGATCTCACACTCTGGAAGGAGATATGGATGTATGTGAAATGAACTACCATAAAAGATGTTAAGTGTTCCAAAAGAAGTGTGTAAAGACCTAGAGGATTACAGATAGTGTAATGAGTGATTCAAAGCTGGTTGTTAATGATGGCTTTGTAAGGACCTTTGAGTTAGTCCTAAGATATGATTATGAATATGCCAAATGTGAAAAGAAAGCAAAAAAGCATTTCAGGCAGGTAAACATAACAGTGAGCAGGGAAGGGTTAGCAGTAAATGAGGCTGCATACATAATATTTTCCCCCTATTATGACAAAACTAGAGTATTTTTCCTGGTAAATAAAAGGAACCATCAAAATGAAAACATTTTGACTGAAAATGCAGAAGAATATATTACACTTACTTACTATCTTTAGAATCTTTAATCTTACTAAGGGGTTATCGAAAAAGGAAATTCAAAAAGTACTTTAATTGCTGAAAATATAGAGCATTCATTTCTAATCATTGAAAGCGTCTTGTAAGCTAGTATTGGATCACAAATATTTTATTGTATCTGTTTCTGACCATGCAACATTATTTGTTTTATAAAAAACCTAATATAGTCATATCATTAAGAAGTAAGATAAAATTCCTGAATACTATAATTTGTTTTCTAGGAGCACTGAATTAAGAGAATGTTGTAGTACATTAAATCTGTGCTTCTGAGCAACTGTGAAGAGAGTTTAGTTGGTATAGAGAAAGAAACAATCTTACTTATCTGTTTAAGTTTAAATTTATCTGTTTAAATTAATCTTATTTATCTGTTTAAATTTATACTCTGTTCCAAAAGGCAAAGGGCATTTTTTTTTTTAATAACAGCCACAAAACAAGTAGATTTATAGGTAAGCTAAAGTCTGCTATACCCACTACCAAGGGAAAATGCAATGTGACCCAAAGTGTACCATACCAATTTAGATTTCAACCAGCCCTGGCTTCAAAAAGGGAGAACAATGGGCTTGAAGAAGAAATATGGTGAGAAGAGGAAGGTTTTCTGCTGATTTGAAAAATGCTGTAACATGGAAGTTATACTGGGAAATGTAGGATATATTCAACCTGGTCTCTTTCTGTCAAATCTTGCAAGGAGGGAAAAGTTAGAAATCTGCAGCAAAGGGAATTAAACCTCTGGGGAATTACTTCACTAGCTAAGTCAAAGGTAAGCTGAGATTATAAGTAACTATTAAAATGAAAAAGGTGCAGGGGAACCTGGGTGGTGCACTTGGTTAAGTGTCTGACTCTTGGTTTCAGCTTAGGCTGTGATCTCGGGGTAGTGAGATGGAGGCCCCGTGTTGGGCTCAGTGGGGAATCTGTTTGAGATTCTCTCTTACCCCTCTCCCTTGCTCTCTCTCTCTCTCTAAAATAAATAAGTCATTTTTAAAACAATGAAAAAAGGTGTAATAAAATTTTAACTCTGATGGTTGAGGAACTACGGACTTCCAAAACTTGAGAAAAAGAACATTCTATTTAAATCAGTAGGGAATAGAGAAATTGGATTAACATTCATGATTGTTACGAATTAATGAAGATGCTCTCAAATTATGCCCAAGTATTTATAATCCTTTAAAGTTTGATCTGAATGATCTAATCTTTAAAATAGATTGTTCTTCATTTTCTTAGTTGGTCTAAGTTTTGTAATCTTTAAGATATATGATTATTTATTTGGGGCAATTTTGGGCAATTTTACTATGCTATGCAAAAATATTTTGCATTTTATTTTGTGTATTTGAATGCTAGTGAGATCCAACATATTTTTCAGCCATCATCTTATGGGCCCCTTGATTCAGTCACCCACATTTTCATCTATTGTGGTTCATAGGTCTTTTTTTACTAATCTGAGGAACATACTTGTAGGGATGTTAAAACATTGCTATTTTTATGCTGAAATGCAATATAATAATGTAAGTTTGTGTTTTGTAAAAATAACACAACTGAGTATAAATAAATGTTACATTTTCATCACAAAGCAATTGCCCACGGAAAGTCAGACTGCTTGGATCTGGAGGCTAGCCCAGGGGCTCCCATTCATTGACTAGCTAATTACAGCGATTTCAGGTATATAACAGAGGAAATAACCCTCAGAGGGCTTTCCTTGCAACTTGAGATCTATATAGTAGCACTGAAGTTACAGCATGAAAAGTCGATTAACTTAAAAAAATTAATGATCTCTGTGTGTAATAATCTAAAATAAGAGCATTAGACTCCTCAGGAAAATCACTCTGCAAATAGAATTTTTAAGGATAGTGCTTAGGGTCAAAGGAATGAGACACTGTGCTTCACATCTTGCTAAAATTTCAAGTCAAATCCTGCTGCCGAAAGATCTTTGTAAATAGTAATATTTAATATTTATATTGAACCAGATCTCCCTCTCTGCTTGAAAATACCAAATCAGTAATGCTTGATGGCTGAATTACATTTTTAGGCATCAGAGAAAGAAAAAGTGAGACACTGAGGAACATTTCAGAGGCTGTATAAGCACACCTTTCCGTCTCACAGATGAGATCTATCGTTTTAATAGTTCCGGTATTTCTTTATTTGTCACACTGTTGTGTAGGCAGCTTGCAGCAGATGTATTTGACAAATGTTAAGGTACATTGGGTTCAGGATTGCTTCTGACACCCAAGTGCATAGATAGAACTTTACCGTTTCCAAATACAGACTGATCCCTAGCCAAGAAAATCTGCAATTCTAGATAGAGCATCCTGACTTGTAATGAGGACTCAGTTAAGTTCCCCTAGACTGCCTTGTTTGGAGGGCAGAAGGCTTTGTGTTAAAAGTTTTGTTGTAGGGAATTGGTGCACAGTCTATGGCTATTGGCTTTCTCTAGTGCTCTCTTTCTCAGGCTGAAGACAAAATCCTTCCACTCAGCTACAGGGGTGACTCAGAACAATCCGTAGTAAATTATACCTCTGTTAATATTTTAACTTTTACAATAAAAGCGTGTGCCTCCCTTGGTTGTAGAATTTCTTACTTTAACGTTTCCAGGAGAAAATCAGAGAGTTTTGCTCCCCGTGACTGTCTCTCAAGCCCCATTCCGTGCCTAGAACAGTCCTTGCAAAGAGTAATCAATGACCCTCTAAGCCACTTCAATTGTCCACTTTATAACACTTGTTTCCTACCTCCTCCAGAATTCAGCCACAGAGACAATTCTGCCTCAATATATAGTGTCTAGAAGGTTCAAACCAAAGCTCTTTCCATTCTATTACCTAGTTTATGTTATGAAAAGAAGAAGAAATCCTTTAACTTACTTTACATAATAACTATTCAACTTTTTAATTTGCTGGGTACCTTTCTTAGTAGATAAGTAGTGGCAATTAATTTCTGTATTCTCAAAAGGCATATTTTTTTTCTACAATATACATTTCCTTAGACCGAGTTCTATATTTCTGTGTGTTTTTTGGAACCAGGATAAACTTAAGTTTTAGGTAGCTTAGCTACCACACATAGCAGGATTTCAGAGCAAATGAAACACTGAAGAGGGTTCAAGAGA
Source organism: Nasua narica (assembly GCA_028533885.1). Classification (NCBI taxonomy): domain Eukaryota; kingdom Metazoa; phylum Chordata; class Mammalia; order Carnivora; family Procyonidae; genus Nasua; species Nasua narica. Next base: position 60,699,336 of record CM052806.1, read on the forward strand.
TGATGGTTATTGTGGGAATTGAGTTGGGGCAAACTGCTACCACCAAAAGGAAGCAGAAGAGAATAATTTAGGAGGCAATGATTTCCTTTATGCTTCATGAGCAGCAGGTTAAAGTTCAACTGTTTTTTTTTAAAACATAACAGGGTGCCAAGGATCCTTGTTAATAATGCACCACTGAAAAACATTTATCCAAGGCATGAAGAGCTGATAAAATTGAAATATGTCTACCTGCCAAACATCAGGGTGTCAAGGTCTCTAAGCACTTTCTGTGCAGCAAGGGGCTGTATTCATTACTTCAGAGGGTGACCTGTCAATGAGATCCAGTGGTATGGGAATCTGACATACAACTTGGAGATAAAAATGGATGAGTTGGATAGTTGGATAACTTTTTGAAATTAATACCAGGGCAGGAAAAAATGATAATTTTTGGTCATCATTAAATAATGCCAGTATTGTACCCAGGGGGATTTTCTTGCTCTATGTTAGCAATTGTTCTGGAAAACGGCTTAAATATTTTCATGCTGATACTCCCCACTATGAGATGTGTGTATGTGTGCGTGTGTGTGTGTGTGTGTGTTTAAATCAGAATCTCATTTCCATCTCCTAGAGGCTTTCAGAGGCTGTCTCCATAGTAATAGCCAATAAGAGGAGAGGATTTCACAGGTTTCCTTCTCAGTATATGTAGCACAGTCATCTCTTTTTATGTCCTTCAATTTGCTCCCTGTACACCATTACTGGCTGCCTCCATAGCAACAGCCAATGAGCTCTTGCACATACATCACTGCACCCTCTGTGTACGCTCCTCTGTGCTTGCCCTTGTGCACTCAGTGATATCACAAGCATCTGAGAGCCGTGCATGTCCAGTCAGTTGGTTCTGTGCGCCTGGCAACCTCTTCTTCCTTTCATACCCTCAGGATAGCACCAATCACAATTATCTTAAAAACTGCACCTGAGTGAGTTGTTCATCTGCAACTGGTACACATTGGTCTTCTCTGACCCAGGTCCCATGGATACAAGGGGTTAGTATATTTAGAGACGGAAGCTTATTGGTTGCAGAGCTATGGGAGAACCCTAACTTAAAAATATCAAGGCTTGATGAGAGATATCTGTCTAAGTCTAGCAGTGTCTTCGCATAAAAGGAGACATTCTATTCACACATTTTAGTATTTCATGCTATTTCTTAGTAGGATTTAAAACCATTTAGCTTTAAATTTTTACTGTTTTTTAAATAATTATGTTTTGACTTCTCTGCATGCGGTATTCTATTTTTCCTTAGAGATACAAGGAAACATTAAATTTGCCCTCAAGAGTCTTGATTATTTTGGCAAATGATCATTTATGTATGCACCTTGATGAGGTAAATGCCAAAGAGAAAGAACTGATGGTGGTCCCAAGTAATAGTATGGAACCACCGATTAACTGACCATGAAAAAAACCTGGCCGTGAATGCAGATGACTGAAAGTATATATTCTTTCTCTTCTTTTTTTACAAAAAAGGAAAAAGAATAAAAATAAGAAATAATTTGGTGTAAAGTCTATTTGTGTGAAAATAAAATAAATGCTATTAGTAACATATTGAGCAATTACTGCTATTCCTCCACACATGTATTTGGGAAATGTATAGGCTGAAAGATATGATTCTTTGGAATTGGTCTAAGTTGTTCATGAATAATTTGATAGCTGCAATAAACCAAAGATTGATTACTAAAGTTTCTTATCATATTGATACTTTAATTTGGCCTGATAAATTTGATTTAGACCTAATGACATTAACCATAAAAGTTTCCAAAGTCAAAATATTTAGCTAAGAATAAAGTTCTGAACCATAAGATAGCATGAATGTATAATATTATTAATCATTTTTTCAACTTATTTTTTCCTTTAAAAACAAATTTATTTAAATTCAATTAATTAACATATAATGACTATTTGTTTCAGGGGTACAGGTCTGTGATTCACCAGTCTCATATAATACCCAGCGCTCATTACAACATATACCCTCCCCAATGTCCATCACCCAGTTACCCCATTCCTCCACCCCTATTCAATTGCTTTCATGAAGAAAGTGTTTACTTGTTCTCCCCAAACTCTGTAATAAACTGCATAAAATATAAATGTGCTCATTTGGTACTCTGGGTCTCATAAATATAATTTATGAAGGGGCCTCATAAATATAATTCTGTTATCAATTATCTCTGAGTAAAGGCCCTTTATTAATAAGAGCAATGAGGAGAACCTGGGTGGCTCAATTGGTTAAACATCTGACTCTTGACTTTTGCTCAGTTCATGATCTTGTATTTCTGGGATCAAACCCTGAGTCGAGCTCCGTACTCAGTGTGGACTTGGCTTGAGACTTTCTCTATCCTTCTCTCTCTGCACCCACACACACTCTCTCTCTCAAAATAAATAATAAATAAATAATGTTACCCATTCAAGGTGTGAAAATATTCTTGAAGTTTCCTTAACCTCAGTGATAGCTTAAAAGAATTGCAAAAATGTGAAAGTGGAAATATTTAAAATCTAAAATGTTACCTTTATAAATTTATTTTAATTAAGATAGGCAAAAATTTAGAACAGAATGTTGATGAATAGTTCATAATCACGAAGTTGCTATGTACATTTAAAACATCAACATGGGATCAAATTAAAGAGAAAACTAGTATTTAGATGTTTTATTTTGCTTACATTTGACTTTTAGACTTTACTGAGATATTTTAACTAAAATATACTCTGTTATAATACCAAACTTCCTATTTCAAACTCAATACTTCCTATTTCAAACTCTAAAAACATTTGATTCAAGTTGGTTTAAAGTTTGGGAGCATAGTTTAGACTATTTGAACTTGACTATATCCAGCTATTTTCATCACCTTGGGTTTTTTTTTTAATTAGCAACAAATACAACTATATAGAAAGTGTTTTATACTGGTGATCAATTGGCAATAGGAATCCTTACAAGGAAATGCTCCCAGTGACACCATTCTCATGAATAGGGACATACTGAACTGGTGTCACTCTTTGTAAGGGAAGGCACATACTTGCTCTTCGCTGATTGGGTCCTGCCCTGGAGTCCTTGAATGAGGGGTTTTCATGGTCCCTCCCCTCTGGTGAGAGATATGGGCAAAGGCTTGAGTAGATACTCGAAGATCAGAGAGCCTGAAACATAGTCTTATGAACATAACGTTTCTTCAACTCTGTAATTGTCCCATGCATTTTGGTTTTGTCATCCCCTCAAACCTCAAGTCTTATGTGTTTATGTTTGGAGAGAGCAAGAAAGCTTGATGCTGCAGAGATTATTCTTCTTTGCTAGAGTAATAGTATGATTGCAACCAAAGTTGTTATCAGGCAATATTTGGGAATCCAGCTTGTTTGGAACATTTCTGTTGCTTCTAAAAAGAAGCTTCATGCTCCTACAGCTATGGAGCTGTATTTCAGTAGCTCCTCACATGTCTCCATATTTCCATCTTTAATCATACCTGCCTCTTACTGCAGACTCAGATGAGCAGCCACAGAAAGTTTGCAGTCCTTCTTTGTCTTTCTCTGTTTGCCAATGTCATTTTACATAATTGTCCAACATCCGCGTCTCCGGCCCACTCTGTCTTACCCTCAGGTGTGAGGTTCTATCTCACGTGTATGCAGGATCTTCAACTTCCGGGTAAAATGAGTGATTTTTTCAGTGTTAAACATTATTTTTTTCTCACTAAAATATAAATAAATAATTTTTTTCCCACTGCAGTTTTTAATCATGTAACCTCATGTATTTCTGTTTGTTTCCCTTAACTGGGGTTGGGCCAAAAGGTATGCAAAATCAGAAATCTTTTAAAGTTTATACCCTTGCTATGGTTAGGCAAAGAAGTAAAAAGTCGTTTCCAGCACTAAAATTCACATTGTCAGCTGAGAATGAGGTTTCTGTTCCTTTTTTCCCTCCTTCAGTGTTCACACTGATAATTGAATTTCATTGACTCATAAGTAAATTATAACTTTTGTGCATTATTATTATGGAATCATTTTTATTATTGAAAAACCTTTGTATTCTTCCATTTACAAACTGAAACGTCCTCAAAGGATCAAGAAAGTAGAGACAGCCCTTTTCTACCTTCCAGTGATAACCTCACGTAAGCCATGTTATAAAACCTCCTAAGGCGCCATGAAAGTTCATTTGATCCTTCCAATATTAGCGGTCAAGTTTATTGATGGTTTCCTATATGTTACAAAATGTCCTTCATGTGCATTTACTCAACTTATTTAACTCTATAAAGCAGGTACTTATCATCCTGATGTTATAAATAAGAACACTGAGATGCAGAGAGGCGACATAACTTGTCCATAGTCACACAGGGAATGAGAGGAAGATTTGGGGTCTGAATCTGGAAATCTGGCTCTGGGTTTTAACCATTACTCTACGACACCTGTGATCTCTGAATGTTTCCATCTTTGTGCATCAGGAGACTCAAGTTATCATCTCTCACCTCCTGAGCATGCTGGATGAACAGTGATGTTTCCAAATTATAGAGTTAATTAAACTGTAAAATAAAAATTGAGGTTAGGATCAGAAAGGCTGGAAGAGAAACCAGTGTGTACCCAAAAAGAAGGTAAGCAAGCTCTGTTTTTCCCAGGTCCTTTGGATTTTATTTTCATATAAAATGCTTACCCGCCAGCTTGCTCTAACTATTCTGGCAAAATGCTTTTGTTCTTTGAGTGCATTGATAAGGAGAGGAAGAAAGAAGTGAAGGAACTGGGAAATCATAAGCATGAGTGAGATAAGTGTAAATTGGTGATTAAAAATTGTTAAATGATGGGCCACCTGGGTGGCTCAGTGGGTTAAAGCCTCTGCCTTCAGCTCAGGTCATGATCTCAGGGTCCTGGGATTGAGCCCTGCATCGGGCTCTCTGCTCAGCAGAGAGCCTGCTTCCCCCCACCCCTCTCTGCCTGCTTCTCTGCCTACTTGTGATCTCTCTGTCAAATAAAATCTTTTAAAAAAATTGTTAAATGATTTTTAAAATCTATTTTTAAAAGCTGGATTTCTATAGGCCCTGCTGCTTTCAGTAAATATTTCCTGGCTAGTCCTAGGATACATGGCACTGAACTGAGTGCTTTGAAAAGCTCAATTTATATGCTATCTCCCTTATTTTCACTGTCCTCCTAGAACGTGCAGGAAGTCCTCAAGTGAGAAACCACGCTGGAAAACCAGGAAACACGACTAGAGAATGTAACTTTTTCATTTTGCTCACTTTATCAACCATTTTGAGGGCGTGTAATGTGAATTCTCTATCGCTGGCTGGGTGCTGCTTGAATTTCGCAGCCGTGGTTTTATAGGGCACAGCCGTCTCTGCTACCGGCAGCCTTGCCGTGTCTTTGGGATGTGCCCAAGGCTCTTCACTGAAGCCCTGAGTCTGTTTGGAGCCTGTGTTCTGAGAGCTCTAAAACCTGCAGGGAGGGCATCAGATGAGTCTGTGCAGAGGAGAGGTGACTCAGGGCAGGCTGGAGCGAGAACCTTGCAGGGACCTCCCCACTCGGGGCAAGTATGTACATCTTTGCATTCACAGTCCTTCCTCGGAAACAAAATATTTACGTATTATAAAACTCATGATAATAATGAAGAAAAGAAAAAATAGATTGTCACCACTCTATTGAAACAGCTTTCTTTTTATTTTGTCATGAGCATATGTACTTGTACACATGTAAGTGGAGTCCTGAGGAGAAGCCTTTGTGTTACTTTGCACTTAACTTTGCTCAACTGTGTAATTTATCTGCAAAAAGGGGGCTAATTCCGATTATGAGGAGCAGACACTTTCCTGAGGACTTAGAAGGGACTTGAGAAGAGGACTTGGACAGCACAGGACACAATAGACTTGATAACATTTCCTGTTAGTCAGCTCCATACTCTCCGCCACCTCTGGGCCTCTCTCGCCGGCCCAGAGTCTTCTCTCCTCCAGTCCTCCACCCAACCCCTGCTGTTCCCCTCAACTAGCCCTGGCAAGTCAGCTCTTCCCCTCGGCTTTCATTTCCAACTCGGTGAAAGAACCAGCCATCTATTATTGGTTGGGTGTGCCCCTCAGGGGTGTACTTTCCGCCTCCCCAGTGTGGATTGCATGCCTGTCTTGGTCGGTTCGGGCTCCTATAACAAACACCGGACTGGGTGGCTTACAAGAACAGAAATATATTTCTTCCCGTTCTGGACACTGGAATGTCCAAGGACTAAGGTGCCAGATTTGGTTTCTGGTGAGGGCCTGCTTCCGGTTCATAAACAGCTGTCTTCTTTCTGTAAACTCAGTGGGGGAGAGGGTGCAAGGACCTCTCCAGGGTCCCTTTTATAAGAGTTCTGGTGCTTTTCATGAGGGTTCCATTCTCATGAACTAATCACCTCCCAAGGACCCCACCTCCAAATAAAATCACACTGGAGATTAGCTTTCTCAACACGAATTGTGGGGACACACCAACATTCAGTCCATAGAAATGGCATTGACAAATGTACTTCTGACTGACAGGCTGTTTTGCAAACCTTTTCCTGGGCAATGGACGAACGATGGAGTGCTGAGGCTGTGAGAAGCAATGGGAAGTCATGGGGGTGGAAGGGTGGAGGAAGGGGCTTCAACCAAAATTCATTTAGGCCATTATACATAATTCGCTTGAGGTACTAATTCTTGTTCAGTATTTGAATTAAAAGAGAAGGAAGGAGAGGCGTAAAAGAAGTTTATTTTTTCTCATTGGGTGCTTTTCTAAGTAGCCCCCAGTATTTTGGTATCGACCACCTTCTTTTATGACCCATCCTCCTTTATGACATCTGGGGCGCCTTTGTGATTCCCAGACTTCCATCTCTGCCATACCAAGTCTTCCATTCCACATCCAGGTCTCCCATTGCCAATACGCTCACAACCATATACTTTGTCCCCACTCAGCAAGGCCAACATCAATTGGCTGTTTTGAGGACATAAAATGAACCTAACATTTACTAATAGGAACGAAGTACCAAGTAATAGCATAGAAGATAGCACTTTACTCTTTCAAAAGGTATTTGTATTTCAAAGAAAGATGTAAACGAAAAGATGATCTTTTTGGTAGAATTCTATGAGGGATACAAACTGAAGTGCAAAAAAATCAACCACACCAGGAAGTTTTGGGAGGGCCATGTGGGACAATTCTTAGGCAAGAAGCTCAGTTTGGGAATCTGGATTCAGGGTCTGTTCGTAAGCTTCTTCCTTTATTCCAAGCACACGGATCATCTGAAAAACCCACCTATCCGCACTCCTTCTTTTCTACACCCTCCAATAGGCCACCTGGCAGTAGTTCTGAGACTTTTCTGTGGGCATGACAGTGTGTCCACCGGAAGGGAGAGAGGGTAGGAGTCAGAGAGGGGAATTTGTGGGTCATTAGTAAGTGCTCTTTCTCTAAGTCAGAAATTGCTTGAACTGAGAAGCACCATTATTTGACATCTGGCCAAAAGTTTGCTTGTTTGTTTTTTAAAGATTTTATTTATTTATTTTCAGAGAGAGAGAGAGAGAGAAGAGAGCACAAGCAGGCAGAGTGGCAGGCAGAGACAGAGAGAGAGAGAGAAGCAGGCTCCCCACTGAGCAAGGAGCCCCATGACCCAGACTCCATCCCAGGACCCTGGAAACATGACTTGAGCCAAAGGCAGCCACTCAACTGACTGAGCCACCCAAGTGTCCCTGGCCAAAAGTTTTAATAATTATTTTTTAAATTATAAAAGTAACCTGTAACCATTATAACTAATTAAAAGTACTCAAGCAGAAAATATATGATATAAAATTGATAATTCTAATCTTTTCCCAGCTCCAAGTCCATCCTATAGAGGCAACCACTGTTAGCAATTTGGGGTATTTCTTTTTATACTTTTATCCATGCTCTGCTAATTTTGGTTCTGTATAGTCCTGATAGTTAGCTTTTCTAGCATTCTCCTGGGCTATCTTGTGCAAAAAAGGTAGGTCAGATTTACATCTGGGCTATGGCACATAATGCTTAATAAAAGACATGATGCTGTGAAGAGAAAGTTTTCCATGACATCATTTTAGAGTCAGCTACTGAACTTTCAGTATTTTGTGGCCGTATGCTGGTTTATTACCACCTACAAAATTTTTTCTTGAAAATACGACTTTGCTTAAACTACTCATTTATATATTCCTATCTTGTTCTTTTGTCATTTTAGTCTTCGGTGTCTGTTCGTGTCCTTATTCTTTGCATTCTGGTTATTTGGGGATACATTTGAAATGGAGAAGTGGAATATTGGTTGGAGTCCAAGACCTAAAACAAACAAAAACCCTCTCAACTTCAGAAAACTTTCTTTCTTTTTTTTTTTAAAGATTCCATTCATTTACTTCACAGAGAGAGGGAGAGAGAGAGATCACAAGTAGGCAGAGAGGCAGGCCTGGGAGGGGGGGGCGGGGAAGCAGGCTCCCTGCTGAGCAGAAAGCCTGATGTGGGGCCTGATCCCAGGACCCTGAGATCATGACCTGAGCCAAAGGCAGAGGCTTTAACCCACGACCTGAGCCACCCAGGTGCCCCGTCATTTAACAATTTTTAATCACCAATTTACACTTATCTCACTTATCTTTAAGGATGTGGAAATCACAGTTCAAAGGAGAAATGATTGCCTTTAATGTAGCTAAAGGATTGAAACCCAGGTTTTCTGAAGAAGAAAAAAAAAATCCTGAAAAATCTGAGTTCCTCGTGTGATATCAGGCTTTTTGTAAACATTAGACCAAACTAGTGGAAACAACAATCAAGAGTATCTTAAAATAAAAGAGATGAAGCATTAGAAGTGTAAGGGAGGAAGTTGCTATTCTTTACTGTTATGTTTGGATCTGCAAGGATAAGAATCTGTTGGTAACAATACTGTCAAAAGGAGGAAATTAGTTTTCTAAAAAAAACTAGCTATGGGAACAGTAAAGCTTGATCTTCGTTAATATGCACACATTAGCATTATCTAATTTACATAGGTGTTAACCCAGGTGTTTGGAAGAGCATCCAGGAGAATAACCTCTGATCATTACAAAACTGGAGACGTATCTTCTGTCCTTCTCCGAGGATTTTCAAATAAACATTAATTATAATGGCACCAATTTAAGAATTACATAATTTACTGATTACATAATTTAGGAATAATGTCATTATCTGAGAATATTTCATGAAATACAGAAATACAGTATTTTTTCATAGCTTTATGAAGAAACTCTTCAAGGAAAAAAAAACAATCAAGAACTATGTTTCTTATATAATTCTCAGGTCAGGCAAATACTACTTCTGGAGCATGGAATTATACCTACAGATTCAGTATCATGGTTGATTTTCCTGGCTTTCTATTATGGGTACAGTGTGGCAGAAGCTGCTGAATCCTTATCGGATGGCAAACTTATCCTTTTACGTGAGGGAGGGAAATAAGATGTTGCGATGTTATAAGTGCAATGCAGTCTTCTGCACTGTTCAATATGCTGCAGCTTCCTTGTGTTCTTCCTGCTTGGTATGCAAGTTGCTTCTAAGCATCTCGAAAAACCACTGATGGTAAAGAACTTAAAAGTAACACTGGGCACTGCGACAGCATGGTGCTGACAAAACAGCGACAGAGTGAGAGTCGTGTTCAGTCCACTCTTAAGCCTCTTCATAATATTACTTCAATTGTATGGATGACAAATGTGAAGAAGAGAAAAGTCAGGAGAAGATGATGCCTTCCCAATCCTAGAAATGATTGGCTAATCAACGGATCCATTTATTCAAGCAACTTTTACTAAGTACCTCATATATGCCAGGTACAGTACTGGACACTGATGGGAGTGATAAAAGATGAAAAGACATCATTCATGCTCTCAAGTTCTTGAAAATAAGCTCTATGATGCAATGGTTCTCAAACAGCCGAATCACATATAGGGCTTGTTCCAACACAGGTTGCTGGATGCCAGGCCTACGCTTTCTAATTCAGTAAGTATGGGTGGACTGGAGGGGGGCAAGGGCGGAGGCGGGTGTTGGGTGGGGAGCAGGTAGGGAGATGGGCAAAGATTTGCATTTTCTAAAGCACTTCCAGGGGATGTTGATGATACTGATCCTGGGACCACACTTTGAAAACCACCATTATGATGGAACTTTTGTAGCAGCAAAAGGAGAACTGAAATTTTAGATATCTTAATTGGTAAAAAGCATTGTTTGCTTACATGTGCTAAAAAATATTGAAGTTTTAGGTAGTCAGATGAGACTACACAATTAACATAGGCTTTAAAAGAGAACTTCAAAGGAACAAAATAATTATGCTTCTGACCTATATATATATATTTTAAATAGAAATGAAGAAATGGGACTTAGATGAAACCACTTTGAAGACCACGAATGATATTTAGTGTATTATCAACAAAAAGAAATACCTATAAAGAAAATGAGACACAAGTAAAAATATTCAGAGGAAAAAAAGCACTTCAAATTAAATTATATATACATGAAAAAAATCCAAAATCTTACAGCCAGATAAAGCCACACAAATATTACAGAACTAGTAAAAGAAGAATAAAAAACCATAAAGGTTATTCTGTTATATTAAAAATGATAAAACAGAGGACAAAATAATCGGTATGGACTTTGATATAATACAACAGTAATTATATCTGCTTTTAATAAAATGATTTAGTGTCCTGTGGATGGATCCTTGATGGCATCTTTTCAGTTCTTTAATGCTAAAACCAATTTAATGATGAGTGAGTAATGATGGATACATTCCTTTATGTAACTGAAAATATACATAATGCAAAGTAGAAGCGATGACTTGCAGTGATCAGGAAAGATTTGTGTATAATACAAATGAGTACAGAAATAGCAGAAGTGACTAAAAGATAATTCATATTGGGATTATGCGAAATGCTTCTACTGATGATCTCAAAAAACATTGACAAAGAAAACACTGAGGGGCGCCTGAGTGGCTCATTCGGTTAAACATCCGACTCTTGGTTTTGGCTCAGGTCATGCATCAGGGTTCCAGGATTGAGCTCCTTGTTGGGCTCGGTACTCAGTGCAGAGTCTGCTTGTCCCTCTACCTCTGCTTCACCCTCCCCCCCCACTCTCTCTCCTAAATAATTTTTTAAAAGATTTTATTTATTTATTTGACAGAGGGAGAGATCACAAGTAGGCAGAGAGGCAGGCAGAGGGAGAGGGAAGCAGGCTCCCCGCTGAGCAGAGAGCCCGATGCTGGGTCTATCCTGGGACCCTGGGGAGACCCTGGGATCATGACCTGAGCTAAAGGCAGCTGCTTAACTGACTGAGCCACCCAGGTGCCCCTCTCCTAAATAATTTTTTTTTAAATCTTAAAAAAAAATAAGAAAAAAGAAAACTTACTGATTTGCACTCACAATGCCATGGAGAGGGAGTAGCCGAGCATTATTACTTATGTTGCTGTATGTTTAAGATGCAAGAAAAAAAAGCATGGAAATTTCATGGGGTTCCTAACGCTCGATAGTAGAGGAGGAAGTTAGGATCAGTTTGTCTAGTGCGCTTTATTTGCTTTAAATGTTAGTCTAGCTTTAAATACCATCTCATGTTGTTTTCTTTATGTAAGATTTCTAGGAGCCGTTGTTTTGGAAGGAATTTCCGGGATTTAAATTGGTTAATTTCTACATAGTTGAATTTATCTTCACAGGTAGGTGCTGCAGGCAGCTGCTCTTGGTGTGATCCAACTTTCGCCACAAGACTGTCATCATCATTAAATCTCTTTTTTAGTGGCAGCCTAGAACACTAGTCTTCTTTCCTATTTTTGCCAGATATCCCTTCGCCAATAGAGTCACTAGTGCAGGATGGTAACATGCATAGTTTTCTGGTGTCACGCTGCATGGTTCAAATCTCAGCTCTAACACTTGTTAGGTTTGTGACCTTGAAAAAATGACCTAACCCTCCCAAGCCTGAATTTTCTCATCTATAAAATGAAAATGGGCTTGATATGATGGAGAGGTCAGGCAACTATAGTAAAGCCATTCTGGGACCAAGCCAAGGTGTAAAATGCAAAGGAGGAAGAATCTCTTCTAGGTTTTATTTGACTTTGAAAAGTGACAGGAGAGCTGGCCAATCATCTAAAGTTTGGGACAGATTTCATTAAGCTATTTTGTCACTTTGGGAGGCTTCTCCAGATGGAGGATTCCTTGGCCTGAAAGGACCATCTATTTGTTTAGGTTGCAAATTTCTCAAATAGGCCTTGGTCCTAAGCTAATCTAATAGGACATTTCAACGGGTTCTAGAGCTTCTTGAGGTCCTTTGAGGTTTGCGTCCGGTGCTCCTGTAGCTCTGTGGAGGTAAGTGTCCTTCTAGTGGCAGTGGCTAATCCAGCCCATTTAACCACTGAGTAGAAAAGAAAGTTGTACTGGTCTTGGGGTAGAAGACACATGTCAAACTCTAATAAGAAGTCAGAAGACAACTATAGCTTTAATTAAGAACTGAGTTTGCAATAAAAAAAAATTGAGCTTGTAATAAAAAAAATGTGAGTGATGGGAATGACAGAAAAGAAGGGAATTTGGAGAAAATTTCTGTGTATTTTTATATTGAGGAAAAAAGCTAAGATGTTAGTCTATAAACTATTAAATTATGTTTATTTCATAATTAACAACATCTAGGTTAGAGTCTGCATATGACTGTGCTAATTCTTATGATGCACAAAAAATAAACCAAGGTCTTTTTGAGGGATTAATTTTTTTCCAACTAAGTTATAGAATAGCATAGTAGGGCAGCCTTTACTTCTCACTTGATTTTTGTAGCATGCTTATAGTTATGTTTGCAAAATATCCAAGGGCTTCTTCAGGGCATCTTTTGAGGGACTTACTTTGTCATCAGATCTCTACATTTCAGTAGCTTAGCTCTTTTCTGATTTCACTTTTATGGGCTTCATGAAAATCTGTACCTATTGTAAGATTTTCTGTTTTTATGATAATGATAGCATGTTATATATGTATTTTTATTTTTTAAAGATTATTTACTTGAAAGAGAGAGAGAGAAAGAGAATATGAACATGGGAAGGGGAATTGGGAGAGGTAGAATCTCAAGCAGACTGCCCACTGTGCAGGGAACCCTACACAGGGCTTGATCTCACCACCCTCAGATCATGACCTGAGCCCAAATCAAGAGGCAGTCACTTAACCAACTGAGCCACCAGATGCCCCAACATGTCATAATTTTTAAAGAAAATGGCAAAGATATGAAAGTATTGCAAAGGATAAAGCTAGTGTAAAATATAAAGGGATTTTTGAGTATGAATGAATTTTATATGTGGTAGTTTCCTAGTGAAGATTTTTGTGTCATAATATTTTTGCTTGTCTATGAACCTTATAAGTTTGAGAACTCGAATAGTAAATATATGGATAACAAAGATGGCCTGTGTAATTTTGTTGTCTACTCAGATAGGGCAGCAGTCTGTGGCATTGTCCTTCCTAATGTGGTATTGCCGATAGAAACACTCACATTACTCTGTTATTGGCTCTATTTCCAAGAATTAGGATTAAGAGATTTGGTGATTCTCCTCTCAAATAAAATGTTTCTAAGTAAAAGGATGCCATATTCATAGAGTAGCTTTCCAAGTTGTAATTATTTGATACATATCACAGAGTTGATAATCTGCACAGAGTGAGAACACCCAACTAGACGAAGCCTTAAAATGGCAAATCTGTCCAGTGGTTGTCTCGTTATGGTGGCCAACAGAGTTCATCCTTTGGCATAACGAACCTGGGACACTTCGTAGGGTGGGTTCCACTTAAATTTTCCCAATTCGTTGCTGCCTCTCTGCCAGGAAACTCAGAAGGAACTTTCATGAATGTAGACTTCCGTGACTCCTGTAGAGGCTAGGTGGCTGTCCAAGCAGCAGTCCTGACTTTAATTGCCCTCCATCTGGATGCACTGGTGGATAGAGTCACCTCTGAACATAGCATAATAACTTACCGTAAGATAACATAATAACTTATCATTATTCCTACAACATTCCCCCTGGGGAGATTTCCTTCTAATTTAAGTTTTCAGTCCAGTGGCAGAATGAATTTTGCTAGTCTGTCCTCTTGTGTGGACATTGGAACAACTGCTTTAACTTAGTGTCAAAATTCTTGAAGTGGGCTCTCCTAAAGCATATAGTTGGGGAACTCGCAAAGGAATGCTCGAAGTGCAACAAGAATAGGGATTCTCAACTTCAGCACAATCCACATTTTGGAATCAGTAATTCTTTGGGTGACTCCTGTGGGAAATTTTCCTGTGCAATGTAGGATGTGTGGCAACAACTCTGACCTCTATTCACAAAATGCCTATAGCATGCCTTTAGTCGTGACAATGAAAGATGTCTCCAGACATTGCCAAATCCCCCTTCAGGAGGAAAAACAACTCCTGGCGGAGACCCAATCTAGCCCAATATTAGGAAATCCTATTGACTGTATCTTCAAAGTATATTCAGAATCCAACCACCTCTTACCACTTCTACTTTCCGTCTTTGAGCCAACATCATTTCTTGCCTGAATTACTGCAATAGCTTCCTAATTAGACTCCTATAGTCTGCCCCACCTTCCACCCTTTCCTTTTCAGTGTTTCCTTAGTCTCACATCCAAAATGATTCTTTTTTTTTTAAAGATTTTTTTCTTTTTTAAAGATTTTATTTATTTGTCAGAGAGAGAAAGCACAAGCAGGCAGAGTGGCAGGCAGAGGAGAGGGAGAAGCAGGCTTCCTGCTAAGCAAGAAGCCCGATGTGGGACTCGATCCCAGGACCCTGGGATCATGGCCTGAGCCGGAGGCAGCTGCTTAACCAGCTGAGCCACCCAGGCGTCCCCAAAATGATTCTTTTAAAGCCTGTCAGTTCATGGCACTCGTCTGCTCACAATCCTTAAATGACCAAGTGAGTTCAGTTCAACAGCAATCCAGGACCTCTATGATATATCACTATCACTGCCTGAACCAGGAATTTGCACAGGGACCAGACATATGAGCAGCCAATTTCTCCTGACAAAGCTTTAAAACCTTCCAGAAGTCCTTTTTGAAGTTGTCTTTGGAGCTAGTTTAGTCAGACAAGATTGCCACCCTCATTCCTTATAATCAGATACTTTTTCTCCTAAATAGTCTGTCTCCCAGTCTGCTCATTAACTTATTTACCAGACAATGGATGACAATGATCTCTATCAAAAAAGAAAAGTCCATTGTTAAAGGATGAAGATTTACTACCACGGAGTTTATTAAAACAAAGCAGCTGGTTCCAAAGACAAATCCACAAGAAGAATTCCAAAAATTGTTTTAAAAAAAATGGCAAGATTGATGGAATAAAAGCAGAAATTCCTAAGGCAGTCATATTGAAGGAGATAATATTCATTTAGATTTTTAAGTTTAAGGTGTTACTTAATATAATCTTTCCTATAATATTCAAATCTACTTCCTAGAATAGTTTAGTAATTTGGTATTTTAAAATAATAATTTGTAAAATTTTAAGAATGTCCTCTGGAAATATGAAAAACCAGACAGAAAGTCAACAATAAGAAAAATTAAGAGGTGGAGAACTGTAATTACAAAGGGAACAAAAGGTGCTTTTCCCCCAGATCAACATCAAGTAAAATTCTATGAGAACAGCAAAAGTAAAGGACAGTTAAATGTGACATTGTTACCAAAAAACCCCTCACTTTGATAAACAGACAAGGTCAGCAATCTGTGGAGCCCTGAAATAGCGATTGCCCCTTTTGCTACAATTTAAGCAGATCACACTTGGCGTGCGCATCTGCTTTCAGTCTCTCCAAATGGGAATAATAAAACTACCTGGATAATTTTCACCCAGGAAAGAAGGAGCATAAATTCTAAAAAAAATTATGTAAAAGTTGACAGAAAATGATAAAATGGTAAAAATGTTTGGTGTGCTCTCAATGGGAAGGCACATGGGAAAATATTCGATAGTTGTGTGTAATGGGGTGAGGTTAGGCAAAAGCAAATTGAAAAGTAGAGTATCACAGAGAATATTTTGAGGATAAACGGCAATGTCCTGTTGCATAGCCAGAATCCCACAACACGAGAGAATTTGAAGGTAAACTGGGAATACTCGGAGGGGTTCTCAAAGTTACAATCCTTTTCCAGTGGAAGTGAGATCATTCCTTGAATTTTTTTCTTCCTGACATATTACAAACTCCTTATTTCTCAAGGGTTTTAGGAAATGTCATAAAATGTTTTTTTATTTTACTGCCTACTTTTTGTCCATCACATTTCTCTAGGGAGAGAATATGATAATCTGACAGAACATGTTAGCTCATACACCTTAAATTTTAATCTCCTGTTAAAGATTAAGTCTTCTTTTTTCTTTCTATTTTTTTTTTTTTTTACATAGGCTTTTAGCTTGGGATGACCTTTTTGCTTCCATGAAAATACTGTCATTTTTCATAGACAGTTGCAAGAGTAAACTTCCTCTTTAAAATTCTAAAAACTTGATTATTAAACACAAAGATGCAATCTAATGAGTGGCGTGGCCCATGAAGTCATTTGTTAAGCGCATTCATTAATAAAACACATTTTCCCACACTAAAGACTCCATAAGTGGTGGTTATGATCTCCAGCTAGCCTGCCAAGTTTATTTAATTCACAATGAAGTTGAAACTCAATGTTCTATAAATCAGATACATTACGGGTTAATAGGGCCTATGGGAAGACTGAGATTGGAGGCAGTGAGAGAAATAGTCAGGGAATCTGACTGCCATTATAAATTATTTCTAAGGCAATTGATTTCCAAGTCAGAGCTCAAGATGCAAAGACAGCAACTATAATGTCCTAGGAAACTGAAGGATTGGGACAGGAAAGAAAGGAAGGATAGGACATGGAATTTTCTTCTTCTTAGGCCACAAGTGTCAGTGGAAGTTCACCCAAACTCAACTCTCACCAAACTACCGAGTATGAAGGGACCTTCTCTCCCTTGGCACCAGAAAAGCCATTGGGAAAGGATTTTCTCTCTGTTCCTCTGGACTCTTTCCCCAGAAATCATTGCTTAGGATTGTTGAGAGGCAACCTTCAATGAGTCTTTTTCATTTCTACATGGGTTGCAAAGCAAAGCACTGACTGTCCTTTGTTCTCAACCATCTTCTCAAGGATGTTTGTTACAAGAAAATACTTGGAAGATGGAGATATTATCTCCTTCCAAAGGAAAGGGTAGAGTTGCTTATAGTCTTGGATCATAGAAATAGTACCTTTCTGGAGCAAGGTACTTTTACTGCCCATTATAAAAGATAATAAAATCTAGTTCCCTAGATTTAAGATTCTTCTCTTATCATGCAGAAGTATAGGAATTGGGGCTTTGGGTACCAGTGCAGTTGCTGATACTCTGGCTATTGCTATTCTCTGAGTAGTAAATTGTCCTTTGTCTCTGATCCAGGAGACTTTGTACCTTTTACCAGTAACCATGAAATTGTGGCAGGCTAACTTATTACTTTGCAAGTAGCTAGTGTGTTAGCATGTAACAAGCTAACTTTTTAGCTTACTGCTTTTTAATAAAATAGCACATTTTGATTATGATTCAGATGTATGTAAATATCAAAATCCAAAAAATTATTAAATATATCACCTATTTACAGATAAAACTGCTCATTTATATAGTAAATAATTTAACACAAAGAACAAGATGTTCTGTGAAAAGAAAGAAGTAATTGTTTGGTAAAAATAGATTTGGGAATTAACTGTGGATGTTAATTTTTATGCTATTCAAAATTATATTTTCATTGTAATACTCAGTTTTATGTATCCAGTTCTATAGTTTTAAGTGCTGTGTATTTTTTCTCACCTCATCTAAGTATTTGGAGCAAAAAAAAATTTTTTTTCTCAATGGCTCAAAGGACAAACACAATCAAAGCTTCCTTTTCTACCTTCAAGTATTCTGAATTTACCATTACTAGGGAACCTACTGTTCTTAGTGTTTTCTAATGTTTATGGCAGAGGATGTCTTAGTCTTGACTAGGTATGGTCAGAGGTGTAGGCTAACATAACTTTAAGGTTAAACACAAAAATAAGACCCACATTTTATGCCTTTTAGATATTTTATTGTTAGTTTTAAGGGTTGATATAGTTTTTCATGATTTTTTTTCTCAATCCACATTTATTCTTTCACTCTCCTTACTTTATAGTTTAGATAAAGTTTTCTTAATTGTTAAAACAACTTTCTCTCAAGATCTACCAGCTTCTAGTATAGACAAACATTATAGAAAATGCAGCTGCTTCTCTTGCTTCTTAGTGACTTAATTATTAATGTATTTTTAGGGCTTCGCACAGAGCAGGATAGCAGTGAATTCTGGTTAAACACAGAGTTGAATATAAGTGTATCATTGTTCTTTAAGACTACCCTAACAGTAAGATTAGAATTTTACCCAGGTTATTTCAATCAATCAAACAGCAGAGTAGCATGTGCCCTTTTCTTTTATAAATATGGACAAAGAACTATCTTACCCAAAGCCGTTCTCTAGCTAATTAATAACCTTAAAAAAATCCAAAGATTGCAGGGAAAAGTATATGCATATTGGGATCTTTAAAAGATTGGATAACTGGAATTGTTAGGATAATAATCACTATTTCGGATGGTCTTCTGTTAAATTTGACACAAAAGGATAATAGAAAATAAGTTGAGAAATCATTTAAAATGTTTGTCCTTGCCCAAGCTTTGAAGCTCAAGTTTGCTTCTGCAAATTAAATACCCACATCCATGATTATTTAACTGCAGGACAAAACCAACCCTTAAAACATTTAATAATAATAAAATTTGGTGGAAAATATTTAGCTTCCAAGGGAGTGGTCTTATTCCTGCATCATCTCATTTGGTAGTACAACTATTATTATCCCTATTTTATAGGTGAGGAAACTGAGGCTTATAGTAAATTATGTCACTTGCCCAAGGTCACATACTAATAAGTGATAAAATTTTAATTCACTATTGTGAATTCTTACAGTCAGAAAATGAGAGCGTTTTTCAATGAAAATGAAAATTCTGTTGTTTTTAAGGTACTATTTGGTGCTTGATATTATCTCAGAAACCAAATGAAGAGATTTACACTTCTTCTGTTTCATATAGTTCAACCTTCAATCTGGGACCGTACATGGAAAAGAAAAGAAAACAAACTATGCATATGCCAGGAATAGCTTGTTAGAAAATCATTAACTTTTAACTATCGAGATTTTAACCACTGAGGGTATTAGGTTAAAGCTATCATTTAAGAAAATTGCAAAATGCCTCCCTTGGGAGGAAATTAACTCAATTCTATGATGCTAAGACTACAAACTCTACAACTAGATGGTACACACTTTAGCAGCACTAATCAATTAAACCTCATGAGCCTGCTGATTTTGAGCTTCAGCTTTCCCAGAGGCCACATGGGCAGACATCTATAAGCTTTAACTGCAGATGCCGCAGTGGGTCTTTATCCTGGGCAGTTGTGAGGCTGCTGCTGGTCCCCATTAGCTGCTTGGGCAGCGTGAGTGGCAGCAGTTTCTGGATTACCCATGTTTGAGCAGCCTAAATTCCAGTGTTGGTCAGGAGATAAAGCATTTGTTCTTGATTCTGCCCTACGCTTTCTTCCCAGCAGTTCTGCAAAGCAGATAATCTCTCCAAACTAAGATGACTCTTCAGCCAACCAGACCCCGGGGTGGCCTCGCATGTTCTTAAAGAAGGTAACTGTTTCTGTGGTGTGATTTACAGGAACCCCAGTAAAGGATATTGTTATACCTTACCCCACTCTTTCACTCCCTACCCAATTGCCGGGGATTGATCTATAATTTTGACATACCTAGAAAACTTCAGATTGCCTTATAAAGAAAGGATTTAAGTGATTTAAATGACTTTGGGGGGCATAATAATTTTCCTTGGATGACATTCAAACTTCTTTTTTTTTTAAAGATTTTATTTATTTATTTGACAGAGAGAGAGATCACAAGTAGGCAGAGATGCAGGCAGAGAGAGAGGAGGAAGCAGGCTCCCTGCTGAGCAGAGAGCCCGATGCGGGGCTCCATCCCAGGACCCTGAGATCATGACCTGAGTTGAAGGCAGAGGCTTTAACCCACTGAGCACCCCGACATTCAAACTTCTGTGCATACTTTGTTCTTCTTGTTTTTACAATACCTTGTTAAACAACACCAACCTCTCTACTCTATTCTTCTCTCTGCTATCCAGGTTGAGTGTTCCAGAGGGGATGTCTGACTTTTTTCCAGCCTGTGCTCTTGCCTTAGCCAAGTGAGACCGCTACCAAAGGCCCTCAGCTCTGAATTCTCAGTCTTATGCTAACCCCCTAACCATCATCCCCTCCAGAGACCCTGTCCAAGCTCTGACTCACTACTGTATTTATTTAAGTCTCAAAACTGAGAATTCATTCCCAACTAAACTGTCCCAGCTTCGTAGGGAGTAATCTTCAAATCTCTCAAGATTTACCAGCCTCAAGCTTAGCCATAGCCTGGCCCTACCTGAAGCCGGTTCTGTGCATGCACGTGCCCACTGTTATTCCATCCTGGGGCACTGTCAAGGGAAATTGTAAAAGTACAGCCATTACCTCAAACTCACCCAGATGATATTGAAAACGGCACATACAACTCTAATCTCTTTAATTGCAGTAGTTTTCATCAGAGGGACTATTTCATTCAAACAAAATTTCACCCAGAACCTACCTCAGTAGTGACTGATGTATTCACAACTATTGAGCACATATTAGTGGCCAAGCATTAAATATATGCCTCAGTAAATGGAAATGCATTCATCCATCATATAGGTCTAGCCCAAAGCCTACAGGTGACCCTGATTCCTCTCTTTCTCTCACTGTACATATCTAGTTCATCAGCGATGTGTGTCAATCCACCTCTACTCTATGTCTGCATTTCTTCCACTTGTCTTTACCTACACCTGATTCAAGACACTGTCCTCTCTTATATCTGCCGGGTTAAACCTCCCTGCTGCTTCTGCTCTTGCTCTCCTATAATCTATTCTACACATGGGAGGCAGGGCAATCTAATACTGTAGCATGATCTGTATGATCTGCCCCCCTGCCTGCTATTCCCATTTAACCTCATCCCTGTCATTCAGAAACCCCCAGATACAGTGGACTTCTTTAAGTCCCTTTAGGTCAACAATTTTTCTAGCCTTAGGTCCCTCACACCTTCTGTTTCCTCTTGCCAGAGTGCTCAGCCACCCTGTCTTTTCAAGGCTGCCTCCAGCATTTCATTCCCACCTCAACTCAGCATGCCTTCCTGAGAGGGGTCTTCCCTGGAGAGCCAATTTCAATGAACTTGCCCATGCTCAGTCACTCTCTCTCATAGTCTCCTGTTTTCTTCAAACCATTGGTCACCATCTGCAATATCATTATTTTACTTGTTTACTTCTTTATTGTCTGTCTTCCTTGTACTCCTCTGTAATGTAAACTCTTTTCACAACTGTGTCCCTTAAGTTAGTTGGCGCGTAGTTGTTACTGAATGGCTATTTGTTAATTAGATGGGGGGGGGGTTAAACATAGTCCCTGCCTTCACAGAACTTTCAGTTAGACCAACAAAACAAAACAAAACCAAAACCAAAAAACAAACAAACAAAAACCTAAGTAGTGAATGAATACAAATTGGGGTAGATGCCATGAAATAGTAGATGCTTTGTGGCCAGGGAAGGCAGCTTCATCAAGGTAGAATGAAGAAAGTGAGCTGAAAAGAATTAAACATGTGGATATTTGAGAGCAGAGTGCTGGAGAAAGGGAACAGAAATGTAAAAGCCTTAAAGGCCTTTTTTTTTTTTTTAAAATATTTATTTATTTAACAGAGAGATCACAGTAGGCAGAGAGGCAGGCAGAGAGCGAAGGGGAAGCAGGCTCCCCGCCAAGCAGAGAGCCCGATGCGGGGCCTGATCCCAGGGTCCTGGGATCACGACCGGAGCCAAAGGCAGAGGCCTTAACCCACTGAGCCACCCAGGTGCCCTGCCTTAAAGGCCTTTTTGAGCCATGTCTGGCCTGTTTGAGGCTGGAGCGGAATGAGCCAGAGGGGAAAGTAACAGGAGATGAAATCAGGGAGGTAATGGGTTACAGTATCAGGGTTCTTTCATTGAGTATAATTCCTGATAATTTAGACATGAAGGCTCACATTCCTCTGAAGAAGGCGGTACACTTGGCAAGTAGTTCCAGCTTCGTGGAAAGTTAGTTGGTTCCCCTGAAGTTGATATGATATCAGACTGTTCTTGTGTATCCAATCGCAATACATATAAAAATCCCAGAAAAGAATGCAAAATTGTGAAGAACAATCAGATTTTAATCATACTGGACCTCCTAGAGTTGATGATTTTTCACTCTTAACAGTTGGTTAATTATACTGTGTGAATTTGGATTAAAATGAGGGCCTCATTTTGATTCTGATACTTGAGTCCCAAGTAATCTGATTACTTTTGGCAGCTTTTGGGCAGAGTGTTAGTAGACCAGAGAAATACTTTGTTTTAGTTTTCACAAACACTTCTAACTTTCTGGGGAAAGAATTCCACTTCTTAAAGTAAACCGCTAATGAAATATAAACTTTTTGATGTGTAAAATTCTCACATTGCTCAATAGTGTGGTTAGTACACAGAACTTAGGTAAATTTATAATTTATTACTGAGTACAAATATAGGGCAAATTTTGGTACTTAACCTCAAGTTGTTCACAGTTTAATAACTAGATAAGATGCACAGATGAAAAAGGAAATATTGTAGTAACCATACATCGGTACAAAAAATTACTATTTCTGTAATGCTCTACCTGTGTCCTTCTACCATAATTTTCCAATCTTATCTTAGCTCTCATCTGTGGTGTGGAAACAACCATATTCCTGATCTAGGGAAATTTAAGAAGTAGTTGGCTGGTGGCAGAAGGATTCAGGGTCGGTTCAGTGAGGTTGGTCCAGCTTTGGACTCATACCCTTATTCTGATAAATGGATCTGCCTTTGCCTTGGGACTGCTCAATCTCTCCTTGCATCCCGGTTATCTTCTCTCTCAGCCTCATTTCCAGGGTTAAAGAGATTATAGTCCTCCCCAAATCAAAGCTGGAGACCTGCTTCCTCTGTCAACCTGTCTTCGGCAACCTGCCTCTCTTCCCACATGTTATCTGGCACCAGAATACTTGTGATGTAAACCCAATTCTGAGATTGAGAGGGGATATTATTATAATAGTAAAATATAATTAGCAGATAACTTCTGCTAATTTCCAGGAGATAGAATCTGGGAAAGAGGGACACTGACTTGTCTCATTGTAGAGTTTTGAAATTTTTTTTTTTTACCCTATGCATATAGTATTTTAAAATTAAAAGAAAATTGAAATAGCAACAACTTAAAAAACCAAAAAGATGGTATTTTTCCAACAGAGAAATATCTGAATCTTACCCCAAAGGAAGAACCTGACCTTCAAGTTCCCCAAGACAGCAATTCACACAAAGGAAGCAAGGTAAGCTAATCCTCGATAGTAAGCTGAGGCTTTAACATTATACTTATACTTCCATATCTAGTGAGCTAGACCCTGGGAGGTTAGAATCTAGGAATACCTACAACTTCAGTGTGGTTTGTGAATCAACATGATAGCAAGAGACAGAAGAATGTATAAGAGACCAGAAATTTGCCCCAATGCACATGTGTGATTTGGAGACAGGAAAAGACTTCCAGGCCTGTTTTCATAGCTGCATGGAAAACGAGGGGAGATTGGGGCCCTGCCTCACTTTTCCAGTGCCTTGGAAGGAAAACAGTCTGAAAGAACTATCTTTATATCTGTGTAATCTTTCTTTCTTTCTTTCCTTCTTGTCTCTTTCTTTCTTTTCTTTCTTTCTTTCTTTCTTTCTTTCTTTCTTTCTTTCTTTCTTTCTTTCAAGATTTTATCTATTTATTTGACACACACACACAGAGAGAGAGAACAAGCAGGGGAAGCAGCAGAGGGAGAAGCAGGCTCCCCGCTGAGCAGGGACCCCCCCCCCCACCAATGTGGGGCTTGATCCCAGGACGCTGGGATCATGACCTGAGCCAAAGGAAGTTGCTTAACCAGCTGAGTCACCCAGACGCCCCTCTGTGTAATCTTTCAATCCTTTTTAATACTTTACCCTCTTGTGCTGTAGAGTCTAATTGAGATGGAATACAATGCCTATATTCTAACCCACATTTAAGAGAAGGGATGAGGGGGAAAAGGGGATCTTTAACTTCTTTCTAGAAGGAAAAATGATTGGACAGATGAGTCCATGATTGGGAAGGAATAGATGTTGCAAAGACAGGGTAATATGAGGTTAGGGTGATTAGGTAATGTCAGGTGGATTATGGAGAGTCAGGAAGTCATGATGAAGAGATTGGACTTTTTACGTTTATTTTCTTTATTCATTCAGTAAAATTTCCTCAGTCCCACATGATGCTAGGCCCCAGCTGGTGCTGAGGTGACAATGATGAACTATGTAATCCTTTGCACTGGAGCTGTCTATATTCTCTAGGGGGAAATAAAGAAGTAAAGAGGCTATTAAAATAACATATTAGTGCCATGTCTGGAGCAGATGGAACTGTGCCAGGAAGACTTATAACCTAATTCTGGGAGGGCAGAGAAAGAAGGGAACATTTGAGAGTTAGTACTAAGGAGCTCAACCAGCAAAGATTAGCAAAAGGCACTTAGGCAAAAGGACCATAATGCAGATAGATCAGGAGGTAAGCATGGCGTATTGGAAGATCTGTATTACCTTTCCACTTGTGTGGTGTGTGACCAGGGAAACAGTGAGTAATGAGACTGGAAAGATCTTAAGAGCTAAATTGCAAAGCCCTCATAAAACACATGTTAAAGAGTTTAAAATTTGTCCCAGGAGCAGTGGAGCCACTAACTGGCTTTAGGTAGGGAAGTGACATGATTGGATTTGCACTTTTAGAACCGTCACTGTCTAGTATAGAGAATGGGCTAGAAGCAGGCAAGACTAAAGGCAAAGAGATCAGTTAGGAAGACACTGGTAATCTAGGCAGGAGACAATGGCCACTTGCAGTAAAATCATGGTATGGCAGGAGGTACTGGAATTCTTTGGTTGCATCTCCAGATCCCCTCTCTACATTCTTGCTGCTAATGGGCTCTTGGGGATGCTGACCCACGTGGGCTACATAAACTGTCTTCTAGCTCCCGGTTTGGTGTACCCAATGCAAGATACCGATAGGTGATCAGAGGAGAGGGAAGGGTGAAGTTGAGATACTGATTCCCACCAGCCCTCCCATTCCCCCCAGTTTGGCCACTGCACGTTGGCTATATCCCTGTAGCAGAGGCCACAGTTGGAGTCTGGCAACCCTATATACAGCTCTCCTCTCTGGGTCTGGCAACCACTCACTCATCTTGCCACTTCTGGAGAGGTGTGTAGGCTCCCAAGGCACAACATAACCTCATGGCTTTCTTCAGCCCTGCTCAGGCCTTGGTAAATATTCTCATTATTAAACTCTCCTCAGATTACATGGCTTGAATGTACCTCCTGTTTCTTGCAGGGGCTCTGACTGATGAGCAAGAGGACAGTGAGAGTAAATCAATGTAGGAAACTGTAAAATGGTATATTGAAAGGATCCTCTGTGAGACAGAGTATAGGAAAGGGAGCAGTTGTTGATGAAAATTCCTATAGATAATGCATTTGAGAGATGTTTCCAAGAGAGGCAAGACAAGAAGACTTGGTGAATAAATGTTTGGTGCCATGAAGAGAAAGAATCACAAATGCTTCTGTCACTGAATATATGGGAAGATGTAAGTCACTCTCAGTAATGATCTTTCTCATATTTTTTGGCCAGCAGACTGGCTACCATTTTTGGGTAGTTGCAGAAAGCTGTATCACTGTGAAGTCCTTTTATAGTTTTAACTAATTTGCATATATTGGTTTGCAAATCACAGAATTCTATTTTTGCCTATTCTTTCCTCATTTCCCCCAGTAATACACAGAATCCCAGGAAGGCTTTCCAATCCTTCTTGCAAGTTCACCAAAGGGAATATCTGCAGAAAGAGCTGGTCAGAAAAACTCTTCTTATGGCTGACAGTTTGGCTTTAATTGGGCTGAGGGCAAAGAAGGCCAAGCAGCCTTCTCTGCTTTTCCTCATCTAAATTCATACTTGCATCTTGGATTGTACTTCTCTGATGGAGAAAAAAATAAGTCAGTGCTAGGGGAAGGAATAATGACAAGAGCTCAGGGAGGTGATGGGGGACAGCAGGCTTGGTCCCTCTTAACTTTAGTTGCATTGGCATGCATCCAAAAAGGCAATATGAGATTATCAAGAAATGGAATCCAGATGAAAGATAGATCCTGTTCCTGGCATGATGGCACACAATAGTGCTTTTATCCCTGACCAATCTATATTAACATCACTTTTTGGAAGTGAGGTTAGATAATAACAATGCACAATATCTGTATAAAGAAGATTTACAACAAAATCCTTAAATGTGTACACCTGTGCCTATGTATATGTATAATTAATTCAGTCACAAAACTAATAACCACAAAACAACAATAAAAGAAATGAGGACAAATAACTTGTGTTAACTCACCAATCAAAACTATTAAAACAGATGTGCACACAAACATCATTTAACTCATGATCAATTTTTAATGTTATATAGGCCAATTATTTTGTTAAATGCAAGAATCTTTTGCCAGGAGATGTAAAAATGCCTTTATTACCTTTCTTGTCTCACAGTAAATGTAAAAGGTTATTAAGATATTTTCTTTCTTGAGAAGAATAATTTTGTTGCCCCTCAATCCACATTGTCTCTTAGCTCAGAAGGAAACATTGTCATATTGACTCGAACAAAAGAAATATAGGCAAGTTTGAATGAAAGGGGGGATTCCCTGGCATTCCACTGCTGCAATTAGAGGTGGTATGATAAGTCATCAAGATACTGCATGCACGTGCAACAAATGAGCTTCATTTCTTCAGTGTGTGCTTTTGCTTAACCATCTCAACCACTTGGGATGTTGCCTCCTGGATGCCGTTCCTTACTTGTGTGAGCTTGGTCTGATGGGAACCTCACCTCTTTACCTCGTCCAAAGCTGTTGCTCTAAGGTTCAAACAAAAACCAGGTAGAAGGCTCAATTTTCCAATTTCCTTTCTTTTGACTTGTTAATTAAAAAGAATAACTATAATACTAGCTAATGTCTTATTAAATGTCAGTCTTGGTGCTCGATTTTTAAATACATTGTCTTGTTTAATCCATAACAAGTCAATGGAGTAGGCATTATTCCATTTTGTAGATATGAAAACCATACCTCACAGAGGTAATGTAAACTGGCTTAGGTTAAACATGTACCAAGTGGTAGAATTCAAATTCATCTCTGGATGACTCTACGTTTCATTTGTGTGGAGCCCTGAGAGTATTTGCTGGATGCAGATATTCAAGTTTACTTAGCCTAAATTTTTATGTTACTGTGAATGCGCTATATTCAGAGGATTTGAGATTGAGTTTTCAGGTTCATTTTCTTTAATTAATCACTTTAAAATTTTTATATTCTGATTTGATTGTTAAAAGGCTGCATAAACTATTTGACACCATTTTCCAGGCTGCGTTTTGACAGAGATTCAATCTATGTATTGTTTGAACCAATCATTTTGATTGAACCGCATCGTTAATAGTGATGTTACATCAGATTGTGGAGAGCATTAGGAAAGTTAGGAAACAAAACTTCAGATAAGAAAGGAAACAATCATTAACTCTATATGAAAAGAAATGTAAACATGTATGTTTCTTGGAAAAGATTAACATTCCATGCTACATTTGCCACCAGAGGGAGTCATGTGAATACCATAACATATGACAAAGGCGAAGGAAAAATCTTTAAATATTTTCTTCCAGTTCCGTTGATATTTCAACTAGCATCAGAATTTGGTAGAACTGGTGTAACTCTAGGAAAGAACTTACACATCTCACTGTAAGATTGAAAACAGAAGAAACATCTTGCTTAAATTAGTCATGTAGGGTGAAAGATAAATCTCAAAACAAACTAATAGACAGATTCCAGATTTTAGCAGCATGGGCTTAATGTTAAAAAATCAAGCTGTTATCTCTTTTGTTCCAAAAACTACTTTTTGCTATTACCAAAACACTGATCTAAAAAAATTCCTGGACTCAACAATTTCATTGATGTTTCATTAAGCCCATTTCATTTATCATTATCTTGCCTATACCAGGATGACTGTGCTACCTATTGTCAGTAAATAAAATACAAGTGCATTGAAAAGAAACTTCATAGGGAGAAAAACTCAGTATCCAAAGGCCATTTTATGTACCTCAGTTCTCTGAAACCTAAGCCAAGAATTTCTCAGCTGGGGAAAAGATGGATCATTTAGTAACTAGTAGGTTTGTAATCCAATTTATTTTATGTCTAAGTTTAGATCAGCCAACAGCATTCACTGAAACCTACTATGCACATGGCACTAAATTGTCCACTAAAATCAAGATTCTGTGATGATTAATATTAGAAAGATGAATTCTGAAGTGATGTTTAATGCATCTCTATAGATCAATAGTTCTCAAAATATGGTCTCTGGACCAGCCTTACCACAATTGTCTAGGAACTTGTTCAAAACACAAATCCTCCTGTCTCAGTCCAGATCTGTTGATTCAGAAAGTCTAGAGATGGGGGCTCAGGACTCTGTTTGGACAAGCCCTTAGGGGTGATTGTGATGCACACTTAAAGTCAAGAACCACCAACAGAGATCTACTATGTGGTTTCTTGAAACTAAATCTAGCAACTTATGCAAATTGGAACATGTGCTTTTTGTGTTCTATTTCCTTATCCATAAACTAAATTTAAAAATAAAAATTGAATGATTATGGGAAAACCACAACCTTTGTAATAGCAAATAGTCACAGATTAAAGTAATTAATTAAAGATAATGAACACATGTGTCAGAGAAGCGAGAGTAAACCATATGCACTTTCTGTCACATGGCAGGGGGATTTATTCTTTGCCTCTCTCTCCACCAGTATTACTTTTGCCTAAAGATCACAATTTATTGATTTTTCCACTTATACTTTTGAGATTAAATGATTGGGAACTTGGAAAGAAGATGTTCTAAAAACACAAACTTTACAAGGGTAAAGTAAGGTTTGCCCAGAAAAACTAGAAGGAAGGTTAATATTACGAGATGATTTTAACTTTGTATTTCATGTACTTTTTTATTGTCTGAGTTTTTTATAAGATGCATAAATTACTATGCAACAGAAAAAATATTTTTATTAGAAAAAGTTTTCAAATTAATTTTTTTTAGTTCTGAGATTATATATTTGGTTTTTTTTCAAATTTATTTTCAAAGTCTAGTTGTAAGAAAGTAATTTCAACATGACAAAATAAACCTGGTTTTTACTTTGGTTTACCTAATAATTACTGAATTGCTGGCGTGATTATTTTTGTATCATAGTGGCTGCTTCAGATACAGTCAAGCACAATGCAATCAATTAGATTATAAGTGGATGGTCTAATCAATTCTTTGTGATGGGCCTACATGAATATAATTGGTTCCAGTGATCACTTAGAATTGGTCTTAAAGATTGACCTGGATCATTTTGTTACAATACATATAGGGCTTGAAGTAGTAAGCACACCAAGAAAATACAATTGCAAAGATTAATTTGATGTTCATCCACTTAGATTGGCATATCTAACTAATATCTCTCTCTAGTTATTTGCTTTCCTTATATACAAAGAATAATGTCAAGATGAATTCTTTCTCCTGGTTGCAAGGAAAAGTAAGGTTATATACACATTTTCTGAAGATTGGATGGATAGATACATGCCTGAACTTTCCTGACCTTTTTGTAGAAAGTAATGAGAATTTTTCATCTTTCTTCTTGTTCTTGAAATGGCCAGATTCACATAACAGAAAACAATCTATTGACCTGGCAATTATCTGTCTATAGCAAAACTTCTGAAATCTGGGAATTTGAAGAATGAGGTCACAATAAACTTTCCATAACTCCTCTTAGGGGTCAGAATTGGAAGGAGCTGATTAGTTTTTCGAGATTATTCTCATGATTGTGGATGGTTATTGGTTGGAGTTATGAGAAGTGCATATTGTTAGGGCAGCAGAGTTCCCCAGAGAGAAATCGTGGACTTCCATTGTGAATTTAACCTAAATATTGTTCTGGATATATAATCCTAAGTTTTAAAATAACACTCAGATTAGAAACTCAGAATTTTATACAATGATGCTTAAAAGAAAGAATATGCAAGAAAGTTTTGTAAATAATTGTGTACACATAAATTGTCATAATTCATATGAACTATGATTGTTTTCAGTGTGTTTAAAAAACTCTGCATTTTATTGATTTTTAAAACACTTGGGGAAAAGAATTATTTTCAAAACTCCTTGACAGTTATCTAAAGAAGGTATTATGTCATCTTCAGGAGGATAGTATGATATCTATCAGAATGATATTTCAGTCAGATTTGATTTGGAATCTCTACCATGTCTAACCT
This sequence comes from Nasua narica, assembly GCA_028533885.1. NCBI lineage: Eukaryota > Metazoa > Chordata > Mammalia > Carnivora > Procyonidae > Nasua > Nasua narica. The sequence goes on from CM052806.1 coordinate 60,729,727, forward strand.
GTATGGCATTGGTCAAACATCTTTTAATTTTTCTGGTCTTCTGTTCCCATCATTTCCTCCATAAAATGGGAATACTAATAGTTCATCCTTCATGTAGGGATCATATATGATGATGTAGGACAAAAATACAGCTATTTTTTTCACTAAATGTGATGAGATTTCTTCTGTTATCTCCCCAAATGGTAAGAGCTAGATGAAGTTAAGTTTGTGACTTATGACTATAAAATAATGCCTGACGACATCCCTCTTGAAACTTGAACACAAATGATTTTTATTAATCATTCATTTTATGTAGTGTTATTGCTTAGTGGCAAGTGTGTTCTAATTCTATGGCAAGAAAGCCATGCCAAATGTAGAGGTTCCTATCCTGATGACTACATTTATGCAGATGCTTGAAAATCCCAAGAATATAATTGTACTTGTCATTCCAATTTCCAATTAAAAAATTTGTGAATCAATAAGTGAAAGATCAAGAAATGGAGAGAGCATCTTGTTTTTTCTTCTATAGTATCTACATTGATTGAAATTTGGCATATTCTTTATGTTTTAGTTTTAAGAAAGATTTTTGGTAGCTGCCAGATGAATATTGTTGAAATTAATATTGACACAAACTTTATTTTGTCTTCAAAAGTAAGAAATGTTGAAGGAAGATGTAGACAACTGGTAAAACCCTGGGGCACTAACCCATCATGGAGAGTGATTTAAGAACTGCAGAAGTAGGCAGTCACCTGACACAGCTCACTTAAGAAAAGAATATTAAAGCAGCTGTGAGCAGCATTGTGATATGGCTTTTTTTCCTCTCAACAAGAAAAGAAAGCAAGGAACAGCATAGAGGATTATCCCTTCACGTAGTATAAAAAGCAGAGAACTTTTAATTCCTCATAACTAAAAAGATATCTTTCAATATAAGAAAATCCTTACAAAATGGCGAGGGTAGATGTATTATGATAAGAATATCTCCTTAATTCTCTATTTCATTATTTTAAGTAGTATTTATCTCTCCATAAGATCCCATTTTTGCTGTGCTGTGAAAATTAGCTCAGATTCAAATACCATAAGAAAGATATCAATCCAAGGGAAAATACAGCAATTCTTAAGAAAATTTATTTTGGACGGATGATGTTGCAAGGTAATGAGACTGATGTGTTAGACGTTTTTGCTATAAACATCTTCCGCAATATTTGAGAAACAATTTATCCTGAAATTTAATGTCACTCTTATTTCCAATTTGATTTTCACTGTACTTTGCTTGGTTAGGAGAAAAAAATGGAATATAAATGAGATAGATGTTAATGATTTATGAAACCGCCGGTATCAAAAGCTGGGGTTACTGTCCCACTGCTTCCAAGGTTCACATGCATTGAATTAGGATGTCTTTAATGGTGAGTCATTGAATTTAGTGGCTTTGTCCTGTGGCTTTAAGGTTTTCGTTTTCAAGACTAGCAGTCAGACTAAGTGTTCAGTCTAGTATCACAGATCAGAGTGACCTAACATGCCCTTAACTTCTTTAGAACCACACTCTAACAAGCGAGACAACTTGCTCATTTTTCAAAAATGTTCATTTGGTAATCATTATTTACTGATTCACCAAACATTTACCCTCTTATCTATTCTCTTCCCATTTCCTTTAAAAAAGGATTTTGTTTTTAAAAATAATATAATTTTTCAAAAAAGTATAATTTTTCAGTGATAGATTTAGGTTGTTTCAGTGTAGTCTGCTATTTATAGATGCAAGCAATAAATTCTACTTCTAATACAATATTGGAAATAATAACAATGTTTTTATTTTCAATAATACAGCTTCCAACTGGTACAGTGGATTTTACTTCCGTTATTATTTCAAAAGTTTTTCACCAGTCCTAGTTTTTGCTGTTGTCTGGGAGAAATTACTTTTTCTCCCAGGAGTTTTGCTTGTATATTCTGCCCAGTATTAAGATAATTATTAAATCACATTTGAAAATAATTTTATACACATAAATACACATGTGCTATTATTCTTCTTGTATACCCATTGCTATTCCTCCTTGTGATTTGGTGCATGTATGCTTATATGGACAAACAGAACCAATGATAAAAATTTATATTGAAAAATAGATGATCTCATACAGTCCAGGAAAACTTTTTTGTTGCTGTTCTTAGCCTGGTGCTAAAGAACATAAATGAGACCATCTTGAAAACAGTACCCGAAATATTTCCAATTTTATAATGTCATTTTGTCGATTCTTCTTACTCTAAAGGATTTTGAAATTAACATTAATTACAACTGGTGATGTGCTAGTAAATGTTCAATAACTGCTCTCTGGGGAAAAAAGGACCTTGAGTAGAAGTGTTTGCTGATTTCCATCGTGTAAGTACTCTGATCTAGGCTGATATCAACTACCAGCCTGACATTACCTAATGCTGAGTGGAAAGAGATGTGTATAATTCATTTTCTCGAACCAGGATGAGCCAGCTCCAGCCTATCCCTAATTATAATTTCATTTATAATCCCATTTATAAAAGTAGTCATTTGACCTAATAAAAGTCATTTGACCTGAAATTATAAGATTGTTTTAAATGAAGTTTTTGAAAAATCCCAATAGATTTTGTTACATGCTATATTTCTGTATATATATTTTTTCTTTTTTTCTTTTTAAGAGAAGCGAGGCCAGAAAATGAACTGAGTGCTTCAAATAGATGATCGTTGCAGGAAACTCTTGTTATAACAAATCCCAGACATCAGAAATAGTGCCAGGTAGTCAGAGACATAAATTACTCCAAATCTTTTTTACATCTGAAGAGCAATCCCTCCCGGTTAACACTGAGTTTTATTGCTGCTATTTCTAATATTTGCTATCTGTAATAATGATGAGTAGAAAACAACTGTGAATTTCATGATTTTGAAAACATACAGCTTTATTTTGTTCATAGAAAGGGTACTCTAGAGTAGTGCTCCCCAAACTATAGTTCACAAATTGGTGTGGGTCTCAGAATTGTATGTAACTGTTTTGTGATGAGAAAAGGGCAGAAATTGAAGTGTGGAGATTTTATAGCAATTTGGCATCGCTGTGACATACAAGTTCACTATCAATAGACTTATATGACAAGGCTGTACTTGCTGAACAGAGTATAGGCCACTTTGGGCTCTTAACGATTCTTTTAGAGGTTAATTTGTTGTATCTGGCTATGATGAAGGATTGAAGAAGTTGAAAATATATCAATTGTCTCATTTTGTATAAAAGCTTAAAATAAAATAAATACCCTGAGCTTGCCAAAATTGCCTTAGAAGTCTCTTGCTCCCATCAATATTTTTCTGTGAGACTGGTTTCTTTGCTTTTGAGCAATGAATCTTGGAACACTGTATCAAAAACCAATGATGTATTCTATGGTGACTAACATAACACAATAAAATAAATAAATAAAAATAATAAAAAGAAAAAAATAGAAATACTCTGTTGTCAATCCAACTTTGATTAAATAATTTAACAAGCAGAAGTAAGCTCATTTATTGAGCTAAAATTGTTAAATATCAATATGCTAGAGTTTGTTCAAAGTGTGTGAAGAGGCATTTCATATGGAGCATCGCTATTTCCTTGCATACTCTTTATTGTTGTAAAATGACAGTAACAATTGTATTAATAATTCTCTAAATTAATTGCCTGTGTATACACTTCTAAACATGTTTGGTTTTGCAATTCTTTGTAATTCTTTTTTCCCTTTTGGTTATGTTTCTTCTGATTATATCTACTGAAATGTAGACTTTATGTTTGTTGAGACTAATAACAATAAATTAAATTTGGATTTTATATCTTTTAAATTCATTTGTCTAATAACATTTTTTAAAGATCTTATTTATTTATTTATTTGACAGAGGAGAGAGATCACAAGTAGGCAGAGAGGCAGGCAGAGAGAGAGGGGGAGGCAGGCTCCCTGCTGAGCAGAGAGCCCAATGTGGCGCTCGATCCCAGGGCGCTGGGATCATGACCCGAGCTGAAGGCAGATGTTTAACTGACTGAGCCACCCAGATGTCTGTGTGTTTGTATTCTTAAAGCCAGTGTTATGGGTGGATCTTAACATATAACAGGTACTCAGTAAATATCAATTTCATAAATGAATGACTGTGGGGGAGAACTATTTTACTTGTACTAGCAGCACTGAGCCATTTGAATTGGCAATGATGAGGCCTGGAGGAGATAATGCACCAAAGACAAATAAGCCAATAGAGGCCCTTCTATCACTAATAAAAATGTTCATCTAGGGAATGAGATCTATTGCTCAATAGACAGATAAACACCACTTCCAATGCCATACATAATCACCCTCCAAAATCTTCTGAGATCCCATTCAGTAAGTTCACTGATCCATTTTTCTTTTGAGAAGTCCAATGCATTTCATACAGGCCATCTGGAAAAAATCAAGTATATGTTACAGAACACAAGTTTTTAACCTGGGATGCATAGATGCCCTGAAATCAGATACAAACTGAGTATGTACATTTTTTAGAAAGGAAAATATCATAGCTATCATTGAATTCTAAATAGATTCATTATCTTAAAGGATTAAGAATTTCTTTTATATGATCTTTAGAAAAAATAAGCTGGAAAGGCTCAGAAATCATACAAAGTCTGTGATATTTTGGCATCAGTTTATAAAACATACAAAGAAGAGGTGGAAATTTACAAAAATATTTCTATACGACTATTTTTGGGTATATCTAGAATTAAATTCTTCATCATGCATGTAGTAAGATTGATAAAGTTAAGTGCCTGCCTCTCTGAACTTAAGACCCATTCTGCAATTATTTTGATAAAACAACATAATCAATGAAGCTCGCTGTGTTGATTTTAGATAACTCAAAAGATACCAACAAAAATCATATGAGATTATTTTATTGATATGTGAAAAATTTCCCCTGTTAAGTATTCTAATAGCTCTAATCATGACTAATGGCTGAAATCCATCACACTTGATTTTTAGTCTACTTTGATTCTGATCAAAAGGCTTATTTGAACTTTGTTTCTTGAAAAAATAAGGCCCAGAAATAGTTACATGATTTATCACTGCATGTCCACTATTTTATTTGCAGCATGAGCTGCATTAAATAGATTAGGATGTAGATTTCATCTAATTTAGTTTATAAACAAAGATGCTTTACCTTACATTATTTAAATGTACTCAATTCTAATCTATTTCAGATTATTGAAAATATCACACATACCAATTTCTGTTGTTTCATTTATCCTTTACAATAAAGAATAATGAAAGTGTCACTTTGAAAAATCTACTTTCAGTGTATAATATTTATTTTGCAACTACAACTTGCTAGATGTTAATAGACCGACTGTTATTGCCTTCAATTTTGTATTGTTATATGGATGAATATATAAGCATGTATTTTTCTATTTTAGTATTTTGAAACACATATAATACACACATACATCTTCTATAAATATTTTTTTCACAAGATATTTACCTAAGTTGTTGAGGTCACTATGAACACATAGTTGATATCATGATGTGAGTCATGTGGTGAATGTGAAATATTTTAGAATTTTATAGCTTTGCTCTTTTAATTTTCTACCGCTTTATGGAAGCCTTCTAGCATTCTAGGGTGGATTCATATTTCATGTAAGACCAATATATTAAGAACTCATAGGAGGGCATCTGGATGGCTCAGTCGGTTAAGCGTCTGCCTTCTGCTCAGGTCATAATCTCAGGGTCTTAGGATTGAGTCCCACATCAGGCTCCCTGCTCAGAGGCGAGCCTGCTTCTCCCTCTCCCTCTGCCTGCCACTCCCCTTGGTTGTGCTCCCTCTCTCTGTCAAATAAATAAATAAAATCTTTAAAAAAAACTCATAAGAAGAGTTTAGGAATTCCTTTGTGATTTGATGCTCAATGTATCAGTATAAAAAGAGAAAAAATGAAATTAGAACAATTCTAATATATTTTTTTAGTTATGGAATTAGTAATTTTTATATTCGTTCTATCCAAGATACATTATGTAAAATCAAAGATGCATCTTCTCCAAAAATACAGCAAAAGCTTTGAGCATTCCTGAGGCTACTCTAATTTCTTCCATGTTTTTCTTAAAATGAAGCAATTGAGAAACCTTCCAGAAAAAGTTATTACATGCCTTGCTGGCACAAAAATGTCTTCCATTATGTCAAGCACTTATTAGCTTACGAATCATAACAGAGAAGAGTAACTATAAAGAGGTGTTTCTGGCCACTGCTGCCCTATTTTTTGGTGTTGGAGCTGCGCCTGTGGATAAAATATCAGAGGGACCTGAGATAGTGGCTGCTTTCTGATCAAGAAAAGTCTCATCTACAGAATAGAGCACAACTCATAAATTGAAAATGAGGTCTACTCTTTCTCTGTGAGTCCTAAAGTTCCACGGTTAATTCTATTGCCATATTACAATTTGTACTGTTTCAACCTCCTTGGGATCTATACGCTTTCTTTTAAGATAGGATTTTTTGATGGCAAAATAGCCTACAAAAAACAAGATTCATTTTTATTATCAGAAAAAATCACCAATTAAAATGATTTGTTTCTAAAAATTGTTCTTGTATATAAGATAACATAGTCCAGTATTAAAGAATGGGGCAGGGTAATTGCAAGTGTTGATTCAGGGGTCAGATTCTCAGCATTTGTAATGTAGTTCTGACCCTAACCGGTCAAGTAATGTGAAAAATTACATAATCTCTCTATGTCTCAGTTTTCAAGAGAAAAATGGAAATAATAATCCATACCCAGGGGATTATAATGATTAATTGAATTATTATATGATAACAATTTAGTCCTGGTGCATGGTATGTGCTTGATAAATGTAAGTTATTAGATGAACATTATATTATAACAAATGTAGTCTATATAGGAACTTTTAATAAAAAAATATTTGCTAGTTTTTACTTTTGATAGGTTTAATTGAATCAGATATTGAAAAGACTGTTAAAAGGTGCCTGTTATAATGTACATAATGCTTTTGTCTTTGCATAGGAAGTGACCAGGAAGCCTTGATCAAGAATCTATTTTGATTTTTTATTGAGATATATTTGACAATTAAAATTGCATATATTGAATGTGTATGATTTGGTTATTTGATATCTATATCCATTGTAAAATTATCACCATAATCAAGATAATTAACACATCCAGGGCCTCCTGGGTTACGTCAGTTAAGCGTCTGACTCTTTTTTTTTTTTTTATAAGTTCTTTTTTTTTTTTTTAATTTTATTTATTTGAGATAGAGATAGTGAGAGAGAGCATGAGAGGGGAGAAGGTCAGAGGGAGAAGCAGACTCCCCGCAGAGCCGGGAGCCCGATGTGGGACTCGATCCCAGGACTCTGGGATCATGACCTGAGCCAAAGGCAGTTGCTTAACCGACTGAGCCACCCAGGCGCCCGCGTCTGACTCTTGATATCAGTCAGTCAAGCGTCAGATAAGCGTCTGACTCTTGATATCAGATCAGGTCCTGATCTCAAGGTTGTTAGATCAACCCTACACTGGGATCCCTACTCAGTGTGGAGTCTGCTTAAGATTCTCTCTCTCCCTTTCCTTCTACTTCTCCCCCACACCTCTTAAAGAAGATAATTAACATATCCATAATTCAGATAGTTACCATTTTCTTTCTTTCTTTTTTAATGGTGAGAGCACTTAAAATCTATCTTCCTAGCAAATTTCAAGTGTAAATTGAAATTTATAAATTTAGTTAATAAATATAGTTAATAAAGCATTGTTAACTATAGTTATATTGTTGTGCATTTGATCTCTAGAATTAATTCATCTTACATAACTAAAACTTTGTATCTCCTGACCAACACTTTCCATTTTCACCTTCCCCTGGCCTCTGGTAACCACCATTTCTATTTCCATGATATTGACTGATATTCCACATATAAGTGAGATCATACAGTGTATGCATCTGGCTTGTTTCACTTAGCATAATATCCTCTAGGTTCTTCCATGTTGTTGTAAATGGCAGGATTTCTGTCTTTTTAAGGTGGAATAATGTTCATTGTATGTATATACTGCATTCTCTTTATCCATTCATGCCCTGACAGACATTTATGTTGCTTCCATACTTTGACTATTGTTAATAATGTTGAAATGAGCGTGGGAGTGCAGATATTCCACTTAGGCAGGATTGCTAGATCATAAGTAAATACTCCTATTTTTTTAACTTTAGAAGAACTTCCATACTGTTTTCCATAATGGCCCTTCCAATTTACATTCCTACCAACAGCATACAAAGGTTACCTTTTCTCCTCATCCTTGCCAAGCCTTGTTATCTTTTGTCTTTCTGATAATAATCATTCTAACACCTATCAAGTGATATCTCATTGTGGTTTTGATTTGTATTTCCTTGACATTAGTAATGTTGAGCACCTCGTCCTACACCTGTGGACCATTTGTATGTCTTTTTTTGAGAAATGTCTATTCAGACCTTTTGCCCATTTTTTAATTGGATTCTTTGGGTTTTTGTTAATGAGTTATATGGGTCCATAGGTTGCCTTTCACTCTATTGATTGTTTGCCTTGATGTGAAGAAACTTTTTGTTGATGGTTGGTTGGTTGACTACTTTTTTTCTTCAGTTAGGATGCAGAAAAGACGATTTGTTGTACACATGTTACATTTAGCCACAACTGACAACAGAATTAGCCCAGAATGTCACAGGACAAGGGCAAAAACCCTAAAGAACTGTTGTGGTATGAGCAAGGTGGGTCTCTCAGAGGTGGTTCTGGTGATCATTTGGTGATAGATGTTCAGGATGCACTGAGACAAATTCTAGAGAGTAGCACAGCATGCAATCCAACAATTTCTACCTGTGTCCTGGACCTTCAGCTTTCTATATTTCTGCTCCTGGGGTTTGCGTGGGTGCACAAGCTAGTGGTTTATTTGGACTTCTGCCTCAGCTTTCTTTTGCACTTCAGCTGGCCTATTTTCTTCTTTCTCTACTTGACTCTCCTGGCATATAGGTTTCTAAGAAGATAGAGCTAAGGTTGAGAGCCACAGAAGATTTTTAGTTTGTAGTTTCTACTTTTGCTTTTGTTGCCTGTGCTTTTGGTGTCCTATCCAAAAAGTCATTGCCCCGACTAATGTCAAGGAAGCTTTCTGCCTATGTTTACTTCTCGTAGTATTTCAGTTTTAGGTTTTAGTTAAGTTTTTCAACAATTTTTGGATATGGTATGAGATGGGGTTCAATTTTATTCTTCTGCATGTAGCTAACCACGTTTCCTAGCACCATTTATTGAAGGGACTATCCTTTCCCCATTTTGTGTTCTTGACATCCTTATTGAAGATAAGTTGACTGTAGATGTATGGGTTTATTTCTGGGCTCTCTATGAATCCATATTGATTTTGCAGAGCTATTTCAGGGCGAGAGTTTTTGCTTATGGGAGAATTTTTCTTAAAATAGATTAATTCTGTTCCTACTAATGCAACAAGTAGCAGTTTGTGTCAATAAATTTCAACACACAGATTTATAGTCACTTTTTCTCTAGTCACAGGTCAGTTCTTACTTAAGTTGAGTTCATCAGCTCTGGGGAGAGATACTCTCCTATAACATTTTTACCTCAATAGCAGCAGGCAAATGGTGAGGTTCAAAGAAACTCTCAAGTGACAAAGGATGTTCTGAAGCAGATTTTTTGGGGGGCAAAACTGACCTCTCAATATTCCCATATTTCTCATTACTAACCATGCTCTGTAGAGTTTTCATTCATGGAGAACAAACAAAAGTGTTTATGAATGAATTTCTATCTATATCTACTCTTAGCTCTATTTTTAAAAATGCGCAAGGGAGGACATGTTAATTTTTCTCTGACTGATAAACCTACCCCAGGAATATCTTTTGACACTTATACGTGCTATGAGGAAGAATATTATGTATGCTGGGCATGCTTTTGTAACTTTCAAAGTCACTACAGTAACATTGGGCAGCAATTGGGGCTGGAGCTGGCTCCTAACAGTTACTGTTGTTGTTTTTGTCTCAACCTCTCTACAAAGCAAATATATACGGGACATTTAGTATGTGCCAAGCATGGTGCTAGAAACTGGCAACACAGAGATAAGTAAGACATGATCTTTTTCTCCAAAAAAGAAATCACTTAGTGAATAAGGCAGACTTTAACAGAGAAGTTACAATACAATGTAGTAAAGGCTGTGATAGAAATAAATAACTAGCTGTGTGTTCTCAGTGGAGGGCACCCCAAAGGAATTTAACAGCAGAAAAGAGGAGTAAGGACACTGGAGGTAGAGGAACAGGATGTGCAGACATATAGACCTTTTCAGGATATTGTCTATCGGGATGTATAGGGATAGCTGGAAATAGGACAACAGTAGTTCAGTGAACCAAATTATATGGGTCTTTGTGTAAAGATGTCCAAATCAGCCACAGAGCAAGTGGAGAAGCAAAAGTTTTTAACCAGAGAAATGGCATGATAAGATTTTTTCCTTTCTTTTTTGAAAAGATTTTATTTATTTATTTATTTATTTATTTATTTATTTGAGACAGAGAGAAAGAGAGAGAGAGAGAGTGAATGTGTGTGTGTGTGCTAAGGGGCAGAGGGAGTGGGAGAAGCAGACTCCCTGCTGGGCTCCAGCAGGGCTGGATCCCAGAACTCTGCGATCATGACCTGAGCTGAAGGCAGAATCTTAACTGACTGAGTCACCCAGGCACCCTGGCATGATCAGATTTCCTAAAGAAAAATTTGCCAGAAGTTCTGGAAGCAGGGGCTGGGCAACAGAATCTAAAATTCTCAGAAGAGAATTTTTGTTTTAGAAAATCAGAAAATTAGAATCTTTGTTTTAGAAAAACACGATCACTGGCTTCATTGTTGAAAATACAAACTCTCTTCCCGACTCTTTTAGAGATATTTATTGTAAGGGAGAAAACATATCAACTTAAAGATGGAAGAGACCCTAGAAGATGTCTGGTTTACTTGCTCTGGGGTGCACTCAAGGAAACAGATTTAGGTGAGAGTTGGCCCAAGAGCCCTTGCTATAACTCCGTCCGTGGTGCTTTCTGACCCATGAGGCTAGTTTGTTCTGGTTTGTGAGTGAGGATCAAATTGGGAATGCAGCTCCATTCACCTGCATCATGTGTACAACAGAAGATTTCATTAGGACAAATGGATAGTTAAATGAATTCTGATATTCCTGGAGGGAAAGAATGGAATAAAATTTTATTTGATTTGGAATTGATTTATTTTCTCTACACCATCTTCAGCATGAAAGTGATTTGTTTGACAATGGATTCATATTGTAAAATTCAACTTTATACATAGCCATAGTGCTCAGAAACATATTGTATATATTAACATACATAGAGTTGCAACTATTAGTCATCTGTTCTGCCTTACATGAATATGAGAATCATTTTTCTTTCCTATATTCTCTTTACAGACTAAGCCTATTGTAAAACCGCCAATCCCCAAGCTACTCATTCAGAATCTTGCAATATATTATAAATATTTTGAACAGTTACATTGAGTAGAAAATATAACATGGCAAAAATTTAATGTGCATTAGTTAACAAATATGGCTAATCTCCAAGGTGTCTGTTCTCAATATTAAAGAATTTTTAGCATTTTCCCCAGAAAATCTATTTTCGAAGTTATCTATTTTAACAATCTAATAAAGTTGGCCCTTTTTACACTATTTAATTTGAGCTTTATAGATTTGCTGCTAGAGAAAGCAGCTGGGGAATTCATATTGCTTTAGCCAAGAAAATGATCTCCAGAGGAAGAGTTTTATCTTCAAATTCAAAGAAGGATATATTTCTAATATAAAAATTTATCCCCAATATATCCCCAACACAAAACTTTGCAAATAATCTTGGAGATGATTAAATTTCATTTGGCTCTTTGTTACAAACATGTGTGGTAGGGCCATTTTAAATATGGAAAAGAGTTCATTAAAATGAGTCTCTTACTTAAAGATATATAACCTCTAACCTTCTTCATAGAAAACAATGAGTTGACTCACTGATAAAAAAATCTAACTGATCTTAGCATGGGAACTATGACCATTTCAGTCTTTGAGTCAGTAAACGCAGATGCTATACACTTGCCTGGCTTTTATAATCAGATCAGAGATCCTTCAGTTTGGATTTAATGCTTTCAACTATTCACACACACAGATGGAATAGAGGTTTCAGAAGGCCGTTAGGTAATTTCATTATTGTAGATGATTAAAATGTATATTTCTGAACCACTCTGTAATTTCTCTGAGGGCCAGAATTATCTAGATTGGTGTTTATTTTGCTACATCTCTAGTTCATCTTGTGAGCATACATACTATGAATCATGCGGAAGTAAAGGCTACTATTCTCCAGACAGACATTGTGTGATACAGGCAAAACTGGGGTCATACTGAAATCCATGTAAGAGTCCAGAAATAATCTCTCTGATTAATTTTCAGAAGTGAAATGCATGTTTGTTCATTCTTTAATTTATTCAACAAATATGTATTTGTTAAGCTCTGAGTATTTGCCTGGAGGAATTCTAGAGGTTGGGATACAGGAATGAACAAAAGAGATGAAACTCCTTACCAAAAAGAAACTTTATGTTTTAGTGAGGGAAAACAGACCATTAGCAAAGGAATATATAAATATATAATATGGCAGGTGCTGAAAATGGCTCTGAAGGCAAATAGAGCCAGGTGAAGGAAATGGAGGCTGGGAGAAGGGTTTGTGTGGGGTGGGCTATTTTATATGGGATGCTCAAAGAAGATTTCTGATGAGGAAATGATATAAGTAGAGGCCTGAAGGAAATGAAGAAGGTTTATGCAGAAATTTGGGCATAGTGATTATTGGGTAAAGAGAATTGTAAGATCAATGGTAGATCAATGACTATGTAGTACTTTTTCCATTCCTACAGAAAAAGGGATTGTGATGGAAGAAAGAATAGTAACCATGGCAGAGTTACAGAACTGGTGGTTCTGCAGAAAGATGTAGAATCTGTAAAAATTTAGCTATATCTGGGGAAAGAACATTCTAGGTACAGCCAAGGTCCTTAGGAGAGCGTGTCTGCCCTGTGTTGCAGGAACAGCAAAGAAGTCAATGAGGCAGGAACCACAGGGTAATCTAGGGAGAGAGTGGTGGGAGTGAGTCCCTGGAGGTGGCAAGAGGCAGGGTGGGAGGGCAGCAGAATGGGGAGAGCCTTATAGTCTGTTTTATAAGGTCTTTGGATTTTATTCCAAGTGAGGATTCAAGAAGAACAAGATGATTTTATTTATGTTTTCTGAAGATAGTCTCTAAATAGCAGCTAGAGTATCTCTAGCTAAGAATTTTCTGGTATTCTCTACCTGAGAATATCTTGAAAGGGTGCCAATAGGGAAATAATTAATAAGCTATTGCAATAGTCTGGATCAGAGGAAGATTCCTCTTGTTTGTTCTAAGGTAGTAGTGACAAAGGGGATGAGGAGTAGTTGCACTCTGTATGTATTTTGAAGTAAGAGCCATCAAAATTTGATGGCATATGACAGCAGATAGTATAGTGAGGTTTTAGTAGGAAAATCATAATAATTATATAGTCAAAGCAAGCAAGTTTTGAATTGATTTACTGAGAATAAAGCCCACATTCAAAATCTGCATTTAACTTGAATGCTTCCCGCAGCTTCCTGCTAGTACCATTTTCTGTTGACCTAAATATTGCTGCCTAGAAATTACTTACGGAGCCTTCATTTATACCAAGAAGGCATCATCAACATCTTAGACTCCTGCACGATGTATTTATGGAATATTGTATATCAGTTTTTGTTGCAACAAAGCCTACTGTGTTTTGTTATTTTTAGATAATAAAGTCATCTCAAGCCCTATTATCCACAAGACAGAATCTGGTCTTTTGGTGACATTTACCTAATTCAAGCATTTATACTCACATCAAAGACATCGTGTGTTATTATTAAGGATAGGGTAGGTGACCCTACTAATTTAAGAAAGATGAAAATAGCAATTAGAAAAATATGCAAATGAGAATTCCTACCTCATATATCTGAAAGAAAATTGTTTGGAATTATTAAATTTAATTATTATTTCACTTGACCATTTGTTTAGTATGTTCTATTCCCCTTAAGTCAAAGTAATTGCATCATGTTAGGCAGAGTAAAAAAAAATATCTTCTGCAGCATTTTTTTCTACTTATAGTAATATATGCATTAGTTTATGAATTAAATGACATGAATTATACGCATATATTTCAAATCCTGTACCTTACGAAGTTAAAACTGAAAGCTTGCTATATCTTCATGTAGCCTCAAATGGGCAAGTAATCATTTCTCTTGTGGTTATGTTTAGAAAAATGAGACATTTGGGTGGAGCTAAGGCTCAGGAATAGATAGATTTGGACTGAATATTAAGATTTTTATCTTTAAGTGGATAGCTGCTTAAAATCGTGGAATGGATGGGACCTCATGGGAATGTGTGTAGGACAAATTAGTGCCTGGTACAAAATGATATTAGTGATATCAGTGATATTAGTGATATCAGTGATATTATTGTATAAAGGGAAGGTGCAAGTAAAGGAGCCATCCAAAGCAGCTGAGTAGTGAGTGAGGCCAAAGAATCAGGGATTCTTCCTTGGAGAAAATGTTAGGAAGCATGGAGTTTTCAGTGTTAAATATTAGGGGTAACAGATAAAACAAGGAAGGGCTGGAAATAATATACCGGATTTAGTAATTAGATCTTTATTAAGAACAGTTCCAGTGGTGTGCTAAAGACAGAAGATTCTAGTGAATTGAAGAAAAAGTCAGTGAGAAAATAAAATCATACTATAGATAATTTTGTCTAGAAACTTGAAGGACAGAAATAATATGTGATAAACTGGAAGAAGGAAGGGCATGAGTGCTATTGGATAAAAGCAGGGATCCCGTGGAGAGGGAAGGGGAGGAAGAGGGGAGACAAATTGTGGGAGCAAGGAAAGATGTCATGGAGAGCAAAGGGAAAGAGTAAGTTTTTGTAGGAGAAGCCTTATTCCTATCGATACAAAAGTAGAGAAAACAGGATGTGTGTGGTGGAGGTAGATTTTCAGGAAGTAGGTGGGTGGAGAATGGAGAGAAAAGAAGCCTGAGTTCAGAGCTGATAATCTCATCTTGTAATTTAACCAGCACTACCCTTGTCTCTATGATGCAAATAAAGACATTTCTGTTTATTTGAAACTAATTGGTCAAATTTTCTTTTCTTCATCCCCAGCCCCAAACTGTATTACTACAGTATATTTTGTGGAGATTTTGCCATATGGTTTTAGTTATGTGCTCTTGGCATGTTGATAATGTAGTCAGGAAACTGGTGTGATACACAGGGAAATATGGACATGATTATCCTGCACTTTTTCACAAAAGGAAAAGCAGTAAGCAAGCATATCGGAAACAACTTTTTAAATTTGATTTTGAAAAATTTATCGTAGTGAAAATTAAGTGTGTTTGGGGAAAGAGCACTACATTGAACCAACTACAGAGTTTATATTTTGGCAGAGTGGATCAGAATAATTTCTTGTTTCACTGAGGAACCATGAACCATTTGAGAGATAGGGGACAATTTCAGACTTTTCCAGACACCCCAAGGCCTGAAGTCAAACCAGACTCATTTGCTTCCCCACAACTAAAGTGTTCCCATGTATAAGAAGACAGAGCATCATTATTTAGGTAAAAGACAGAGAGCCAGGCTCTTCACAGGATAAGATTCCAGTAGATAAATTGTTTTATTACATGATGTCTAGCTTCTATTTTATTTTCAATTTATTGTATAGAGATGAGCTGCAATGTGAACCATGCTTCTGAATGCTTGGGTGTAAAGGCAGAAAGAGCAATAGAGATGGCTTTCTAGATTAGCCCCTTTATCTTTCCATTTTTTCTCTTTTAGTGAAAGGAAACACATAGCTAAGTTGCACTGTTCAGAAAGAACGAAAAAGAAAGAAAGAAAGAAAGAAAGAAAGAAAGAAAGAAAGAAAGAGAAAGAAAGAAAGAAAGAAAGAAAAAGAAAGAAAGAAACTGAATGTAGGCCAAATAGGATTATCTTCTTAATGATGCTAATGTGAATTACTTTTAATAGGATTTAATCTCATGAGGTTAGAGTAATAGAGAAAGAATCATCACAGCTATTTAAACAAAATGTGCCTAAGTGGTCTATAAAGATTCCAAATAATATTAACATGCTATAGGTAAAGCATTTGTTGGGTATGATTAAAAATCATCACTTAAAATTGGAAATTATATTCCTATTAATATTTAATTTAATTCCTTTATATCAAATTATTCTTTCTTTAGAAAGGGTAGAAAGCTTTGACTAAAATTTTTATACACACACTATCCTATGCAGCAGGACACATTGGAGAACACTTTTTATGAATCATTTTCCAATGAGAGCTCTGAAAATGGATTAAAGACTCTTTGGCTATTAGTACAATAAGAATTTAGAACATGATGAAGATGGCATTTCAAAACATCAAAAAAGATAATTTAAGAAACGATGTTGCAAAAAAAAAAAGAAGAAACGATGTTGCAATAGTTGGCTATTTAGGAAAAATAATATCAAGAATTTCCAGATAAATTAAACATTATATATTTATACACATATATATAAATATGTATGTACATATATAATTATTAATAAATATACAGAGAAATACTTACGTAATCTTGGGATAGAGAAGACCTTTATTTTTTTATTAACATATAATGTATTATTTGCCGCAGTGGTACAGGTCTGTGAATCATCAGTTTTACACAATTCACAGCACTCACCATAGCACATACCCTCCCCAATGTCCATAACCCATTCACCCTAGTCATCTCAGCCTGACACAGGATAAGTCTGAAGAGCGATTTTAGCTTCAGTGGGCAACTGTTTTGTTTTTGTTTTGTTCTGAGGGCAAACTAATTATGGGTTTAAAAAAAAGACCTAAATGCGGCTTGTTTTTTGATTCAAAAATTGCATTTCTAAAAAATTAGTCATGTATGTAAGAAAAGACGTATTTATAAGAATTACACTGCAGTGCAATTGATAATACAGAGGCCGGCAAAATTGTTTTGTCCATACAGTTATCATGAGGCTATGAAAAATTATATTGTGGGAAAATATTGATGATACATTATGAAAAATAGCAGGTTTTAAGATGTATATTCAGTATCATCTCTTTTTCTCCCCCAAAGTATCAATGCATACAAAAAAGATAAAAAGGAATTATAATAAAATATTATCATTGTTTTTCTCTAAGAAATAACGTTAGATAGCATTTTAATTTTTTCTCTGTGTTCTCTTAGTTTTCTAAATTTTCAGCAATAATTAGAAAATTCTTCAAAATTTAGAGAAAAAATGCATATTGTTTTAAGTACTTTTTTTTAACCCCTTCACAAACTCTTGAGACCAGTCACAGAAACTACTTTGATTCTGCTTTATTTTGTTGCAGTGTTGGGGGAGTCTACAGAAACACACTTCTGTTTGACAGCCAGTTGGTAACTATTTCCATTGGGACATCCTCCTCCCCTATTCTGTGTATCTTGCATGTGGTTGTCTTTTGCAACAACACAATGTATCTATACTCTGGAATCTTGACACAGAGTTTAAGCTTAAACTGATTGTTATTTAGAACCTGTCAAAGGCTTGTTGGTAGGAGTTTAATTTGAGAGGTAGTCAAAAGACCAGTTAACTAAACATTTCTTCTAGAGCAATGGTTTTTGAAAAGTGCTCTGGAGAGGTTTACCCAATCCTTGTAGCCAGCCAGACAGGGCAGCGGAGTGAAGTACAAGGGGTAACTTAAAGGTAAGATCCCAGGTCTCCCCGTTCCTTCTTCAACCAAAGCAGCTAAACTTTGATCTGTCTTCTGTGTCTGGTTTCTGAGTTAGGTATAGTTGGAACAGTTATCTTTGGTCTGAAATAGTTTGAATGACAGTTTTCTATGGTCTTTCAGTTCTATCCCTTAGATCACTCAAAAGTATTTGAACTGCATTAACCTAGCTACCCTTAGAAATGTGTTCAGTGAATTACGATCTAAAATCCAGCTTATATAAGAGGCAAAATAAAAAATAGTCAATGAAAAACTTTTTTACATTTTTCAAAAGCACTTGGAATAGTCCATTATGTTATTATTCAATATCCCTTTTATATAAGAAGGCACATAGAAAATTTCTCCTAGAACTTAGGATAAAAAAGACTTCCTCTAGTGCAACTGATATGAAATTTTTAATCAAGGAGTGCTAGACAACAAATGGAGTTTCCATGTTTGCATTGCCATAGGGATGCCCAGAGTCAAATTCAGTGCTCAATTATTAATGGTAATTATCTTATTTTTCAACCACTGTTCTGCAAATATCTTTCTTTTCCATGATTGGGTCTCTCTTATTTCCATATTTAAAGACCGAGATACCTATGATCTACTTTTATTATAATTTATGCTAAAGCTTTTAGACAATTAAATGAAGCTTATGTTATAAATGATATTTTAAAATGTCAGAGAATCTTGCAAGCATTTTACCAAATATGACTCATTTATAATTATAACTAACTTGTTCATTATTTGAGTGAAAATATTGCTATCGGCCTTGGGTTAATGCTGTTCTATTTTACATATTAGATCTCTACTTTCCCTCCCTCTCCACCCTGCTATCACCACAGATTAGTGTACTTGTGTCACAAAGGTCCTATATGCCTCCAGAGCACATAGACTGCTCACTCTAGACTAAATATTTCCCTTAAACACTTGCTTTTCTCCTCATGGCTGGGAAAGTGATTCCTGGTGTGTTGAGTGAAATTACAGCAGAACTCTGAAATGTAAAAATGTTTTCCTAAGTTTCAAAATTGCATTGCACATACACAAAAAAGCACACGTGTGTGTGTGTGTGTGTGTGTGTAAATATTAAATCTCTCTCTTTAGGGGAAATTAATTTTTGAAATTCACTGTGTATCCAATTTGAAGTGTGGGATGTTTCCATAGGAAATACATGATTCATTTCAGTTACAGAGAAAAGCATTTAATTAGTCAAAAATCTATCCAGAAAAGAACTACGTGACTCTCTTGAGATTATTTTTCTAGTTTATATTCCTAAGTAGTGGAGTGAAGCCTTGTTTTCTCTTCTTTTAGATGTTGTGAATATTGTCTCCGTGTGGTTTTTTTTTAGGGTTAGTGGGCAGCCTATCTGTCTTTAAACACTTAACTACTAAGATTTGGGAAAAGAGATTTACTCTCTTATTTTGGTCTTCTAATGGGGATTTGTAATATTTTGAGGTTGTGCGAAAATCTACCATTGGCTGTTTAAGTGGGATTCTTGGTTCCTAGTGAGGGAGTGGTAATCGTGTCAGAAAATTTTTCTCCCTTATGGCCCTAGTATAGACTCCTCCACTCCCTGGGGGAACAGAGGGCCTGGAAATGATGAGAAATGTAGGAAAAAGTAGATTTATAAAGAATATTATAAAATAGGTATGCTATTATCTTCTATAAAATAAGAATGCTATTATTTTCCCTTTGATACCAGAACTAGGTAAGCAGCTTGGAGTAAATGTTGTTTACTATTTGGTTCTTCTACCTTAAAGTCTTTATTCATTCATTTATTCAACAAATATTTGTGGAATACCTATTTGGACTGGGGGCACAGTGGTGAGCAAGATATCATCCTTGCCCTGGTTAAGTTTATAATTTAGTATAAAGAGGCAGGAATTAAACAATTTTCATAAATACAAATGCAAGTTGGAACTCTAATATTTTGAAGAAAATTTCAAGAAACCTTATTTAAATTGAGGGCCCGGCTTGTGGTGGGGAGTCAGCTCAGACCTAAAGGTCAGCCAGGTGAGAAGTAAGAAGTAGAATATTTTGGGCTCATTTTACTTTGACTTAATCTCTTTCTCTGACCACTTAATTACAACTGTAATTAATGGGCACCTTTCTAATGATCACATAGATCAAAAAGTGAGGAATCATTTTAAAAATGAAAATAAAAAAACAAAGTAAAATCTTGCATGTCATCCTCCGTATATACTTTCAAGTTTCATATATCATGACATTTTATATAAAACTTTCACTTTTTTATTAAAGATTTTATTTATTTATTTGAAAGAGAGAGAAGGAGAAGGAGATCACAAGTAGGCAGAGAGGCAGGCAGAGAGAGAGAGAGAGAGAGAGGGAAGCAGGCTCCCTGCTGAGCAGAGAGCCCGATGCGGGGCTCGATCCCAGGACTCTGAGATCATGACCTGAGCCAAAGGCAGAGGCTTTAACCCACTGAGCCACCCAGGCGCCCCTAAAACTTTCACTTTAGTCTTTTTATTATTGTTATTTGGAACACCACAGGGCAAATTCTCTTATCATTAAAGTCTTATATTCTTTTGAGGTATTCCTTGAAAAACCAAAGGCATAAAAGGTGAGTATTCTGAATTGCTAAAAACCTTGGCTTTTTGAATGTTGTCAGCTTTTCCTAAAGGATTTTTAGGATAAGACTTTTCTAGAACTGATTTCTGGTCCCCCAGGACAATCATTTATTCTATTTCTGAGAAATATCTTCAATGAAGGACCATTTGTCTTCAATAACTTTTAGATCCTGACATGTTTTAATTGTGGTTCATCAACCTTATATTGATTGTCTTGTGGCCTGAGGCTGAACTCCTTCCAGCTTTGCAGAGAAAACAGGATGGGAATTCAGGATAGAATGGTAATGCTTATCTTGTGGATTATTATATCACAAATTTGCCATCCTTTGCATTATTCCCACTTTTAAACTTGCACTTGAATGACTTGTATACCGTCATTTCAGCAGACGGTTATATGCACACAGGTTGTGTTCATGAATATATGAATGTCTAAGCATCTAGACAAAAAGCAAATACTGCAGTCAATTATCCAAAGGCTTTGTCTGCATGAGGCCAAGCATGCAGAGGCTTGCCTTTACCTCCTTTCTCCCCGCTGCTAGACACTGTGAGAAGACATCAATCCAAGCTTAGCCCCTAGGGAGACTGGATCTCACAGCTCTGGCTCCATCAACATTTTGCTAAGTCCACCATTATGGGTTGAACTATATTCCCTTAAAATTCATATGTTGAACTCCTAATTCCCCAGTATCTCAGAATATGAACTTATTTTGAATTAGAGTTATTATATATGTAACCAGTAGGATGAGATCATGTTGGAGTGGCAGAGTAAGCTCTTAATCCAATAACAGGCTGTCTTTATAAAAGGGGAAAATTTGGACACACACACACACACACACACACACACACAAGACCATATGAAGATGAAAGCAGAGATGAAGGTGACATTTCAAGCCTAGGTATGTTGAAGATTGCCAGCAAACCACCAGAAGCTAGGAGAGAAGCATGGAACAGATTCCCCCTCACAGCCGTTAGAAGGGACCATCCCTGCATGAACCTTGATTTCGATCTTCTTGCTTCCAAAACAGTGAGCCAATAAATTTCTGTTGGTTAAGCCACCCAGTGTGTGGTACTTTGTTACATTAGCCGTAGTAAACTAATACACTCACATTTTGGTTGCTCCACTGGGATTGGTCGAGACTTCAAACCCCGTAACTAAGGAAATTTTACCTACATTGCCGCTCTCTGCTTGGGTCTTCCGGCTCCCTTCATCTCTGTGACACTCAGTGACTCCTCCCCACTCTGTCTCTCTTGGAACATATCCTTATTCCAGTTCAGTTCTTCCCATGCCCTCTACTCTATCGACTCTTCTCCTCATCCTCTGCTAGTTTCTTTCACTAGGCTTGAAAAAAATCCTCCCATCTTCTTTGACTATTTCTTCTACTTTAATCTTAACTATTGGCATAAACATACTTTGATATCCATCACCATGAAATAATGTCCTGGGACCAGTATGTTGTCTCTGATTCTTCCTCTAACTGTCAACAACCATTTTTCTCCCCTCTTCCCTCATGCCTGCTCTTTCTGTTCCTCCCTTTTGTGATCCCCAAGTCCCGGACTTCTCACGCTTCTGCCAGGCCACTGATCCTGTGGATTCACTCGCCTTCTTAACCAGGCTGGACCTTTTGGTGTGTGTCTTCAGTATTTCCTGTCGCATCCTATATCCTAAGATTCTTTGCAGTCTTAACTTTCTGACAGATTCATTATTGACCATAAGTTACTAAAATTGCCCATTTCTTTGTTCCAATTTTGTTGGACAAAGTGACAAAATCATCCTGTTGTGTCCAACATCATTCATGCTATCTAATTTCAGTTGGACCCTCATTATTGCATAACTTTATGGCATTTTCATAGCAATTCTTCTGTTCTCCTCTCTCATCAAATTCACCTCATGTAAATTATCTCGCCTTCCACTTTGCTGGGGTTCAGCCTATATGACTTATTGCCCCCAGTATCTAAAAATGGAACTCATTAAAAAAATAAAAATAGAACTCATTGCATTCCTTTTACAAATAATTTCATTTTTTGTGTGTGTTTGTATTCCTATTATTTGTATTCCTCACAAATTGTCTATGCAGTCAGTCAGTGCAAGCCTCCAAATGTCAACCCAAATTTACTTTCCTGGGAATATTTTCTGTTTATATCTTGGGTTATAGTTCAAGTAGAATATATGGCATTTCCCAAATAGGCTTTAAAATATCCCATCTTCATGCCTCTGCTAATATTTCATGCTTCTGAGTGCTGCTATGTTTCATCCTCCATCTTGTCTCTACCAAATAATTTCACTTTTCACGACCTAACTGAAAGGCTGCCTCTCCATCAAGTCATTCCTTATTACCTAGCTGGTAGTGATCTTTCCCCCTCTTATGGCATTCCACAAGTATTATGGTAACTACTTCATTATTATAATGTATGTATGCACCTTTCCTATATTAATAGGTTCTAAGCTTCTTTAGGGCAGGTACGCAATCTTTCAACCTCCCATGTTGCCTGCATTTAATAGATGTAAAATAAATAGTATCTAGTAACTAAATAATTTTTTAAATGACTGTTGAATAATTATAACCAGATAAGTAGCTGTGTGTTTAATTATTTACCCAAATATCTGGAGATATTTAAACATAGAAATCTCAATATAGAAGCCTCATCTTTTTGAGATGATAAAATAATTTTCCAAACTAAAGCCAAACCAAAATGAAAACAAAAGGAAAACAAAAACACTAGGGAATCTAATACATGAAGTTCAATTTTTTTTATAAGCAGTGTGCTTTAGTCTTTCTTACTGTGAAGTATTTCCTAATTCAAAGGAACATTGTGAGGATAAATGAGAAAACAGGTCTGTTTTTTTTCTCTGTATGTAGGTGAATAAAGGTGTGCAAAGCCACCAAAAAATCCTTTTAGTGTGTATGTCTGTGATGAATTTTGTAGATTTACTCTGAATACTATTTCTTGTTTCCCAGAGGATTTTCAGTGTAGGCATTTTTTTTTGCCTTTATCCTGTCTACAGCAAGCCACACTAACATAATTCTGAGAAATGCAAATATAAAACCAGGAGGTTAAATCCTGGACTTCTCTGTTCTGTAACCTCAAAAAGGCAACAATGCATAAAATGCTGTCATTCGGGAACATGAAAAGAGATTCATGCCAAACATTCTGTTCTACTTTTTTTTTTTTTTTAAATACAGCAATAGCCACTGTATCTAGTGCTTTAGTGCATTAATTAGATACATTTTTTTCCTGAGGTTATGCCTAGGAATTGCTAGTGTAGTTTTTTCCCCATTTAATCTTAGCTCTCCTTCTGTCTTCTAATCCTGTTTATAACTTCTCTCTTCTTCTTGCTGTCTAGTTGAGTTGACAGATGGAGCTAGAGGACCTGTGAATGAATTTGTTTGGATTGTAACACTTAACATTTAATTTTTTTTATAGCCTTGAGCCATACATTGTGGACTTGATAACACATTTTATTATTGGTGAATAGAGCATGTGCTTTTGAATTAGATAAACCTAAATTTGAATTCTAATTCTACCATTTATCCTTGTTGACCTTGAGCAAATTGCCTAATCTCCATCAGCTTCAATTTCTTTATCTTTAAAAAAGAGATCTTACCATTTACTTTGCAGAATGGTCAGGAGTTTTAAGTGAAATAATGAATTTAATGTACATAGCACAGTGCCTGGCACATAGTGCATAATAAATGGTGTATTGTTCTCTTTCTCTTTAGAGAGATATATGATAATGTTCATTTAAACCAGTTTCATTGGCTCTAGATTCTCTTTTTGTAATGGTAATTCATAACTGTGAATCAAGTTTACCCTATGACTCCTCCACCACTTTGCCCTCCAACTTACTTTTGGAAGGTAGTTGCCCTGAGAAGATGGAATTGAACTCTAGAGTTTGATGAACTGGTGTGTATAGAGTAGGCAGGAGACTAAAGGCTGTCTCTTCCATGTAATTTGCCCATATTTCACTGTCTTTTCTGTCTTCTATCTCCTCAGGGTGTTGCTGCTGGAAAAAAATTTTTTTTTCTTAAGTGCCAATCAAGGAACAATGTCTGCTATGAAGCTCTGGCAAATACCACACCTTCTTTTACACCAAAGTCTTGATTCTACTCAGAACTGGACATCATCATGGACTTACCTTCTTGGAAAAAGAGTTACTGATGATTCTCTTGAGAAAAACCTTCTTAGCTATCCTAACCTGTTTTTCCAGATCATTGATATTATGACATTTTCAAGAAAAGATGACTTTTCCCATTTGATGGAAATAATGTTTAAACAGGTCGTCTCAACTTCAACTTGCATAAGAGACACTACAGAATTTTGCACAAATTTAAAGCATCAAAAGCTTTAGTGTTTTTTTTTTCATTTTTACTTTTCAGAAAAAATATAAAAAAGAGCCCAAATGAATTTTTGACAATGTTTTAAAAATGAACAGAAATTTTAATTTTCATGTGGTGATAGTTACAGAAACATTTCATGAGCTCATTAAGTTGGTTTATATACATTTAAGGTACAATTTTTATTGGAATGAATATGCAGTGTTCTCCTGTTTCTTTATTGCCTTTATAATTATGAGGTTTCCTGAGATTGTGCGTGGTCACTTTTTATTTTAAAAAGTTAATTGGCCACAGGGGCACCTGGGTGGCTCAGTAGGTTGAAGCCTCTGCCTTCGGCTCAGGTCATGATCTCAGGGTCCTGAGATCGAGCCCCGCATCAGGCTCTCTGCTCGGCAGGGAGCCTGCTTCCTCCTCTCTCTCTGCCTACTTGTGATCTCTCTCTGTCAAATAAATAAATAAAAATCTTTAAAAAGTTAATTGGCCATTATTTTATAGATTCAGTAGTTTATAGTGTACATTTATGTGCATTAAATTGAATAATAATTTCCAGTTTTGTTCTTGAAAGTTTATCTTATTTTCTAACAGAGTCATTTATTATGACATTAGATCTCAAATTACTAGTCACTAAAAAAAAGAAAAACTCTAAGCAATGATAGGATTGTCCTATTTTTCCTTCAAAATTAAATTGCCATTTTTGTAATTTCTTTTGAAGAGCATGGGTCAAAATTAGTTGTATGAAATTTGTGGTTTGCTTATTGGAATTAAACAAGTTACAGCAAAATATGCTGATTCCATTCATGCTGAGCTTACAAACAAAAAGTATAAAATTTGTTTTAGATAAGAGTCAGTGAATTTAGTCCCCATGAATGATGCCAGGTTGGCAACCTTTGAATGGTGCCAGATGGATATGAGAGATTTTATTTTTTTTATTTTAATGAACAGAATACAGAAGCAGGTGCTACAGAACTACTCTCAGGGTGCCGTGGGGAATTTGGCTTCTATTTCCATTCTAGCATTATTCCTTGTTTTGAAACAGCTAAAACCTAGAGATCAAAGGAGGAGGGTGAATGGTCACCAGTTGGGAATTCCTGTGATATGAATTACGACCATAACTACTACTGTGGGGTAGCTAGACTTGCAAATAGGATTTCAATACTCCAGCATTTAACGTATTAGAGCTGTTAGACTCATTAAGTTAGCATCACCATATCTTAGAACTGAAAGGGGTCTTAGCAATGCCCTATCCCTAAACTGTATTTTTACGGATGAGATTTAAAAAGGCCCATAAGAAGGGAGGAGATTTGCTCAAAGTTACATGGCTATTTAGGAGTAGACCCACACCCCAACTCCAGAGTCCTGACACTGAATCTATCACTCTTGCCATCACGCTATATTGCCAAACTCTTCACAAATATCATCTGCTGACTTTTCCCCCCTAGAGTGAATTTGTGAACCAGACAAACTAACAAACAAGGGAAATAGCTACCTGTTTGCATCAAGACACCTCTTCCATATTTGGCAGATTCTCCCCATGAGTTTCCCCATAGACTTTCTTCTTTGGCAATTAGCATATTAGAAAGGAAAAATATTTGCAGCTTAATTTAAATCTCCTAATTAACAGTCATTATTATTTTTAATATAATCCAATTGCACTACAAACATTAGAGAAAACAATTAAGGCAAGCTCAGGGAAAAAGAAAACCTACTACAACCACCACACTGCTGATCTCTTATAAATCATTGTGGATATTTTCTTGGAGTTAAAAAAAAGATCATTCCCCAGTCTCTTTATCTGGATTGTTCGGTATATGACTGTGTCTACATAACCTAAAAGAAATGCTCTATATTAAATGATTACAGTGGTGAAAATTCTGTTTCATCACAACATTGCAGAAAGATGAATGAAGTTAGAGGATATAAAAGTTCACAGAAAGAGAAACATATATAAATGTGGAAATGTGTCTTGGTTTATAGAGCTTTTGGATCAAACTTTAGCTAGTTAAGATGATTTTATATTGCATTCTCCACATCCTTCCTCTTCCCTTTATTATTTCTATTAGCAGACACTCATCCTTGATTTGATATCTAGCCATCAACTCTGCAGGCTTGGAGTCATGTGATCCTCTAGGAAGGCTCTGTTCAGATTACCTGGCACTTCCCTTCCCTTCATAGACATAGACCCCGGTCCATCTACCCCCAACCCAACCTGACTGGCACCTACTAGTATTGGTTATGTCCGGGGCTGCGAGAAGGATTCAAGCCTCTTTCCTCTAGCTCAGAACTGAGAGACTGTATTTCAATTCACCCTTGTTAATCATTTGGCCCTAACCCAGGACCTGTCTCCTGGTAAAGATTATTATTATTATTATTATTTTTTTTTTTGGAGGAGAGCATAAGCATTTGGGCTTTGGAGACAAGCAGACCTAAATTTAAAATCCAACTCCAATTCTTATTACCTGATTGATATTAAGCAAGGACTTTTCTAGATCTCAACTTCTATCTCTTAGAGTTGTAGGGAGGTCTACATGAAATAATTAATGAAATTAATGTGGTAGATCCTAAGCACCAATATAAGTGTTCATTCTGATGCAAGGCAAGAGAGCTGGAGAGTAAGAGTTTGAGCTTTGAATCATAACACCATCCATCAGTAGCAAGTTATTTTCTTCTCAGAGTCTCACTTTTCCTATCTGCAAAAAGAAACGAATAATAGTGCCTACTCCATGGAAGTTTTAGTGAGATAATAGCTCTAAATCACTTGATATTGTGTGTTATATCTGGAGAAAAGATGCAAGAAAGCAAGTTCACGCTGTACTCTGTTACTTCCCATGACTTTTTTACTATCCAGTCAGCTTTTCCATCAGAAGACTTTTGTTACTGTCCTGTGTGCCTCCCAAAAGCTGAGTGCATTATCCAGAGCATTGGAGGAAATCTGCACTCATCCATCCATCCATCCATCCATCCATTTATTTATTCTTCAACAATTATCTACTGTTAACCCTTCCTGTCTTTTCTTTCACTTCTGCGTTGGACTTCCTCCCAGAACTGACAACTAGGTCTGACCCCAAAGTCTCCCATTTCTTACTGGTCAGGCTTAATCTGAAATCACCAGCAACTTTCAGTCTGCACTGTCCTGTTGCAGTTACTGGAGCCATATCCCATGGCCACTGGCCCCCCTTTGCTTGTCCTCTCTGTGCCTGATTGACACTACCTTTAATCCAGAACTTTCTGCATTTTTTAAACAAATGCTCAACCCTTTCCTCCTCCTGACACTTATTTTTGCATTATTTCCTTCTTTCAGGTCCAGGTTCTTGTGCCATCCAACAGGACAATGAATTAATTTGATAAACTATTCTGAACTGATAGGGAAAAGTTATTTATCCAACCAGTATTCTGAGGACCTACCATGTGCCAGGCACTGTACAAGCTTCTGTGGAAGTCAGTGGTGAATTAGATGCATGCAATAGTTGTCTCCATAGATCTTACAGTCTAGGAGAAGATGGGTAAATACATAGACAATTAAAATACTGCCTCCTAAAGACTCTGTAGCAAAGGAAGCACATAGGATGCATACCTAATCCAGACTTGAGGAGTCAGGGATGGTTTCTTGGAAGGAGAAATGTCTTAACCAAGAGAAAGGGGTGGTTGGAAGTCTGTGTTCTGGGTTAAAGACATTAGAAAAGCTCTGAGTAAAGAGAAGGCATGACTTGCTCATAGTCATAGGAAACATCTGCCATAGCTGGAGAATGGAGTGTAAATAGGGCTTGAAAGTAGATTAGGTGAAAGAACTATGCAGCACCCAGGTTAAAAGTAGCTTTATAAAATACATCAAGGAATTTAGGGTTTTTCCAAAGCATTAGGGAGCCATTTAAGGGTTTTAAATAGGGCAGACACACAAGTTTGGCTTTAGAAAGCTCAGTTTGGCTGAAGTACAGAAAACCATCTGGAGAAGGGCAATTCTAGAAAGGGTCTATCCAGTTAGAAAACTTCTGCTGTGATTCACATGAGCAATGAGGTTGTTTGAGCCAGACAGATGGAGGAAATAGGCAGGCGTTCATGCGTCCATTTATTTATTAATTCAACAAATACCTATTGACTTTGTGCTAGGCACTATGCTAGGTTTGGGGGGCTAAATGGTGAATGGAAGAGACTCGAGGGCCCCTGGCTGTCGTCGGGGATTCTGACTGGTTATAACAGAAGTCATCAGAAAGGCAAGCAAAATAAGCAAAAGGCAAACTCAAATCTGCATCGTTATTCCAAAAGTATTTATTAAATATATTATTGTGCACGAAAAACTCTCCCTGGTGTTGAGGATATCGCTGTAAAAAAGAGAAATTCTCTAGGTCCTGGGGCTTACATTTTAGTGTGAAGCTTCCTTTCTAGTCTTCTGATTCATGAGTATCAGCAGTAAGCTAGAACACGGGATGGAGAAAGAGAAATTTTATGAGATAGATTGATAATCAAAGGTGAAAAAATAAAGCAAGATTATTGGGGAATTCAGGAGAAAGAGCAACTTGGGTAAGAGATGAGAAGCTGAGTTTTGTACATGAAGAGCATGTGGTATGCAAGCGATGTCAAACAAGAATTTGTCACTTAAAAAAAAAAGAATTCTTTAGTAGACAGTATTGTAAGATGGTTATACGTTTGGGCTTTGTAGGCAGATTGCCTGGGTTCAAATATTGACTCCACTACTTGCAGGATCCATTATTCCTTTAGACAAATTACTTAACATTCTTGTACCTCAGTTTTCTTATCTGTACAATGAGGATAACAATAGTACCAATCTCATATAATTTTCAAGAGGATTAAATGAGCTACTATATATTAAATGTTTAGAACAGTACATTTCTCACAGTAAGTCCTAAATAAGTGTTAACTGTTGTTATGTCTGAAGCTAGAGTTGTATATATGGGAGTCATACCCATATATTTGTATGAGTTGTGCGTGACACAAAGGTGCCACATCCAAGTTGACACCATTAGTATCATAGGCACTGTAGATTTGTATATATATTATAACAGCTTTCTGCAGAAGTAAGCAAAGAAGGAGTATCTTTTTCTAGTCTGTACAAAGGTGCTGAAATAGTTAACCATGACCTTTACACAGTTGATCATCAGTAGAATTTATGTTATGAGGTTGCCAGAGGAGAGAATGTCCAGAGAAAGGCAGGTGTGAATGGTCTAGGATAGCACCTTAAGGATAAACAACAACATTTAAGCAAGAAGTGGAGCCTACAAAGGAGACTGAAAGGGTCCAGCCAGAGAAGAAGGAGAAATGCAAGTTGCTCATGTTATTGTGAAAGAAAGAAAATGTGACATGAACGACAGAGTGGCAAACTGTGCCAAAGGTGCTGAGAAATAAGGCAACCTAAGGATCAAGAATTGCCACTGGATTAGCAGTCAAGGTATTATTGTTAGTGAGTAATATCTTCCTCAAATCTCTAATGGTCCTCATGTGTGCCTTCATAGTGTCTTTCTGGAGGCTACTCCTCTTGCAGGGCAGATAAGTGAAAATATTACTTTGGGGGTAGATGGTCATCTACCTTGTGTAAGGTTAGCCTTAATCAGCAGTTGTTCAGATTACAAGCTGACCCCTTACCTGCAATAAATAGTTCTGCTCCCTATGATTAGATCAGTAACATACCTCCTTTTTTGTTTTTTTGTTTTTTTTTCTACAGATAATTGATTTTAAGCTGCAAGTCCCATATAAATCTGCAATTATTTTTAAGTTACCTAACTTCTCTTGAGCCTTCATTGTACACTGTTCGTTTCTGCCACTCTTTGGTTACTATAACCATAAAAAAAATAATAACTGGCTTCCACCACCCAAGTCCCATGGGATCCGAATCCGGATGTGTCACATGTCCCATCCATCTGATATGTTATTTCAATCATTCTCTACCTATCCTTAAAAATATCAAAGTGGCATGATTCACTATCTGCCTTCTAATGTAAAGAATATTTCCTCTTCAGTTATTTTATAGCTTGAATAACTTTCAGAATATATGTGTATAAAATAGTTTTAAGTTTTTTTCTAGGGGCACCTGGGTGGCTCAGTCAGTTAAGCATCTGACTCTCAATTTCAGCTCAGGTATTGATCTCAGGGTGGTGAGATAGAGCCCCGGGTCAGGCTCTGCACTGGACGTGGAGTCTTTCTCTCCCTCTCTCTCTGTCCCTCCCCACCACTTGTGCATGTGTACGCTCTTTCTCTGTCTCTAAAAAAAAAAAAATAAAATAAAATAAAAAACAAATTTCGTTTCCATACATGGAAGGCTTTGTATGTGTAATGTGCATCCTTTCTCACATTTAGAATCCCCATAATTTCTTTTAGACCATTCAGAAACTAGTTATGGAAATAGGGTTCATTGTTAATATGTGGCTCCATTTTTCTTTAATCTAGTTGAAGGAAATAATGCAGTGTATGTGAATTAAATTTCATCATGACAGTCTTAGTAAAATAAAAAAGCATAGTTGAAACAGTGAAGGAATCTAAGTGTCAGACCAGAAAGAGTTTGTCTCAGAGGTTGTTTTAAGAATGATGAAACTGAGGTCCAGTTTCAATAGGTTAGTGGCAGCATCCGAATTAGAATTTATGTCTTTTGACTTATAGAAGTGCACTTTTTATCATATTATATTTTGAAAAACCTTTAGATTTGAAAGGTTTTAGATCTAGGTTTAGATTTGAAACCTTTTAGATTTGAAAAACCTTTAGATTATTTCTAAAATATGCTGTATTGTCAATTTAAAAATTAAAAAATGTAAAAAATAAACATACATTTTTGGCCACATAGTACTATGAATAGGTTAACTAACATTTTTTCCCATAGAAATTTGTTGTTCTGTGTTAATATACAAACCAGTGACTTACTGTCAATTGATAACATAGAGAAACTAGAAGACATAAATACTTTCAGGGAAGGTTTCCGGGATGACCAACAAAACACTTTCTACTCCCCTGAAATGCTACTCTATCCAAATGACTTTGTAATTCATTTTATTTCACTGAAACAATGTCATGTGCTATAATAAGAATTCAATCTGTTGTGGTATTATTGCCTGGGAATATTCATTAGACTCATAAGCTTAGAACGATTAGGTCTGTCTTCAGAGCCTTTCAGACTCCCTTTTCCTATTAACTTATCCCTGATGTGGTATTTACTCTTTAGAAATGCCTTTTTATTTCATAGACTTAAAATAGCTGTTTGTATTATTCATCCCATGGAGCCATTTATTTTGTCAGCAGGAATCACGACCTTTGTTTTGTGTTTTTTCTTCTCTTATTTTGGCGTGCGCATGAGACTGAGTCTTTGGGCTTTTGAGGGCAATGTCAGGTGAACAACCCTGGTTTCGTGGCCTTTGATTTGCCCTTCTGCGAGCATCCACTCACAAATGGATTTATTCACATTCCTTATACCACAATAACCTGGAAAATCTTAATTTTATGGCATATCCCTTATAGAGAGGAAGCACGTAACAATTTCCAATCTGTACAATGATGATGAGGAAACAGAAATAGAAAATTGCATTTTTCATTTGTCTTCTTTTAAAGCAAATGCAGCATAACTGTATCAGAATTTCTCAAAAATAATGCTCATTAGTATTTTCAAATAATATAGAAATTTCAAGTGAAAGCAATACATATTTAGAAGCATGCAATTTTTTAAAAGCAAAATCAATAGAGAAATATCTAAGTATTGGTCACGGTCATTCAAAACATTCATTTGAATCTCTTGACCCAAAAAGCATTGCCTATCATTGTTGATGTGCTTGGCATTGACATGATGGAATCAGGCTAGCCTTTAGCCCTTTTATGAAAGGATGGCAGGTGAATTGTGGAACGGAGATGTAGAGTTAGTCCCAGAGAAATAACAGGTGTTTATAGATTTTTTTTCTGCTTTTCAAAGAGGTTAGTTTCTCCCTCATCTTATTCCCACTGCAGTGTTGACTCGTCCAAGTTTCAAAAATGAAAAATCACCTGACTATCGAGTAGGACCGAAGACACCAGGGCATCACTCTCAATCTCCCTGACGCACTGTACTATAATACCATTCTCAGTAATTTTTTTTCTACCCACAGGTCTGTTCCTCTCCTAGGCTTGTCCAGCACTGCTCATTTTTATGGAAAAGGTGGCTTTGAGGTAAATATTTCTAAGCCAAAGAAAAAGAAAAAGAAAAAAACTCATGCAGTCCTCCACTTTTTGGCAGCTGTCCTTGCAATTTAAAAACCAGTGCTAATCAAATCAATAATAATTCTTTTCTTTCCTACTAAGTATAGAATATACCAAATCACACATCCCTGACAGATGAATGCTCTTGCTATATTGTTGAAACTTGACTTTTACCAGGAAGCCTGGGGAGCTGGTCAGCAAAATGACTTCACTGAATCACTGCACAGAAATCATATTCCCACCTGTTGGGAACCGCACTAAGCTTAGAAGCTGATGGTCTCTTTCCCTCAGCAGTGCCCATTATCTGTGAAATGCAGTTTTATGATAGAACTGATCTTTTGCTGAGGTTAAGATACCCAGAATTCAATGCTTTCTAGGACGGAGCATTTGCTTTCCTGATTTGGGAAATA
Source organism: Nasua narica (assembly GCA_028533885.1). Lineage (NCBI taxonomy): Eukaryota > Metazoa > Chordata > Mammalia > Carnivora > Procyonidae > Nasua > Nasua narica. The sequence goes on from CM052806.1 coordinate 60,762,965, forward strand.
ATCTACTTCAGGTATGAATCTGTAGAATGATTTTATTTTCTTTAATCATTAACAATTTAAAGTATGGGTGAGGGGGCTTGGGTGGCTCAGTCGGTTAAGTGTTTGCCTTCAGCTGGGGTCATGATCTTGGGGTCCTGGGATTGAGACAACATCAGCCTCCCTGCACATTGGGGAGTCTGCCTCATCCTCTCCCTCTGCCGCTCCCCTTGCTTCTGCTCTCTTTCTCTCTCTCTCTCTCAAATAAATAAAATCTTTTTGAAAAATGAGGGTGAAAACATTAGTTATGGCGATAATTTTTAAGTGATAAAATTCCTTTTGGAGTTGAGATAATCAATTTTTCAGATTAGAAAAACATGTATAAAAGCTACTACGTATTTATAAAAAGTGTTCTATATGAGAAAGATACTGTGTTTATGTTTTATTCATTATTTTATCATTGCACTGAACACGTAGAGTGGAACATAGTAGGTGGTGCATAAGTATTTGTTGGATGAAGTGAATAAATGAATGAATTCTCTTGAAAACTGACTTATAATAATTAAAACATTCTTTTTTATGCTCCCTCTTTAAGAAATAAACTACAACCCACGTTCAGTTAGCTGAAAAGAGAACGACATAACTTTTAGTTATTCCAGGTTAATAAAGTAAAGGTTTATAATTATTTGTCTCTGACTCTTAGAATTATTTTACTCTCAAAAGAACAGTTAAACTAAAGGTTTTAGTTTTTTTTAAGTATGAGCTGTAGAAATGGGCTTATGTAGACATATGCCCAATTTTTTTCTTTTTCTTAAATAACTATAAACCAAGAAATGTAGTAATTCAGTTTCATTTATTTTCTCTGAGAAACTAATGAGATTTAAAGGTTCTCTTACTCCTATTCCCAAGTGACACACAAATGTCCTCATTTATTTTGTTTAAAATAACTATGATCATGATAACAATAATTAAACAAAATAGGTGCCCTCACACACCAAATTCAACATTTATGTCATTGTTAACAGCCTATTATACATTTGAAATGAAGCAAAATTATTCTAAAGTATATTTGAATCTACATTAAAAATTCAGTTGCTATTAGGTTAATATTCTTAGCACATAAAAAATAGAAATAAAATTATAGGGTTATATTCTTAATGGTATTTCAGAAAGATTTATAATCACTGCATTTGAATCATCTGATAAAAAATAGGTTACTCTTGAATACATTTTACAAATTTATTTTAATTATTGGGGAAGTATACCAATGTTAAAAAAAATATTTACTTGCACTTGATAAGCTTAACTCTTGATCTTGTTCTGAGTGATATAAAATGCATTAGATTAGTGTGTTTTAAAAAAAATTCATTACACTTTAGGTAATTTCAAAATGATGATGTTTTTAAAGTTGTGATGAGTTATCTGATTCTAATTTGAATCCATACTGAAGCATAGATTAAGAGATATCCTTGATTAATACAATATGTTCGGCTGTGAATATTGACCAATGTGAAGAATATTTCAAAATAAAAAGGCCTTTAAAAATTTACAGATATAGGGGCACCTGGGTGGCTCTGTTGGTTAAGCATTTGCCTTTGGCTTTTGGAATATGATCCCAGGACCCTGGGATCGAACCCCCCCAATTCTGTATCAGGCTCCCTGCTCAACAGGGAGTCTGCTTCTCCCTCTCCCTCTCCCTCTGTGCCTTCCCCCACCTCATGTGCACACACACATATGATCTCTCTCAAATAAATGAAGAAAATCTTTTAAAAAATTTTGCAGATGGGGCACCTGCATGGCTCAGTTGGTTAAGCGACTGACTGCTTTCAGCTCAGGTCATGATCCTGGAGTCCTGTAATGGGGAGGGGGGTCCCTGCTCAGCGGGGAGTCTGCTTCTCCCTCTGATCCTCCCCCTTCTTGTGCTTTCTCTTTCAAATCTTTAAAAAAATTAAAAAATAAAAATGTGTAAATATAGGTTTATATTAAAATTGCAGAGCTATATAAATAAAACATCACATAGTCTTTCCGATTATATGGGCCATTTGGGTGAAACTGATAACAAGGAAGACAAGTGAGAAAGTGTGAATGGTTCAAAATTCATCACCACTAAAGAAAACTTCATAGTTCATTGGCTTTTAGAAGATTAGTAGTATATTCACTTACAAAGGGAAGGGCAAGATTATATAGATTTTGATTATAGATTCTTTCTCTCTCTCTCTTCCTGTTTTGGAAATAACATTTGAATTAACATCTCAACTTGGACAAGGACAAAGAGACTTCTAATAAAAAAATTCTAAAATTAATATTTTCGCTCTTCTGTTCTTTTATGTAAATAACATTTCTACTTTTTAAGCATTTTATTTATTGCTTAGTAGTAAGATAGAGTCTTTTTGGGGGGTAGAAATTAGGTAGAGGACAAAGCCCATGAGCTTACAATCTTACTAGAGAAATCTTAAACAGTCAGAAAATACCATTATATCAAGTAAAACCACACACAGATTAAATATAATTGAGGCATGCAGAGAACTGAGAAATTAATGTGGGTCAAAGTGATCAAAGGTGAAGTTTGAGTGAATCTATGGATTGAGCTGGATAGCCTGTGGAGGAACTATGTGCCTGTATATTGGGAGAGGTGTCTGTGTATATTTACTTGGCATTTATAAGGAATCGAAAATGGAAAAGAAAAAAGAATATGGATCGATGAGAACATTGCTGTATCATAAAAGGTCTTAATAAAGAGTTTTGAATTTGATCTTATGTACACAATAGTGAGACGTTGAAGGTTCTTAAATAGTGAAGTTCTTAAATTCTTAAATTTTAGAAAAAAAATTTCTAAACCACTTAAAATATTAGCCTCATTCTTTCTTCCTATTACTTTCAAACTTTTCAAACTTTCCTATTAATGAAATTTTTTTTTCTGGTGTCACTTGTTCCCATCTTTGGAACCACCTTACCATTCCCTCTCAATTCTTTATGTGGCTTCCCTTTGGTCATTACATACATGTGTCCTGCTGTATCTTGGTTTCTGCTACTAATGAAGAAATGATTTAACTGTCTTCTACCATATAGAAACATCTAATGAGGAAGTTCAGTCTGTAATTTCCTTTATGTTTCCCCTCTGTACATTATAATGAATACTTATTAATATCAATATAAGTATAGTTTTAGCTGATTGAAAACAGAATAGTTCTTAGTTGAATATTTATGAGGATGTTTTTAGCATGTACATACAATTTAAGTCTGTCTTAAAATTACAACAGAGAGCTAATATTCTCCAGCAAAACTCAATACAATAGAAAATGTCTTTCTCTCTCATTTTTTCTTCTTGAAAATGACATTTTCTCATGCCCATGATGGAAATACAAAGCATTAGAGCTCTGGCACTGCAGAAAAATGCTCAGGCATAACAAATAATAGCACTACTGAGAAGAACACAGGTTCTTTCTGCATCAGGGAACTGAGTGGCATCATATCTAAAAGCACCGATGCAATAATTGTCCAGAATTCCCAATGCATTGTGGGTGTATCAGGGCCACATAAACATGGGAACATTTGTTTTCTTGAATTATGTATTCTAGGATGCGTGAATATTTCCCTCACATTACCTACCAAATTCTTTCTTAGTAGCTAAAAAATTGCTACCATGATAAGAATGTTATCTTTTCTAGTTCATTCTCTTAAAAGTCAACAAGCCACCAGATTCAAAATACATCTAAAAAGGGTGTTTTATGGTAACTAGTTTTATTCCTGCAAATCAGAAATTGTAAATAAAAAATGCACCATTAATTATAGCCATTTAAATCTAAGCGTAGGGTGTGATTAAAAATAATAGGAAAACACTTTCATACTGAGTAGAATTTAAAAACCAATGTCTTCATGCATGTGAAGCATAATAAAAACAACTGCAAAAAGAAAACCAGATTAGTGTTCATTTTACCTGTCCTTAAGACTAAAACCTCAGCCAAACCAGATTCAGTAACAAGATTTATTAAGCACCCAGTACAACTCCTTGTACACAGTAGGTGCTTCTTAAATATCTATTCAAAGATGGATCATTCTATAATTACAACTGTGGTGGTACTAAAATAACTTCCTGAATTTTATCTTTCATATATTTGCTACAGGAACTTGAAATAAATTTGGTGCCCTCTAAAAGAAGTTCATGAATTATTTATAATTAAGACTAGAACATAAAAAGGAATAACAGGGCACAAATATCTATAATTTGATCATTTGAAATGGAAGCCGAGCATCAAGTCTGTCTGATTAAAATTAAAAGTGCTATTACGAAGTTAGCACATGAATAAAGCAAGAGCCCTGTGAAAAAGTACTTTGATATGCTATAGATACTCTCTAGTGTTGACGTCAACAAGCTGGGTTCAGGTTGGGTCGACAACTGCTTAGGTAAGATCCTAGTTCGTTGAAATATTGTATCTAGGAAGTGGGTCTCTGTAGGCCACGGTCATCCGCAGGGAAGCTGTGTTTGTTAGAAATAACCATGTCATAAAAAAAAAAGGAAAGAGAGAAATAACCATGTCATTAACATCCTTAGGGCATCAGTGACCCAGATGGACAAACCATAGATTTTTCCAAGCTGGAGGAATTTTAGAGATCAACCCCTTCATTATACAGTTGAGGGAACTAAGAGGTCAAGTGCACTGACAGCAGCCTGTAGCTGGTCAGCAGCTTAGCTCCTGACACCCAGGCTGGCATCCTTTTTCATGCTACACAAGGTAATTAAATAAAAACCGTGTTTACTGAGACTGCAAACAGCACCAAACTGGAGTAGGGGGATGACAGCAGCTGTCACTTTAGTAGATGAAATCGCTTTGGTACAATTACTGGTAAAGTAAGTGGTCAAATAAAAAGACTGAGCTCAGTAGGGACGAACATAGCGGGGGTTCAAGTAGACCAAGCAACAGTTTCAAAAACGCAGTGAAGGATGGCCAGGTGTGTAAACAAAGGACAGTGAGTTCGTAGTTAGAGAAGTGTGAGGACCACATGGATACACGAATACCAGGCAAACGGGATTTATGAAGTAGTCCTGCCATCTTGGAGTTATGAATGCAGAGGCTATGAAAGCCACTGGGGGGATTTCAGAGTAGGGAAATAAATGCCAGTAGTTGGAAAATGGCTGGGAATGGTGATCCTGAAAGGTTTGGATCTTTAAAGGGAGACTCCATGAAAGGCTTTTACCCAGCTTCCAGTAACCATCCACATAAAATCTCCATGTAATGTAGACTGGGACAAAACCGATTTAGGACTGAAGAACATGAGCCAGATCTAGGAGAAATTCTCCACGCAGCATGAGTTATGTCGCCCACTTTGAAAATTTGAGTGATGTAATTTGAGCAATGTCCTTCTAAAAAGTCATTTGAAAGATGAGATGGGTTCTCCTATTTCCGCAGTAATGTGATCCTCTGTGAAAGCAATCAACTACTGTTCTTTGCTTCCTTTAGATTCTCTGTGGGAAAATGGGGGGAAGAGGAAGGTGAGGCTACAGTCTGGTCTGAGGCTGCAGCTCTGCTGTCACTTCAGCTCCCATTAGTCAGTCTCTAACCTTCCCAGTGATTGTGTGAAAAGCAACAGCAGCAGCAGCAGGAACAATAGTCAACATTTACTGAACGCTCAGTCCGGTCTGGGTACTGTGCTGAGTGCTTTACATCCATGTTTGCCTATTACTAACTTGTGTCAGTTACTTAATGTCTTTGGGCTTTGGTTTATTCGTTTGTAAAGTATGGATAATAATGGCATCTACTCATTGTGATAACCAAACGAGTTAATATATGAAAAGTGTTTAGAACAATCTTTGGCACATAATAAGTACTTAATAGTTATCATTATGAAATCTATTTTTTTAAGATTTCATTTTTAAATAATCTCTATATCCATCGTGGGGCTTAAACTCACAACCCCGAGATCAAAAGTCGCTCCCTCCACCGACTGAGCCAGTCAGGCACCCCTATTTTACCTACTTTTATTATATTATCTCATTTAATCTTCAAGCTTCTCTTTAAAAGTAATGATTGCTACTACTTACCACCCACTCCCTTGCCATGACAGATAAGCAAATTGAGACTCAAAGAGTTTAATTAACTTGTTCAAAAGCATTAAGCTAGTAACGGACAGAAGAAGGACTTAAACCTTCAACTCTTGTTCTTTATAACCTCTTTTAACCTTTTTAAACTCTCCACCAACCTCTAACCTCTTCCAAGAGGAAGAGGCCTTCCTCTTGCAGGGACCAAAGCTCCAGCCACACAATATTAAACTTCTCTGATTAGTGAATTCCTATGTTGAACACGTCATGAGCTTTTAGAATCTCCTTGCCTTTTGCTCATTTTACTATTTCCTCTGTCTGAAATGGCTTTCCCAACTTTGTTAGGCAGAAGAAATTTAAATGATCCTTCAAGACTGAGTTTAGTTGCCACCTTTTCTGTCTCACCTTCCTTCTGCCATCTTCACAGAGTTAATTGCATTTCTGTGCTGCTTCAACGCTAATCTCTCACAGCACTTATCACATTGTCTCATAATTTGTTTGTATCTCTGCTGCTAGATGGTGAACTATGAGAAAGCCAGTAAAAAGTAAAATTTATTTAAGATGCCAGACTATCTCCTAAGGCCTTCACAGGGATGCACTCACTGAATCCTCTCAATAACCCCAGGATGTTTGTGCTACCATCTCCTTTTCCTTGATGAAGCATAGAAAAGTTAAGTAACTTGCCCAAGATCATACATGCAGTAAGCACACAATCAATGACTGTTGAATTGAATTATGTCTAAAGAAAATGCTTACTAAAAACAACTCAAATTCCTTTTTTTCCCTGGAGAAAATGAATTCTCTTAATTCAACTTGCCCCCCCCCCATGCCCAATGGAGGAGAAACAAACACTTCCTTCATCTAGTCAGATTTTTGCTTTCTTAACGCTTTGAAAAGAAACAACTAATTAACTTTAAACTCGTTGAAGCTCAACTGCCAATTCAGCTTTAAGGTTTTTTTAATATTATAATAATTTTCTCCAAGTATTATAATAATATACTTCCTCATCCCATGATCTTGAATCTATGTTAGTTAAACATTATTTTAAAACACCATAAACCACGTTGTATATTACAATACCAGCTTTAATATTTGTGTCAAGAATCTATTATTTTTCTAAACACACAGAGGGGAGAGAAAAAGAAAAAAAAAGAACTGCTTTCTGCCTCCAAGCCAAGCTTGAAAACCTGTGTCTTTCTGAGGATGATGCTGTCCAGTGGCACCAAAAGGAACTAGGGGCTGATTGTGAATGTCAAGTGTAATTCCAAGCCCCACACCACCTCTGGGTTTTTTTTAGGCCTTTTTCTACAATCACTCAGAGGTAAACACATTCTCTTTGCTTTCTTCCAGGGTTTTTATAGGATTCCAGCCCTTGTATTAACTGCCTGATCTGGTGGGAGGAAAACTGGCTTTAAAAGCCTTTTAATCCAAAGGGTTTGAACAACTAATGGACATCATCCCTTTGGCAAAAAGGAGATGATATAAAAGCTCCTTTTCCATTTTAAAAACCAGGTTTTATTTATATAATCCTTTTATAAAGTTAAAATCTCTTGGTCTTAATATATTTTTTAGGACCTGTTATGTTGCAGTATAAGGCTGTTAGCCAAAAAAAAAAAAAAAAAAGAAATCACTTGAGTTCTCAATAACTTTGACTTATTTGACTGTTTGACTAATGGCAAAAAAAAAAGAAAAGAAAAAAAAATCCAGTCATCTACAAATTATATCTTCATTTTCACCACTATTTAGACTAATTATGAGCTTGTGCTTCAAAATGAAGCAATTCTATCATTTTAATATGGTGTAAAAAAGAGTTTCTGAGGGAATTGGGGAAGCACAGAACACCAACACGCCCAGATTTGAGAACGATAATAAAGAAAAAGTCAGCAATAAACAATTATCCTAGTAGATACTGCAATTTCCACTCAAAACATTTAGAAGAGAATATTCACAACATAAAAATGATGTATTTTTACATAGAAGAACAAACTGACAAGGTTTTGGAATTGTAAATAACCCATAGTTCTGGCAACCATCTGCCTCAATTAATGTGTTTAACAAGTATTTGAAATGTTAACATTTTTCATCTTATTTTCTTTCTTTTCTTTTTAATATGGAATCAATATAAACTGGTTTCGTTTGGATAACAATGTGGAGTAAAATAAAAAATGGAACAAAATAAATTTATCTAAAGGTGAATACACAGAAGTGAAATTTGGGTTCTGTTTACAAACTGTCCTACAGGAATCCCCATTGCAACACAACTCACTATTACATGGCTTAGCTGAAAAGAAATATGTCTCTATAATTGTTAAGATCTTTAATTCTATTTGCAATAGAAATAAATTTTGAAGGGCAAACAAACTTTTCAGATCATGGGCTTAGGGAGTTTTATGGTGTCTACCACAAGGAGCATTAAAAACTTTGCAGTGGCATGCTTTAAAAGTAAAAGATATGTACACTGTTTCACAGGTTATTCCCATCTTTGCTTGAGCACCATGGGAGGGCCCCAGAAGTTGGCTTCTTAGTGCCTTCTTTGATGACACTTTCCCCAGGCATTCTCATGCTATCTTGTAGGAGTGTATGAGTGTGTAAGGAAAGACACCTCCAAGTTTCTGAAACCGAAATATCGCTAATGTGGAAGTGGAAAGTCAGGACATGGAAGGTAACTTTAATACTCAGATTTTGCTGTTATTTGGGTGTAGCATTAACAACATGGGAACTTGTGTTCCTAAATGTAATGTGGCGATTCATCTAAATGAAATGTGAGCAGAACGGGAGGCTCCCTCTGAATTGAGGCAGTACGACATATAAAAGATCCTGGGGAGTGCTGGGAAAAGATATGAGGTAAGGCACCGAAGGAAAAATGGAGAACAGTCCATTTATGGCCATTAATACCAAGTCCATCTTGGGAATGTTTACTACCATAACATTTGTGACTCGTGGTTACTATGTATTTAATTGTTGTTCCCACTAGACTAGGAAATCTTCATGAGAGAATGTTCTGTCTCGTTTTCCACTGTGTTCTCAGCACCAAGCCCAGGGCCCAATACCTATTTTCTGAATGAATAAATAAATTAATAAGCAATTCAGGTAGCAGGCATGGAGGTAGAGGTAAGCAAGTGGCCATATCCACATGTAACCTCTGGAATATGCAGGTATTGAGATCCAACCAGCTAACATTTGAAGAAGGTGATTCAATCAATAGGTTGTCCTACCAATATTTTTTTCTAATGACTATGGTTAATTTTATGTTATTTAAAGGGGGCCTCTGTGGGAAACTAGGCAAGTTACTCACCTCCTTTTACCTCAGTTATTATCTGCATAGGATTCCACAGACACAGACTGAATGCCTAGTTCCAGCCAGACATCTCACAAATAAATCCACTGTGCACCAAAGGAACCAGATGAGGTAGGATAGACACAACCATGCAAACATATCACTATTATTATGGAAAACAATTTACAGACTGTTCAGCTCAGATGTAATTAGTCCAGGAGGGACACATTATTACTGATAATGGGTCTTTCTCACAGGGAAGTTGAACTCACCAGTGGGAATATTTTCAGGGGTTGAAAATTAGTAACATTTTCAAGTTTAATTAGTTACCAACTGTTTTTAAATATTGAATATTGGAATGGGTGCCAAAATAGATAATGTGATTTGGTCATTAAGACACAGGAGCAGACTTTTACATGATTGCTAGCATTACTCATTGATTTACAAATGGCATCGATTAACTGGGGCTGTATCTCACCCAGGGCTTGCCCCTAGACCTAAAATGCCAAGTTAGTCAAAAGTAGGCTCAAATAAAAGTCACGACGGTTCTGTATTATTCACTGGTCACTTACCAAAGCTGTCAGAATCTGTTATTCCAAATAGCTAGATAGAGTCAAGCAATCTCACTTGGCTCTTGCTCTTGACTCCTCCCTCATTCCCCTACCTTTAATCTATGCCTCAGTTTTCTTGTCTATGTTATGGAGGCTAGTGTTGATAATAGCTGATCTCTCTGGCAGCAAGACAATTGCTGAATGTTCTACCGATTACTGGTGATATCTGAACCTCTAAGCAAAGTTCTCTATAATCACTGTAATTACACCTCTACTATAACATTTTTTTGAGTTGGAAATACTGTTATCAGAATACCTTTTGATAACATTTTTCTTATTACATTTTGGATAATGATTTTAGTACCAACAAGGGGCCTTTATTGCTAGATTCAACTCCTGTTGTACATTAAATTTTGTCTCAGATCCAGTCAACTTTTGTATGAAGTAAAATGAGGTTAAACACAGTGCTCACTAAATCATGGCTTGAGCTGTCCTTATATGAGCAGAACTGAATAGTTGCATATATCATTGAGACATTCCAGTGATTTATTTTTCCTTATTTATATTTATATTGGTATTCTCTTTACAGAAGTACTATAGCAATAAAGATTTCTGTTCCATTAGATTCCTAATCTTATTTTTCAAGTACCAAACAAAACAAACAAAAAAACCAAATGAAAACAATGGAAAACAAAAACAATAACTTTTCTGGTTTTGTCATAATGTTATTGTAAACCATTCTTCTTAGATGTCATATATTTAGGATCCAAAATTTCTGCAATGCTCCAAATGAAAATGTGATATTTATATTAAAATTCTGAACCAATTAACTAAACAGGTATATATCTCTAAACATTACTGGTTTGTAAGAATAAATAGAGGGATAACTATGATAAGTTACCAAATAATGCTTTTGTAAATAATGTTATTTTTCAGTTTATCAGCTTTAAGTTCCCTAACATTCGTGCATTCCAGTTTCAAAATACAGTAGCTACAAAAAAATCAAAAAGCAAAACCATAATAAAGCTAGTCTTCCTAGTTTGTGCTTGCCTCCCAGGTCAAAAGAAATTGTTAATTGCCAAAAATGTAAAATTTATTCCAAGAAAAGTAACAGGCTACACAGGTAAATTTTGGCAAATGCAACTTTATATTGAAATTCACACATCTGTATCTTAAAGAATGAGACTCACAGACTCTAATGTATTCTAAAATACCAGAAATCATATTATAAGCTTTCACAAGGTAAAACTGAAATAATTTAAACGACCAATACACTGAATGTGCAGAAAATATAAACAAGACTGTGCCGTCGGTAGAATAAATGCTCCACAAATTGTGCAGGATGTCATACTAAGGCTGTGGTCTCCCCTTGACAGCTGATTTCAAATATAAACATACATCAACTGCCTGCTTCTTAGAACACACTAGACTGGTTAGCACACCTCAGAAGAAAATCTCATTATCCCGGTAATGTGCACCTTAATTTTCAAACCATGTGAGGAGAAAGGAAAAAGAGTATTAAATGATCGTCCATGCACTTCCAGATGCATGACCATGACCAGTTACTAATTCGATTTCCCTTGACTATTTGCTCCAATGCTAAATAAGATGAGATACTAGATAACCCTTTAAGGCAACATGTGTTTATTCTGCATTATTAGAATTGCTCAGTTGTGACCAGTTGGTACCATTAATGTTGCCTCCTAGACCAATATCTAGCATTTGTAAAATATAAATGAATTGGAAAACCTTTATACCAAATCAACAAAAACCACATAATACAGTTCAATGCTAGCAATTTCACTAGTAGGTAAGGAAAGTGGTATTTAGAAATAGTAATGTATTAATACAAAAAAAAAGTAAACTCTAATTGGAACCAATATACTGCTTTGGAATGCTCCCCCAAACTTACAAGGCGAATTTTTAAAAGTGTGATAATCCAATAATTCATGGCACGTCTTTAGTGGATTACAGTACTTTAAGTCCCCAAATATTTTAGTTTTTGCAAAACAATAATAGTATGAAATGTTTTAAAGTCTTCAAACTTCTAAAATTAGTTTTTATCAACACATTTACCTCATGTCAACTTAATTTATTAAGATGTCCAATGCTAATTGTTTTTTTGATGTTTTTTTTTTCATAAGTAGTGATATACACAGCATTTAGCACTGATACTTAGCACCTGCTACTTTCATTATCTAGTTTTCAACCACATAAAGAAACTTAGGGCAGTGGTTCAGTCCTTTCTTAATTACAAACCTTCGCCGGCAGTCAGCAGGATCACTCTGAGATTTAAAATAGGATTATAGGTGAACTATTGCAAAGACTGCAGAATGTTGCCCAAATCCTTATAACCGCTGATCCCATTCTTGATTTTCTTCTCAAGATATGGCTACAGGCCACGATTGCTTAGCAGAGAAGGTTAGTGTTTCACAAGGCTAAAGATTTCCAGATGCTCCTTCATATAACACAGTAAGGTTCCCTTGGTAACCTGGATTTTCTGCAGTAAAGGAGGGTTGTGCTGAAACAGCGCCTCAGCTCCCTGTTGGAGAAAATGCAGACAAAAGGATTGATTCCTGCTTGGGCAAAACTCATCCAGACAGCGGCTGTTAGAAATCCCCCTGGTACTACAGGCCCTCTTGCAAAAACTCTCCAATAACAGGCCACCAGGTATGGGCCCCACAAGGTTAGGAAGAGAAAAGTCATTATATAGAACATTCTGCTGATTCTTTTTTCCATTTTGAACTCATCTAGGACCAAGAGCCTTCTTCTGCCCGTGGTGTTTGCATTTTGCCGGATGCCCAGCAAGGTGGGTGGTGTGGGACCCCTTCCAAATCCTGCTAGCCAATTGGCGGCTGCCTGGCCACTGGCTCCAGGGCCATGAAAAGTCCAGTTCTGGCTGACTGCTGCTACAAACTGGACTGGCTTCATTTTCCTTCGGTCGTGGACAAAAAATATCAGCTTGAGGTAGACAAGCTGTGTGGCTAGGAGGATGAGAGCAAGGAGCAGCATAAATCCTAAGGAATCATTAGCCCTGAAGGAGCGGTGTTGGAAGGTACATTGATCTTCCTCCCTAATGAATGAGTAAGTGCCCACATCTAAAACTGGGGGAAATGCCATGGCCACAGACAGAGTCCACACCATGCAGATCACAGCCAGACACGTCCAAAAGGTCAGCCTCTTTGTATAGAAGCGGTGATGGGCGATAGCTAAGTATCTGGTGACGCTGATGCAGAAGAGCATGAAAGCAGTGTGGAAACAGGACAAAACCCCCAGAAAGGCAATCACTTTGCAAGTCAGAGTCCCATAAGTCCAGGTAGAGCCATTTTTGACAGAGTTGAATACAAATGGGAAACAAATTGCAGATCTGAGGATATCTGAACAGCAAAGATCCAACAGGAAGTAGTAAGGTGCTCTATGCAAGGTCTTATCTTTCACTAGCAAAATGGAGATCAGAAGGTTGCCCACCACGCTGACTCCTATTATGAAACCCAAGGAAGTCAGTTTCAGAAAGGCTGTTAGAGGAGAGAGATTTTGCAAAATGTTGTCGGCTGCATGGCTATAGTTCGCCATAGATGGATGGAGGATAAAGATACAGCCTCAGTCAAGTCTCATGATCTAGATATAAGAACAAGGAAAAGATAGATCCATACATTTTACTGAAAATGTAATCCATAAAGAGAACTGATGCGATCTGCAGTCATGCTTCCTCTTTTCTTCCATTTGATTTGCCATCAGAATATCTGGAAAAAAAATGAGCTATCAGTTCTTAAGTTAAAAAGTAATGATGTCAGGTAGTGCTAACATAAAGCTGTTCTTTTATGGGAAGCAAATAAAGTTTTAATTTTGAATAATAATATTTGCTTTAGTAAGTATTTTTGTTTGAGATTTCAGAAAATTGGCTTGTTTAGTTTTCTGAACTAGATGAATTTTAAAATGTCCCTATTTTGGAGAACACAAATTTGAGTACTTTTAGGACAGAAGGAATAAAATGTTCCACAATCATAAAATATGCCAGTCCAGGAATTAATCACTAATGTTACAATGGAATCTACAAGATAGCTGGTAGGTGACAGAGATGAGACTACCTACATTATTTGAGTTCTGTTGAACTCAATAAATACCTACATTATTTGAGATCTGTCAGTGTTTTACAGGCAGCTTTCCTGCTGATGTGGATCCGAAGAGCCCTTGCAAAATACATCTTTTAACTTAAGTGCCACTATTCATGCTGCATATTACAAGAAGAGTATTTGTTGATTCATCTTAAAGCACAATTTCAACATTAGACTCCGAAATTAATAGGAAGTTATCCAGGATTTGATGTGATTTAATCTTTTGTCTTTCCCTCCCCACCCTACCCCCCATTTTTGGTAAATCTTTTTCTCCTTTTAAACCCACATGATTATTAAAAACGGTTAATGTAAATATTGGGCAGGGAAACACACCCAGAGGAATAATGCACTTCCATTTGTAAACCTTGGCTGCCTGGATTCAAATGAATTTAACATGAACCTGTATTTCTTGGGCAATTAAACCTTTCCTATTTACACTGATAATCTTTGTTGCAAATCGCAAGTGGCTTCATTTTAAAACAAAATGCACATTGTCTCCTGGGTGCCTAAGAGCCACACCAGGAAAATCAGCTTCCTCTGTTATTCCCACAAAGCATGTTTCCTTTGCCACTTCTCACTAGCCTGGAATATGCTGATGGAAGCCCAGGCAAACCTGCGTTCGACGATTTTAATTTCCCCACCGGTACATCCCCGGGTAAATACCGATCACATCATGCAACATTACGAAACCTGAAATCCGCCACCCCTGGATTTATAATGTGGGGTGGAGGAGGGGGAGGGGGAGAGAGACATGCATTACATACGCGAAGATGGGGAGAGAGATTGCTTCTGTGCTGCAAGGGAACTGTTCCCGGTGATTCGCAGTCTGATATTCCTCAGTCTTGCAACGCTTTCCAGAAATGGAGCTCTCAATAAGCCCTACTGAAGATGCATTGTCTGAATGTACTTCCATTATGCAGTTTATTGTCAAAAAAACAAAAAACAAAAAACCTCAGGGAGGGCTCGGTGCCGGTGAACCTGCAGTTTCATCAACACTGTGCGCCCCCCTCCCCCCAAACTTAACCGAGAGTATATCCTCCTACCTGTTGGTGTTGGATATCCCGACAGACTATAGCTTCTTCTTTCTATAAATTGCTGATTTTTTTTTTTGCCTTACTGCCTTGACTGAGCATCCAGGCAAGGCTCGGCGGCGCCTGCGCGCTGGAGCCTCCTTGAGCTCCAGCCGCGTCCTCCCCTGTCGCAGCGGCACCGTCTCCCCCAGTAACGCAGGGGCCGCGGCGGCGGCGGCGGCGGCGGCGGCGGCGGCGGCGACGAAGAGGGCGGCGGCGAGGGCTGCTTCAGCCTCTGTGGAGCCAACAGGAGCTTCGACCGGTTTCCAGAGCTGGCAGGGTTTATTGACTCTCCTCTCCTGTTGAACTGGCAAAATTAGGCTTTTGTCCCCTTCTGGCTGCTTCTGAACTTTTCCCTCCCCACGTCCGAAGTAGGGGCTTGGAAAGGCTTTTTCAGGACCTCAGGCCCATCCTCTTCCCTTAGGGCCGCGCCGGGAGAAGCCACGGCGTTGGGGGCGCTCGCCCCCCCCTTCAGCTTCCCGGAACCCTAGCCTTCCCCGAACATTTCCTTCCTTTCTCTTTTAGGGTGGTCCAATGCATTGAAAGCTTCTTTTAGATTTCTTCTTTAACGGTTTCCCCAGCTGACCTTTGCATTTGCAGGTTAGCCTGGGCGTGGGGGGAGGGGGTAGAAAGAAAGAAAAAAAAATTAAATATATATATATATATTTAAAAAGCGCCGTCAAGAAAAATCTTGTCAATGGGGAAGGAGGGAAAGCAGTTTAGGGCAGCCTGTCTTTGTTAGTCATCTTCTATTCTCAAATGTACGCAAATATGTGTTAAGTAGGGAGAAGCTAAGTTCAGAGGACAACTACAAAATGATTTACATCCATTTTACCTTAACGAATATGACTATAGAATCAGGCTTACAAAAATTTTAAATGACTATTCCTCGCATTCCACCCCACCGAGCAACAGCCTTTCCTTTTCCTTCTTGCAAGTACGGCTGACCAATACATTGGTAATGTCAAAGCAGTTGTGTGTGTGAGTTTCCTTTCCCTCCCCCTCTGTTTTTACGGAAGAAAAATACTAGGAATATAACGATTTCATAAAACTTACACCCATCCAAAAGGTCCGATGATATCACAAGACACCACATAGCCTGACAACTGGGTGCTTAGGGATGCCTCTGGAATCATGCATTTCCTTATTTTACCATTTCCGAAGAGTTTTGTTTGTGGGGGTGGTATAAGATTTTAAACAACTCCCCACCTCCAAAACACGAGCAGACGTGCTTTCATTAACTCCCAATGTAAAACGTCTGCTTCTCCTCCTGCATGCTTATTGCTTTATAATAATCTGTTAATGAAACAGAAAAAAATAAAGATCTTCTCTACAGTAATAATTTTATCTCCAGACAGCAGTAAAATATCTCATTGCTGGGTGGTGAGATTGTGACATTCGGGGGAACTCAAGCCAATCAGCATACAGATAATATGGGTTAATTTACATATTGTATTTCTATTGGACACACTGAGGTAAAGCTTTCTCTGTTTAAAGCTTAAAAATGAATACTTTGCTGTCATGGTGTCACAGTCATTACACAAAGCCCTATGTTGGTAATATTGAAATGATGTTCCTTATTCCTGATTTGTTTTGGGATGTCTTAAACCCATTTAAAAGATAGATAATGATTTGTTTTAAAAAAAAATACAAAGTACCTAACTTTTGCATTCCCTTAACTTAGAAAAATCAATCCTACAGCAATACTGGAAGTAAGTTGAGGGCATTTCCATTCAAGTGAGACATTCCATTTTTTTTGCAAAACAACTTCAGATCTCAAAACTCTATGATGTTTTGCAAATTTCAAGTTCATTTTTGTGAAACTGGAAGTCTATTCAATTTGTTCTGTTTTACTTCCCAATTGGGGTCTCAATGTACTTTGCAAAGAGTTATTTCTTGAAATTTTACTGTTGAACAATCTATAGAATAAGAGATTTAAATAAGTTTACTGAAGATTCTTGATTGGCCAGATCTTAGGTTGTATGGATTAGGGAAAAGCTATTTAAAAGTAAATTAAAAGGGTGACTGCACTGCCAGGCTGTGAGGCAATAATTTACTCTGCCAAAAGGTATAGGGCCAAGATCCAAGGGTTTAACTACCCTCGTACTTTAAGATGCAGGTATCGATTCCTTAAAAATAAGAGAGGGAATGTGTGTGTCTGCAATATTATTTTATATCTACATCCTTGGGTATTAGAGTATTATTTTCTTTTGCAACTGAGTGCAGTTACATTCACTAGTTCTTCAGTTTTTCCAGCTGTTAGATGAGAATGTCATTTTCTTGCCTCACAAGGGGGCTCAAGAAATTAATGAGATATTTTCTACTCAGTTCATTAACTCTACTGGAGAAAACATTGAAGTCTGCAACTTCAATCAACAGGAATTTTTTTAAAAGTATGTTTAATAGCTGACAAAAATTTCATACCATCCTTAAGTTAATGTAAAAGTCTTGCTTCAAATGGGTCAGATTTTGACCTTATTTGATCTTAACTAATTTCTTTTTGAATCCTTGTATCACCAAATGTAGAAAAATTGGTTGTAGGGTTAAGAGTAAAGGGACAAAGCAAACAATAGCAAAATACTTTACATCCTACGTTTGAAGGAGTCTAAAGGTTTTCAAGTTCTTTGCATATTACATTAACTCTATTGATCAATGGATTAGGAAGACCAATGTAATTTGCTTAATTTGGTTCTTATGTTAAATATATACAACTTTATTTAAAGCAGCAATTATCTTCTTTTCAAAATTAATCAGACAGACACATCAGATTTTTGCCAAGTGATGCATGATGGGCAAATGCAGTATTTTTGTTCTATGCATTGTTTATGTAAAAATGTGTGTCAGGAAATAAACGATCCTTGGCAAAACCAGCGAAAGGCTAGGATGAAAATGTTCTAAGAAAAGATTTTTTAATCATTCATTTAAAGTGTCTCTTCCACTTTAAGCTTTTCTCTAAAACTTTAAAAACACATATCTTTAGTATTCTCAATTTTTAAAATCTAAAACTATGTACCAAAAAGAGACTTTTTATAAATGTTCTGGAAGTTATTTTGATAAGAGAGCGCTAATCAGGGACTAACATGGAAACATTTTCTAAGAACTTACTTAAAAAATTCACTAACCTGGAACAAGTGGCCAACAGAAAGAGAGATTATGCATTTATTTTTATTTTTTAAAAAGATTTTATTTATTTTAGAGAAAGAGTGTGCTTGTACGAGAGGTGGTGATGGGGGAAGAGGGGACGGACAGAAGGAGAAGGAGAAGAAGCAGACTCTTGTCAGCAGGGAAACTGATCCCAGGACCCCGAAATCATGGCCTGAGTCCAAGGCAGACGCTTAACTGCCTGAGCCACCCAAGCGCCCTAATGCATTTATTTTTGATAATGGTTTTCACTCCTTAGTCTGTTGCAAAAAATAACCTTTTTCACAGTGACATCTAAGTAACTGAGAGTTTCTAGAGCTCCACCTGCTTGAGGAACAACACAGTGAAAGAATACTCTAGACCCAAAAACTGCCACTGGATTTAAAAAATTGTGCCTTCGGAGTCAGGAATCACCATAATTGTGAACACCTCAAATGATGAGATTTATTCAGAATTTTAATGAGTTTTAAAAAGATTAAGAATCTGGCATGTTCCTTTCCAAAATGCTAAAAGGTTCATTTGTTAGATTTCTCTCTCTACTCCATCACAAAGCAGGTTTCAGTGTTGATATAATTCATTTTTAATTTTCAGACTAGCATTTCTAAGAACTTCTCTCTCGATTTAAGATCCAGGCTTTTAAAAATTTAGTAATTTACTGTCTCTGAACTTTATGTCAACAATTTCCTTCTCTTTGAAAACTTGTTTCTTTATCGAATTCATGTAACAAATATTTGTTGAGGTGCTACTCTGTAGGAGTCATTGTGCTAGATCTCGCGAGAAATCAAAAATCGATAGGACCAGTGTGCTGCCAGCCATAGCAATGTAGGGAAAGCCTAAATGGATAGAAGCAGAGAGGGTGGAATGACCAGAAACAAAGGGACGGATTTGATTGTTAGGAGGAAGTAGAGGCCACATTTTTTCTTTTTTAAATCAAGTGATTAAATAAGAGAAGCAAGGGAGATGGACGAGTAAGAATTGACTCTAAGGTTTGGAGCTTGGGTAACTGAGAGGCAGGAGACATCATTAACTGGGACATCAAAAGTAAAAAAAGAGAGGGTTGGTTTGGAAGTAAGATTTTGAGTTAATTTTAGACATATTGACTGTGAAATGCTGGTGGAATATTCCAGTATTGATGCATATGCTGTTGGAAGTAAAGAGCCCAAATTCGGGAAGTACCCATAGATGACAGTAGAGCGAGGATAAGTGTTGGATGACATTGCCAAGGGAGAGATTGTTGAGAGAGGAGGAGGCTGCGGTTAAATAAATTAAAAAAAAAAAAAAACACCACACATACACACACACACACACGCAAACATTAGTCTCCCTTAGGGCAAACTGAAAAATGAAGGGAATGCCTGCATTTAAGAAATAGGAAGGAACATGGAAGAACCAGAAATAGAACAAACTGTAAGGAAGGAGGAGAACCAGAGAAGCAGACTCTGAGGAAGGAGAGAATTTCAAGGAGGCAGTGGTCATCAAGTGTAAGTTGTATCTATGAAATTTAAAAGGAAGAGGGATGAGAAGATATCATTGGATCTGGTGATGAGGAAATTAGCAACCTTTGAGAGAACAGTTTCAGAAGAGCAAGTCAGACAGGGATTTATAAGTGAGGGGCACAGGTGTAAAGTTTTATAAAGCCAGGCTAAGAAACAATTTTGCTATTAATGACAGCACTGTCTTGATGATAAAAATTTTAATGGGTTCCCTTGATGTCTGAGAACAAAGTGGTAGTTATTTAAGTCAGTATAGCATGCCTTCTTCTCCTAGAAGTCTTTACATCTCTCCTATTATACATTGTTTAAATGTGATCCTATGAATGAAGACAGCAAATGCAAGTTTCCCTACTAATATCTGGCAAAATTTAAGAGCTTTTATCAAAATCCTTGGTCTATTAAAATATTTGAAATTATCTCATTCCCCTTTATCTTTTTTTTTTTTAATAGAATCAGTCTTAACCATGAAAAAAAGCAGTGACCCATGTGGGTGTGCATGTGTGTGTGTGGGTGGTGTGTGTGTGATTGCATGTGTATATGCATTGAGAAGAGGTGGGAAGGCAAAGTAAGTGTTGGTAAAATAATTAAGGAATGGGAAATTTAATTTAATATTCAGGTTAATGGAGAGTCATACATATTTTACGTGGATTGTAAATTTTCACAGAATAAAAATGCAATATAATTTTTAAAACGCAGGACAGATAAGTCATCTTTTCTTTGACTATTCAGAGGTTGCCTCATTCTTATACTACATTAAGGCCATTAGTGTAAACATCAGTTATATGATAGTATGAGCAGATTACGGTTATTTAACTTTTGTGGTGTTCAGCTTTTTGAAAAATGGGCGTAATTAAAATATGGCTGAAAGTAAAGAATGTTAACTTAGACTCTAATTTGAGAGCTTCCCCTATTAACTGTTCAGTCCTGCATTCTGATTTTCTGGTTAGCTCATCTACTTTCATTTCTCCTAATTTTTTTTTTATATTTTATTTATTTATTTCATAGAGAGAGATCACAAGTAGGCAGAGAGGCAGGCAGAGAGAGAGGGGGAAGCAGGCTCCCTGCTGAGCAGAGAGCCTGTTGTGGGGTTCAATCCCAGGATCCTGAGATCATGACCTGAGCCGAAGGCAGGGGCTTAACCCACTGAGCCACCCAGGTGCCCCCACCTAGTTTTTTTAAACTTTGTAATTTTCTCTTCCCATATCTCATACATATGGTTACTACTTTAACTTGGTTGACATTTGATAAAAATAAAATTATGATATTATCTGCCTGATTTTACATTAAAAAGGATTGAAGAGTAAGTCCCGGGGCAACATTATTTCATTCATTCAGCAAACTCTAGTCTCAACTGGAATATGAACCCTATGGGAATACAAACATTGTCTTATTTTGCCCTGTTCTTCTCTAGTGCCCAGACAGAGCCTGGCACACAGAGGACAATATACCCATTTTTGTTGAATGTGAGCTTATGAAACTACTACATGAAGAATGCTGAGCTGGGCACCTTAAGAAGGATATATACAAGGAAATATATATATGTGTGTGTATATATATTGGTACATCTATAAGGAAAGATATTTACCAGGAAAAGAAGTAGAAAACAATGACACAGGCTCCAACTGTACTCTATGTTTTTCTTCATCTAATAAGGTTGGGATAATTATTTGTATTATGGGCAGAAAGCTTTCTTGACAAAGGATTTACTCTGGATTTGGGGGAATTTTGTTTGCTTCTTAGCTTTATTACGTTAACATTTACATGATTCCTTATTTGCCTTACTATTCAGTAATTTCAAACCATTTTCTAGTAACATAATGTCTCTCACGCAGGTTATAAGCCAAGAGCAGATATATTATGCTTTGAGCCCCTAACCTGGTGTTCAAATATGTGACAAAACATCTGCAGTTTTTATTTGGCTTAGGACTTATGTTGTTTTTTTAACGGCCAAAACGGTGATGTATTCCAAAAACAAAATCAAAACTGATTTATCAATACAGAAGTAAAATGCTCAGTAATGTAACAAGAAAATTTTAATATATGTGCTGCAGAAGCGAGCACTGTAACAAGAAAATTTTAAATGATGAATCCCCTCTATTCTAGTTTTGCCTGTGGATTATTCATAATTATCTATAGGACAAACAGGAGAGGGGTTGAAATAGAAACTGGCCATTTAGTTATTTGGAAAAGACTTCACAAGGATAATATAACTGTTAGGCAAAAATCAGGATTATCTTTCTTGCTTTTTCTTTGTCTTCCTTTTAGAAGATACCTTTTCCCCTACATTATCAGGCATAAATAAGAGCCAAATATAAGAGGTTCTTATGTAAAATAGTGCTGATTCATCTTACTAATTGAATATAATTAAAAAGATACCAGTCAAATCACTCTTTAAGTCCCTTTAACTTGAACAAAGGCCAGAACTGATGTTAGAGTTTGTAATCTCTGGAGAAAGGGGGCATAGAACAATGCTTCCAACAACTTGAAACAGGATGGTAGCTCATTTTCAGAAGGCAGTAACGACGAGGGTTGGGTGTATACACTTTGACTGCCTAGAAGAACTTGGTCAGGATTGCCTTTTTTCTTTATCTGATCTAGAATTAGGGCGTTCTGTATTGGCAGTTGGTTTGTGATCTAGAGTGGTTGCTTTCTGGCATGGCTATTGTTAAGGGAACATTAGTCATTTCCATGAGGTATAAGTGATGCTGTTGTATGCATGCATTATGACAAATGTGAGTCTCGTTTATAAAGATTCAAAATACACACTGTCTTACGTCTACAAACTCGATAATCTATACTTCTCACTGTTACCCATCATCTCTTGGAATGTCACCGTGCTGCATAGAGATGGGCAGGTGAACAGGCTTAAGGGGTAGATGGAGAAGTGGCCCAATGCCAAGAGTTCCAATATTTGAAATTTTTTCTGGCTATGGGTTTCATATCACTTAATCCCAATTAAAACTGTAGAATGGAGGTATGATAGTAACATTTTCCAAACTAGTTGCTAGTTGTTTGGGCAAGCAGTTGTCTGGGGAAGCTGGAGGGATAAACACCAGCAATAAGCCTCCGAGTAAATAATTTGTCTTCCTGTGATAATTCTCAATGCAGACATTTCTGGCAATATCAGTGTAGTGTCTCCTCTAGTCACTATGGGGTTGTGGTGTGTGGGTCTAGGACTGCTGTCATTTTGTTCTGCTTTTATTAAATTCCGTGGCAACCACAGCTCTTTTTAAGCTCCAGGTTTTTTACTAGCAGATTTCTTCTGAGGAGATTATGGGTCTCTTTCATTTCTTTCCAACTAAATCCAATTAGTTGATTAAAAACAATAACTCTATCATATAAAATTTAAAATTCTCTATCAATTAGGTATTTACTCATTCAAGTGTGTCTTGTATGCAGGTCCAGGAGTATTGACTGCTCAGCATTTTATAAAAACACTTTCACATACATTGGTCCTTCTGCACCCAGAAAGTTTTAAGATCTTGAGCTAGAGACTAAAACCCAATTGGTGTGTGGAGTCCTAGCCCAGGGAGTGTTTCCACTGCACCATGCAGCCTTTCCAAAATTCAGCTTCTGTTAAGCCAAGTCAGCACATGCTTAATCTGCTCCCCACTTAGAACCTCAACAGTTCTAAAATTTAACTTTAAAAGCTCTTATCAAAAATGCATGCAAAATTTGAACTTTTTATCTCGAGGGGCTGTCTTCAAGATTTTCACTTTTCAGTTAAGGATCTTTTTTTGTCATTTATGCACTGTTAATTCTCATAAATTCTAATGGGAATTAAGCACATAAATCCTTGGCACTTGGTTGAAAGACTAGGAATCATGTGGAGACAACACTTTTGTATATAGCCTACTTGTAATCCACTCTATAAATGGTTTGTTTTTGTGCCATCTGGCATTGAATAGGTGAGATTCTTGCTGGGGTTTCATAATGAGTCTTTACTACAGAAGATCATACATACACTGACATTTAGGAAAGAGATGGACTGAATTTTTGATCCTACTCACAGACTAAGTTCAAAATGGTGTTTTAGTAAAAAGTCAAAAAAGCTCTGGATTGATGCCTACCAACATAACCATCTAACTTGGGGATATATATGTGTATTTGTTATTTAACTTGCTCTCTTAATAATTTTGATACTGCACAGCCTCACAAAGGCAAGATTTCTGTCTATGTCGATTATTTTTATGTCCCTGGTACCTAGAATAGTGCCTGGCATGTAATAGCCACTTAATAACTATTAGTGAAATAAATGAATAAATGTTTTCATTGAAAAAATTATCCTAAGAATTATTTTTTCTTTTACATACATTATTCCAATAAATCTCCAAGTATGCATGGTATTTTGAAAATAAATTAAAGAACAATCTCTTTCTGATGCTCAGAAGTTATACCATATACTGTGGCTGAAAGCTTTTCTTACAATATGTTCAAATACTTCTAATGTACAATATGTTCTGGAAAGCCCTGAGTCAACTTTTTTTTTCTCCCCAAATATGTTTATTTTAATTTTTCAGTGTTACAAGATTGATTGTTCATGCACCACACCCAGTGCTCCATGCAATACGTGCCCTTCTTGATACCCAACACCAGGCTCGCCCACTCCCCCACCACCTCCCCTCCAAAACCCTCAGTTTGTTGCTCAGAGTCCACAGTAGTCTCTCCTGGTTCATCACCCCCTCCTATTTCCCCCCATTCACCCTTCCCTTCCTTCTCACGATGTCCTCCATGATTTTCTTTATACTCCACACGTAAGTGAGACCATAAGATAATTGACTCTTTCCGCTTGACTTATTGCACTCCGCATAATCTCTTCTAGTCCTGTCCATGTTGATACAAAAGTTGG
>CM052806.1:60787973-60817238 GCA_028533885.1 Nasua narica
GAAATTTTGTAATGACCATCATGGTTGCATAAATTCAATGACTTTTAGAACCGAACAGTTACTAACATTTACCTAGTTTTTATGATTTATAAATTAATTTTAAATACATTAGAGTATATTCTAACTTTATCCTATGAAGTATCTATCGTTCTTCTTTTAGTGTAATAAAAAAGCAAGTTGAGAGATATAAATAATTAATAGTTATATGGTGCTTTTAAGGTGGCAGTTGTTTTTTGCATTTATTAACTTATTTGATTTTCTCAAAACCTTATAAGGTAGGTTGCACAATTCTTTTTACTGATGAAAAAACTTGGGGCACAGAGAGATCTAATTAATTTGCCCAAGGTCAACGGAAAAGCTGAGATTTGTGCTTAAGTGACTTACCTCAAGAAGTGGTAAAATCGGAAACTTGATTTAGATTTGTTTTGCCACTAGGTCTTATGCACTCTCAGTATATCACAGTGTCTTTTGAGTCTAAACCAGTCTTTCCATAGATAATTGATGGGAGCCACGTATGTAATTTAAAATTTTCCAGTAGCCAAAATATAAAAGAAAGAAACAAGTAAAACTAATTTAAATAATATATTTTATTTAAACCAATATATCCAAATAATAGCCAAAATGTAAGTCAACATATAATCAATACAAAAGTATTAAGAACACATTTTATATATTTTTTTCTCACTAGGTCTTCAAAATTTAGTGTGTATTTTGCAATACTTACAGGCATCTCAATTCAGACTAGCCACATGTTTGGTGCTCAAACCAGATCCGAGCCATTAGGCCTAAAGCCTTCAGTAGAGATAAGAGTAATAAGTCTGGAGAGGTGAATTCTCATACTTGGAACTAATTCGGTGCACAAATGTCAAGTTGGTGAGCACCCTTGAAGAGAAAAACCAATCCCCTAGACTTGAAGCTTGGATGAAGTCTCCACTGTCTTTTGTGTGAAGTGTGGCTCTGTGGTAGGCCACCCCCCCTACCCCCCACCCCAGCTCCCTTTGCTCAGTAGCTGCTTTCTAGACCTCAATCACAGAACCCACTTAGTGCATTTCACTTCCTGCACCTTGACAGCCACATCAGCTGGTTTCATGCTCCAGGGCAATACTTGTTAAATGCTATTTGTTTATTTATTTACTGTTGCAAAACGGTATCAAACAGAAGGAAAAAGCCAAAAAGATCAATGGATCTTTGGACCTGGAGCCTGGAAACTCCCTCTTTTTGTGTGCAGATGAAATACAGGCTGGCTGGAAAAGCAAATCCTCATGATGTGCTTCAGTTTGGGAAGAAGGCTGGGATCCCAAGGACTTCAGAAAGTGTGGCTAGAGTCATGCTCCTACTTTATCACAGATGCTGTGGACTCACAGAGGGTCACCACATTAGCCTGCGGACTATTGGGAAACACAATAATTCCTGTGTTTTTATCCTCAGTTCATTCAAATTCTCCAAGTTGCCGGAGCCAGAATTTGTCTAAAGATGTACAGAAGTAGAAACCTAAATGAGGAATTTCTTTCATACTATCTTAATAATTACATTACCAGATACCATAGGACTTTCAGAACTTGAGAACTTTTAGAGCTGAGGATCTTAATAAGTCACCTAACAGTGGTTTTCAAATTTATTTTTCTTAAGGTAATGTTACAAGTTTTTTTTCAGTTGAGATGTACTTGAAAGTCACATATGAAACAGATAATGGTGGAGGTTCTGTGGAAAAAGTGGGTCTGGGGGCTGGAGCCATACTCTGTTGGTCTTTTATTGTTTGCTTTGGCAGCTGCCAAGGCAGCTCTGTGGAGCCTAGGGGTGTAATTAACACAGGTGAAAAACCCTGATTTAATTCATACCCCCACACCCATTTTTTTCTTCTTGACAGCTGATGAAAACCAGAGGCTTGCAATTCTAAAATATTTGAATTTGTGAAAAATAAGTCCAGGAGTGAGTACTAGAGTGATAGAACAGTCAATAGAAAGAACTGTGATGAGAAAGAACCAAGGGAGGTCAATATTATTGCCTGGTGATAGAACTAGAACAAATTCAGGTTTGGCTGGCACATACACACACAATCACAGACACACGCATGCATGCACACACACACACACACACACACACACACGTGCACAAAGAGAAACCTGACGAGGCATTCAGTTTTGACAGGAAGATAAGTTTAATTTTAGCAAATGAACATGAGGTGACAGCCATTCACATGGCATCATTTATAAGTGCTGGTCAGTCTTGAATTGGAATGTGAAAAGTCAGGGCCAGCCATTTGGGAGTTGTCTGCTCATAATGGAACCCTGGGGGCCACACCGATGGGGTGGAATGGAAACAGAGGGATTCTCTAAGAAAGAGTATTAGGAGAAGGCCAACACCTCAGACTAGAAGAATGAATGAACATTAAGGCATCAGAAGAGCAAGACAATGCAGTTAAGAAGATAGTGCAGGAATAGCAGAGAAGTAGGAGGAAAACAATCCAACTATTCTCAGCCCCTCCCCTGTGGCTGTTCCCTTGACAAAACAATTAGCCTCTCTTCCTAAAATCAGTGCAGTAGGCTCCTAATTGGACAAGTATACATTTTTCTTTTCTTGCTTTTACTAAAAATAAAAACATAAATGAAAATCATTTTATCCGTACAATTCTTCATTGTAGTAGAAGGGCTTTAAAATAACTATGGATTCCCTTAAGTAGAATAATTTCCTTCCTCCCTGCCTTCTTTTATTTTTATTTTTAAAAAAGATTTTAATTATTTATTTGAGAGAGAGCAGGGATGGGGGAGAGTGCGAGTGGGAGGAGGGGCACATGGAGAGGGAGAGAGAAAATTTTAAGCAGAATCTGGCAGAGCCCAGAGCCCCATGTGGGGTTTGATGTCACAATCCTTTATTTTGTCATTTAAACCTTTTGGGTTTTGTGGACAGAGTCCTTAAGTCAACCTACAAATATGTATTGAGTGCCTATTATGTGATAAGCTTCATCTTGGGTGTTTAAGAATAATGCAAAATAACACAGGTTTTCTGCTTTTGAGACTATTGCTATTAGGTTGACATGATTAATTCAATGGACTGTAAGGTAAAATTAAATTTTTTTTAAAGATTTATTTATTTATTTATTTATTTGAGAGAGAGAGAGAGAAAGAGAGAGAGAGAGCGAGTGAGAATGAGTGGGAGGGCAGAAGGAGGGAGGAGTCTGACCTGGGGCTGGATCCTATGACACTGAGATCACAGCCTGAGCCAAAACCGAGTTGGACGCCCAACCAACTGTACCACCAAGGTGACCCCAAAATTAAACTGTTGTAAGCAGAGCCAAATCCTGGTCACCCAGTTCAACTGTCTATGTATTTGGGGGTATCCATCACCCTTATCCTCTCCCCAGGAAATTTTTTTTAAAGATTTTATTTATTTATTTGAGAGAGAGAGATAGAGAGAGAGAATGAGTGGAAGAGAGTAGAGGTCAAAGGGAGAAGCAGACTCCCTGCCAAGCAGGGAGCCCGATGTGGCACTCGATTTCAGGACTCCAGGATCATGACTCAAGCCGAAGGCAGTTGCTTAACCAACTGAACCACCCAGGTTCCCCTCTCTAGGAAATTTTATCCATCATTCTCTATGTACTCCCCATTCCCATTTGGAGGTTCTCATTTTTATTTATTTATTTATTTTTAAAGATTTTATGTATTTATTTGATAGAGAAAGACACAGTAAGAGAGGGAACACAAGCAGGGGGAGGGAGAAAGGGAGAAGCAGGGAGCCTGATGCAGGGCTCCATCCCAGGACCCTAGGATTATGACTTGAACAGAAGGCAGATATTTAACAACTGAGCCACCCAGGCACCCCTGGAGGTTCTCATTTTTAGTTAAAGGTGTAGACTCGAAGTCATATTAACATTCAATAGAGGAAGCCTTCAAGACCTACAAGAGGCACTGTTAACAGTGAAATTGCAGATATCACAAAAATACTGAAGAGTGTATAGCACATAGGCGTTTTGGTTTTGGGGAGTTTCCTGCTGGCTTTCCTTAAATCAGGTCATCTATCAAGGATCGACTTCTGTCTTTTTTCAAGGCTGGCCCCACCTGTGGGTAACCTGTTTGCTAAGGCCTTACTTTACCTTGTACATTCTTCATCAAAGAGGAATTCTTGTTTGAAGTGCCTGTCATTGGAATAGGTGTGTTAGTTAGGTAGGACCATTTCTACTTATTTGTATTTTCCTTTACAGATTGAGAAAATGGGCCCAGGTTAACTTGTAAGTTATTTGCCCGGTGCCCCATGACCTGTGTGCTGTGCAGCCAGAGCTAGGACTCTTATCTTTTTGACTTCTCATTCAATATTCTTTTGACTATATCACACAGCCTTTTTGAGCTATGTTTCCATAAACTTCTGTCATGTAGCAACAGCACTGAGGAAACTCTTCACTATGTGGGTTGGTGCTTAGTATTTTTACAATGATTAAAATAATATTTCTCAATAGTTATCATTATTACTGACCACTAATAATAACAAATGCAGGGATCATTGAACAAGTAATACTTACTTTCAATTGTGAAAACCGTAAGAATAATTTTGAAAGTGAATATTCAAGAACATATGATGATTTTTCTTCTCACATTTATAGACCGCTTATCATAAAAGTGCAGATTGACTCTGGACCTTTTCTCTAGTAAGAGATTTGTCATCTTCTTTCCCTGGATAGAAATCTTCCTTGGTGGCTCAGCTGGTTAAGCGTCTGCCTTTGGCTCATGTCAGGATCCTGGGACCCTTGGATTGAGCCCCATGAGCCCCGAATTGTCAGGTTCCCTGCTTAACGGGGAGCCTGCTTCTTCCTCTCTCTGCTTGCAGCTCCCACTGCTTGTACTCTCTTTCTCTGTCAAATAAATAAGTACAATCTTTAAAAAAAAGAAAGAAAGAGACCTTCCTTTCAACACCTAGAGTTTAAAGTCTTTTATAATCCTAGACCCCTAGCATTTCTAGCACAGTAGTATATAGTAAACTTAATTGTCCTCCAGTTTGGAAAACATGGCTTCTTTAGAGGATCAGGATGACAGACATTTTATATGTACACAGACATTTGTGTACATATCTGTGTCTGCTGAATTATGACCTAAAATTAATATTTAGAAATTAATATCTAGGTTGGAACCATAGTTTCAAAGGATAGGAAGGTATATTTGGTACTTGGCAAGAATGACTTATTTTGCTTATTACAGCATAATGTTATCAATAATAGCAAGGTGATGGAAATCATTGATAGGTCCAGCATTATTAAATGAATAGATTTTGAATAAGTGATGGCAAGGCTATGGGATGAAATATTATTTGGTGGTTAAAATATCCATGAAATATTTAAATGTTTAACAAAAAACTGGAAAACAAAATGGTATGTATGCCTTATTCTAGGTTTGTTAAATTTATACATGTGGAAGGTGATATGCAAAAGTGAAAGTAAAGTTTTACTGAGGGCAGGTAAAGTATGGGTCATTTTGTTATTATGCTCTGTCATCATCCAATGTTATTTCCTAATCTCTTTAGTCAAAAAATAGTACATTACATAGTGGAATAACCAGTTATTTTGACTTAGAAGTTGCAGAAAAAAATTTTTTTGTTACCTTGAAGTCACTTGTCAATTCATTTATCAAACTGTGTAACCACTTCTCCAAGTAACTTGACCTCTCCAAGCCTTACTGTCTTCATCTGTAAAATGAGAAACCACAAAGCTCTCATACAAGTTGAGAATTAGCTTACCATGTGTTGTTCTTTCTGTTTCTGGCCACCTACCTTATTCACACACTGGCCTCAGCTCTGATTTACTTCTGGTTCATTTCCCAAACCAAAAGTTCAATGACAAAGTCTTCCCTTCATTGGGAGCATTTGAAGAGCATGTCACAAGCCAACTGTGAGTACCAAATATGCTTTGAATAATGGCAGCATCAATAAATTTAAGTGTACATTTTCCTGAGAAAATTATTTTATAGAGGCCAAATATTTGGAAGAACAAGTGGATATGAAAAACATGACTTTTATTGCTTCTTTGTACTTCAGTCATACCTTTGTATGTAACTAATTTATTCTCTAGAAGTTGAAAGTCGTAGCACTTGAGTGAAAGATCCACAGGACAGTAGGTGGAATTATGGAGTGGCTCCATGATAGTCCATTCACTGTGACTAAAGCTGAGAAGTGGAATCCTATTTGGGGCTCTTTATTTGATAGTTATCTTCGGAAATGTAGAAGGACTGGCAGCTCCAGGTATCTTTTCTCCTCTTAATTTTTTTTCTGATCAAGCTTTCTTACCTGAATGAAATGTAGGCCTTGACATCACCTGTCATCTAACATCACCTGTCACCTCACATCACCTGTAGCATCACCTAAGAACTATAATATGTTGACAACTGTCTTGTGATTACTTCACAGTGGATGTTTTTCAATGGATGACATTTAGAGTAAATATGAATTGCCAACTGCTTTCCGAAAGATAGAGTCCACACATTTGTGTGTAAAAGGAAAACTCCTAACCTGTAGTGTTATTAAAAAGCGACAACATTAACTTCAATATTATATCTCTGTCAGCATATAGATCTGTTTATTCAGTGTTACTATTTTAATCTGTTCTTTGGGAGTTTTTAGACACTAAATTCAATATATAAATAAAGAAATAAGTATCCACTGAAACATTTAATGGCACAGGCAGGGTGTGTGAGTACTTACACTAATAAAAAGACACAATCTTGATTTTAAGATTAAGATATAGGTGATGGGGTAGAGGTGGATGGAAGAGAAGGAGGCGGGGGTGGGAGTGTAAAAGGGATAATGAGTATGTAAATAACCATAAAATAAGGCTTCATGAAATAGATTAACATAGGTATAAACAATGCACTGCAGATTCTGGAGGATGAATATTATTAACTTCTTTTGGGAAAGGCTTCTTGGAGGAGATGACGTTTACAAAGCAAAGGAAAGATGAGCATAGAAGTATGGCAAGGCATTTGATTTTGGTAATTCAGTGAGTCTGGTGTTGCTGGAGTATAGAATGAGTAAGAATAAGAAGGATATGAAGGAGAAGATCATACTGTGTTTCAAAATGGTGGATCATTTCTAAACAACAAAGCACTAATATGCGTATGCAATGCAAGTTTTTATAAATAGGGTATGTAATTATTCAAATCAGCTAACTAGATTATATGTTAATGCTTATTAAAATCACGTTTCTCGGGGTGCCTGGGTGGCTCAGTTGGTTAAGCGACTTCCTTCGGCTCAGGTCATGATCCTGGAATCCCGGGATTGAGTCCTGCCTGATGCTGCCTGCTCAGAAGGGAGTCTGCTTCTCCCTCTGACCCTCTACTTCTCGTGCTTTCTCTCTCTCTCAAATAAATAAATAAAATCTTAAAAAAAATAAAATCACATTCCAAAATTATTATTCAAATGTCCAAGAAAATGGTAAAATCTTGCATTGAATTTCAGACTTACCCATGGAAAATCTGAAAGGCTGGTAGAGCTGTACTGAGGACACGAAGGGCATGTACAGGCTCAGTGAGAGGGTGCGAGGATCCACTGTGTATCCTGGGCTGGGGCATCCCTTTTCTATGTTAATTTTGTATCACATATTCATTCTATAAAAGATCGAGTGAGCAGTAATTTCTACATGCCAGGTATTGTGCTAGAAGCCAGGGATATAATAGAGAATTAGCAATTCAGTCCCTGCCCTCACAGAGTTTAGAAGACTGAGATGGGGTTGGGTTTGGTTGAGACAAAAATAAGCAAACAGAGATTCAAATCCAGAGCCGTATGTACCTGATAGAAAATGTAAAGAATGCTGGTGAGCAGAATATGTATTTCAGATAGAAAGGGTCAGGGGAGACATTCTAAAGAAGTGCTGTTCAAGCCTAGGAATGTGAACTTGAGAAAACTGGAGGCAGAGGAAGGAACATGTAGATCTAGAAAGGAGGGGAAGTAGGGAAAATGAGAGAGAGAGAGAGAGAGAGAGAGAGAGAGGAATACACACAGTGCTTTCTAAGAAGTGAAAAACCGTATGCCTGAAAGCGAGAGTGTAAGGTAGGTTGAGGGTCATGGACACTGATTAGACTGGAGAAACAGAGGTCCTCGTTGTTGTGTCGAGAAAAGATCATGGAAGGTCATGATGGGAAGTCAGAAGACTCTTCTCTAGCTGAGAAGAGCACTCAGCTAGAGGGCTGCCGTGGATCTCATCCACATCATGATGGTGGTCTGAACTTGGGTAGGAGCCATGAAGATGGAGAGAAGTGAGTGAATCCTAGGCACAACTTGGAGATGGATTCTGTAAGACCTAGGCATGGCTTGGAGGTGGAGTATGAGGGAGGAAGGTGCTATGCATGCTCTCAACTGTCTGTCTCGGCCACCGGGAAGATGGTGCCTGCTAGCTGAGTCCCATCAGTAGTGCCAGAAAAGACTGAGCTCACAAAACTGCAAGGTTGCTTCTTTCTGGATACTTCCAGGCCAACATCAATTAGCATTTGGGATGTTTGCTTTGAGTGGGAGTGGCAGGGCTACGGTTTGTTTTTATTCTTCCTTCTTGAGACAATCCCTAATCATACTCGTTCAGTACAGAAAATGAGCTGCCCCTGCTTCACTTAATTGAAATCCAAAAATGTACCAAATGACTAGGCTACGGTTTTCAGTAAGGAGTTCGAAGAGGAAATCACCTCCCCAAGCTGCCGAATGAAAATGGGTAATTACAATATTTTTAACACATTAGACTTTATTAGTTTTGAAATTAGTAAACCTCCTTTTATGGAACCACAAAGTCTTATCACTAGGAAACCTTTTAGAGATTACTGAAGAAATTGTGTAGGTTAAATTATTAGCTCAAGGACAATTGCCTGATAGTTATTTTTTTCTCTCTAAATTACAGTGATGATTCTTGAAGAACGTTGATTAAACAAGGGAAAGTGGTCATATATCATTATAGGACCCATAAAATTGTTTTATATTGTTATCGAAATGCTCTGGTAATTTTTGTGGTAAAATGAAAGGGTTGTTCTGACAAATCATCTGAAATAGAATATGGTATACTTTCTGTTCTTGGTGATCATGCCTGCTTTTAAATTCTTTTGTTAAGTGATTCATGCATATTTATCCAGAGCATAATTATCTTGATTAATATTGAGAAATATGATATCTATAATCCCAATGTTTAACAAAGTGCTACATGATTAGCCCTTTAAAAATAATTAACCCTCTTGTATATAAAATTTCATAATTCCATTTCAGATTATCAAGTGCCAACTAATATTTTCAAAATTTTAATCATCCATATATAATAGACCCAGTGGAAATATGTGAGAGGGTATCATAGCTCTGATACTACGAATCAGTGGAAAATCAAACCACATTTTAGTATTTTTCAGCAATCACATTTTTCTGGTCTTCTGTCTTTTGCATTTAGTTGTTAGATGTCTCTTATTTAATTGCATAAATGATTTAGAAAAACGAAGTTATTAAAAATTAAAAAAACTTTAAACATGTTATTCTACACACATATTTACTGATTTGGCACTGTTCTCATCTAAGAATAAAAATTCTGTCTGGGTTCAGTAAGTCTAAATAAGGGCTCCCTTTCCACTCCCTGCCATAGGAAACAAACATTGAACAAATTTTATGTTGTTTATATGTTGATGACATCTAAGGAGATAAGAAGTCAGAGCACTTTTCCTAGCAGAATATAGACCCAATCCTCTATTTTCCTGAACAAGCAGAACCAAATTCCTTGTATCTTCTTAAATGACGAAGCAGTTACTGCTAAGCTTTTAGGTCAATTAGTAAAGACCTATGGTCAACACATTGGGAATTACTAAAACAGAATCAATTCTTTTCTTTCTTTCCCTTCAAAATTTGGGGAAGCTTTAGGGAAGTCAAATTTTCTTTTATTCACAGATGTCTTTGAGTTTCATCAGTTTGTAAGCCTACAATGGTAGAAGAAAAATTATGATAAAGAAAACAAATACTCAAAGAAAATATCAAAATTAAAATATAGTGACTATTTAATATGGGATTTATATACTATATAAATATAAAATTGGTGCTTATCAAGTATTTTCCCGCACGTCTAGAAAATATCTCCAAATACCAGTAATAATGACCTTAAGCATGCCAAGCCTTTTGCACTTATTTCATGTATTCCTTATCTATCTATGAAGTAAGTACTGTTATCATCCCCATTTAACAGATAGGGAGACAGAAATTTAAAAGCAGTGACTTGCTAAAGATCAAATTGTAAGTGGTGGAGCCTGGTTATCTATATTTGTTGGGTTTCAGAGGTTAGGCTCTTCACCCCTATTGTGATACCACAAAGACAGTATTTGAGTCCTTGGGAGGGAGATGGTTTGTACGCAGAGAATTCTTCTGCCTTCATTATGTGCTTTAGCCTGTATAGCTACATCATCTTTCCTATATGCAAAGTTGGAAATGGCATTTAACAAGCTTCTGCAGAGCTTAGAAAGCCTAAGAGGGCGTAGGTGCACGTGACGTTTAGCTTTTGAGATTTCCTGGGCCTAGCTGGTTCCTTCACAGTTGGTACATTTGGTATCACATCAGTTTTTTAAGAAGCTTTCCCTATACTCTTATTGCTGAGACAAAATATGGATACAGCTCACTTTTTTCAAACTTCATCTGCAATCCTGCATTCTTCACTGTTAGTCATACTCCCTAATTGAGCTTATTAAGAACAGAAATAAATAATATGATGGATGGGTGAAGAGGGGAGGGCAGACATGGATCACAGGACAAAGGTCTGTTAAGTGAAATACCTTGAATCAATCCTTTACCCGGCATTGTTTTCTCTAGAAAATTCACTCTTAAATATGCACTGAGTAGACTTCTGCTTCCAGGAAGATGGGAGTAGACATCCTTTTTCCTATTTCTTTCACTAAATACAGCTAAAAACCCTGGACGTGATGTATAAAACAAGCATAAGAAGATTCTGAAAGGAAGGGCACCTAGGTGGCTCAGTCGGTTGGGTGACTGACTTCTTGGTTTCAACTCAAGTCATAATCTATAAACAAATAAACAAACCAATAAATAAATAAGATTCTGAAAGTGGAAAGAGGGCAGATCAGCTAGGAACCTCAGGACCAGAAGATAGTCATAGTAGTTAATTTTCTGGATTTTCTTTTTCCTCATAGATCTCTGACTAGGTACTAAGTACTCTAAAGCTGGCAACCCAGAAATGCCAATGGCCATGGGCCAGTGGAGACCACGTAGAAAAATCTGGACCCACTTTCGGGGTCATTAGAGGGCACATGGGACACAGTAATGA
The DNA here is from genome assembly GCA_028533885.1 of Nasua narica. Classification (NCBI taxonomy): domain Eukaryota; kingdom Metazoa; phylum Chordata; class Mammalia; order Carnivora; family Procyonidae; genus Nasua; species Nasua narica. Next base: position 60,799,237 of record CM052806.1, read on the forward strand.
GGTGTTGCTTGACATCTACCTCTATGTGGCAGTAAGGAGGCAACAACCTCCTTTGCCCCAAGGCAGCACTGTCAGTGAAGGTCTGCTAAAATACAACCTTTTAAGATAAGCCAGTCTTTTTAATATGATACCCAAAATGTCCAGGTGTTAATGGAAAATAATTCCAAGGAAGATCTCAGCTTGAATGAGATAAGACAATCAACAGTTGCCAATAAGATGTTAGAATTATAACAAGCATTTTGAAGTAGCCATCATAAAAGCTCAATCAACAATTACAAACATGCTCGACAAAATGAAAAAATATCGTCTCAGCAAAGAAATAGAAACTACGAAGAAAAATGGAAAAATTAAAACTAAAAAGTACATGGACACAATCAGTGAACTTGAAGATAGAACATGAGAAATTACCCAGTCTGAACAGCAGAGAAAAAATACTGAAAAGATAAAAAGCCTAGAGACAAATGAGACTGCAACAAAAGATCCAACAACTGGGTCACTGGAGTCCCAAAAGGAAAGGAAAAAGAGGATGGGGCTGAAAGAGTATTTGAAAAAATAATGGCTAAAAGTTACCTAAATTTGGGAAAAGACATAAACCTATAGATTTAAGAAGCTGAGCAAACTCCAAACAGAGCTCAAACATATTCATGCCAAGACACATCATAGTCAGCCTTCTGAAAACTAAGAACAGAGAAAAAAATCTTGAAAGCAGCCAGAAAGATATGATGCAGGAAATGCATGGATTTTGGGTGTTAGGGGAATGGGTGGGTTATCAGCACTTCTTGTTGACTTCAACTATTAGCCTTTTGCCTTTGTAACTGAACTTAACTGAGCTAACATGTACAGAGCATTTACTAGACACCTATGAATTATGCTGGCATTTGAGGGACATGTGTCAATCCCATTCCTCCTATAACTGCTTCACAGATGTTATCCATCAGAGCATATCAAGAAATTCCAGAATTTGAAAGAATCTCAAAAACAAACAAACAAAGACAAGCACAGAAATTTTTAATTTTGGATTTCTTCCTGGGCTTCAGCTCTGTGAGCTACTTGAAATTAATCTAAAAATGCTAGCATGTATGTGCACTTTTCCGAGGAAAGGATCACAGTTTTCGTCAGATTCTCAAAGGAGCTGGTGGCCCTAAGAAGGTTAAGTGCCACTGTTAGGTTTCTGTTCTTTTCAGAACAGAAAGGATAAACCATATAATCCAACCTAGGTAAAAAAGAACCTAAAAATAGAGAAGGTATTCCTCAACCTATCTGTCAAAATTCCTGAATGCTACCTCCTGATAATTCTCTACTTTTAAGGGAAAAATAAGAAAATGGCAGTTTTCTAATTCCTTCTAGGCACTTCAGGAAATACATCATTCATGAAAGAATGTTTGCCTGTAGTCTTATTTTGATCATTTTAAAAATAGTACCTGACTGATGCACTGTGATTTAAAGTGTGCTTTAAGTTTGATTTCTCCCAATGTCAACGAAAAAGTTCAGATGTATACGAAGAAGCAGCAGCCTCTCTATGCCAATACCAATGGGCTGGTTTATGAGCGAAGAAAAACTGTTCTACAATCTGCATTCCTTTTTCCATCTTTCAAAAAAAAGGGCATATAAAATTAAGTTCCATTAATTATACAATGTCTGCCAATTTATCTGAACAAAAAAAAGTTAGCGCATTCTCTTGTAAAAAAATAAAACAGCTATGACAAAAATAGATCTATTCAGTTTCTGTTTGTATAGCTGTCCTTCACTTCTTGTACCCTCTACCCAAACCCTTCACACAAGCCAGGTGGGCCCACCTGCAGGATTGCACTATAAAGAGAGTTTTAGTTTGTTATTATGTGTTCTCTAATCAAAATTAAGACTCCCAATGTTCCCCTGGAGAGCTAGAGATTGGATAATGCATTATTTCAGTAAAGAGCTTGATTACCTGCTTCTAGTAGGACCCTCATGTAGTTTGATTTACTCAGACTATTCTCTGCTGGCTTATATCTACAGAATCAAAAGAATCATGAGGGCCTTTTCTTAAACACAGAATTCCAGGCCCCAACCTAAAATTCCTACAATGCAACTAGGAGAAAGATTTGGGAATCTGAAAGTTTTTTCAAGTCCTTCAGGTGACTGAGTTCAAACAGTGTAAAACAGTCTTCTTAAACTTGAGTATGTACACAAATTACCCTGGGCTCTTGAAACGAATGCAGATTATGATCCAGATGGTCTGGACCTGGTCTGAGATTCTGCATTTCCAAAAGTCCCCAGATGATACTGCTAGTTTGAGGACACTTTGAATAGTAAGTTCAGAGACGGTATGTTTCGTCTGGTTAGTGTGTAAATCAGTGTAGGCCATTACCTTATCCTTCCGTATCTGTGAATTCTCTTCCAGGGACTTCTACCTTGATACTGCCCATTTCTCATTTACCACTGATAGTGTTACTATAATTATGCTAGTGTGATCATTTAAGGTAAGGCATTCTGCCACTTAGCTGACATAAAAGTCCATAGAAAGTTAAAAACAACCAGAAATAAACAAATGAATATCACACATTAACATAATAGTTTATATTTAATATAGCACTTCTTATCATGGAGATGTTATTCAGTTAATACAAAGTTTTTTTAACATTAAACCTCTTCTCCATTTCAATGTTAATATAAAGTATTTTTTTACATTAAATATTGTCTCCATTTTGACATAAGATACATTGAATACATTTTTCTTACCTCCTCCCCCAAAGAAATAAAAATTTTAATTTCTGACTGTATTTGATTTCTAAATATAATATTAAGTTGGGAATTAATGAAACAAAAATCTAATGAAAATATGGAGAAGACTCCTCAATGATGGAGGAACTGGCAATTTCCTAGGATTCTGGGCAAGGGTTTCCTTCTTCCTATTTCATGCACTTTGATAATTTACATAATATGTAAATTTCAGTCATCTGACTTCTTCAACCCTTTAACTAGCATATATGAATTATAGACTGCTTTTTTTAGTCCATTCTTTTTTGTGAAGAAAGTTTTTTTCCCCCCCATTTAACATATATTTATTTGTTCCCAATTACAGGGAGACAAGAATGTGAAAATACACTATTTCTTGGGAACTTTTAGACATTAAAGCTCAGTTTTTAACCTCAGTAACCCAAGGGTTTTCTGGCCAAGGTTTGATGCAGAAGGCCCATCACAATCACATTTGTCCATTCCTTTTTCGTGCATATACCCCCAAACAAGCACAAATGCCTGTAATGCTAAGAGCCACACCTAACAAGAGAGCGATTGCATCTCCAGCTTCTACTGCTTCAACAACTGGCAGCACCAAAAGCAGTGAAATGAGGACCAAGAGCAACTGTGTTGAAACTGAGGTCATGATGTTGGGATCTTCAGGTATCTGGATCTTGAGGGCTGAAGATTTCTAATAATCAAACATGGAAACAAAGAGGAATCATTAAAAATTCTCACCTTTTCAAATGACAGTATGAATACATAAACAATACGCACATCTTTTAAACTTAAGTTTCAGACCCATATCCTAATTTTATGGTAGAAAAAAACAGGTTAAGTTTACAAAAGGTATTTAAAGATGGTCATTTGAGGCTCATCTCCCCTTTCCATATTAATTCCTTGACTCCAGCAATTTTTCCGCACTCTATCACGGCGACACCGTGTGACTCAACTAAGCAAATTGAACAGAACATATTAAGAGCAAAGAGAAAATATGCAAGACACTCCGAAACTTAAAATATCCCAGTAAGTAAAAATTACATTTCCTTAGGATTTCTCCCATCCCTGAAATGCAGACAAATCTGGCAAAAGTCACGCAACATGTAAGCCTGTGAAGTTGTGGGGAATTAGTAAAACTTACCAAAAAAAAGATTTACGTGTAATTCTATCTCATTCGAAATTGTCCCTTCCTGGAGTTCCGGATCGCTGAGGCTAAGAGGTTTCACGTGACAGAGCCTATTATCAGAAGAGGGTAGGATTTAATAATTACTCACCATCACCATCATCAGCATTATTATTAAGGGACAGCCAGAGCCAGTGCAGAGCGAAGAGGTCGTACAGAAGAGAGAGGAATGGATAATAACGAGAGAAAACAGTTTGTTCAAGCAGGAGAACTAGACTTAAAGTTGGTCAGTTTGCCCGCCCAGGAAAACCTAAAAATAAATTGAACCCAGAGACAAGTTCGTGCCCGAACTCGATACTAAGATTTTAAAAAGAATCCCTGCTTTGTCCCGGCGAGGTGCAAATATTACCCGTTTTACAAATAAACTGAAGCAATCTTAAGTATCCTTTGGAGACGAGTTCGTACATTACCTTCCTGGAAGCAGCCATTAGAGGAATGGCGAAGAGGGCGGGGTCTCCAAACTACACTTCCCACAATCCCCGCTGCCGTCGTCTCACAGGAAGCGCCGGCGCGCTCCACTGTAACAGGCTGAGAGAGTGATGGGCACGCTGCCAAGGGGACGAGGAGGAGCAAGCCTGAGGGGCTTCCTCACACCGCACAACATTTTACCGGTAAAGTGGTTTAGTGTATTTGTACAAACGCTCTCTCAAAAATGAGATAAAGAAATGACAGTAAGTGGCTTTTACCCTATTTAAGGTTTTAGGACACACAAATAGTTATGTCTTTTTTTCGACTGAAGTGAAGACACAACAGCGGGGAGGTATCACCCGAGCACAGCCATCTGTTTCAGACCCTTTTAAACTAGCGGCTTCCAACATTTTGAAGCAGGGAATCCCCTGTCACCATCTTCCAAATGTGCCTTGTGACGTTTTGTTCATTCCCTTTAAGCAATGGGGAAAACATGTTTAATTAGACATTTTGGAAAATATTAAGACCGTTTGTAGGGAAACGAAGTTTAGGAAAAATGCTTTGTAGGAACATCTCTTTTATTCGGGTTCTGGAGTTGTAAGAATCCCCATTAGTTCAAGAGTGCAGTGTTTGAATGGTACGCTTTGTGATTTCTTCTCAATCATGTTTTTATGGTACGCACACTATTTGCCCCCAAATATTTATGAAAAGATGTGAAATTACTACTTTTAAGTCATAAGTGAATTATTTGCACGTGTAAGTCAACCCTTTCTGAAAGGCACTCTTGAAGTCCAATATCTGTGAAGTCCTTAAATGAAATTTTGTAGTCACACCTAGTTTTCTGAACTCTCATTTACTGATTCGACAATTTATTTAGCACCCTCAGGTTGTAAGTTATTAGTGGTGTGGGTAAAGGGTGAAGTCACTGCCCTGTCAGAATCAGTCTCTCAGAGTAGGTACATTCAGCTCAGTGTCCATAATTAGCATGTAATCTTGTACCTTTTTCATAAATGTTACTAATCTCTCTAATGCCAGATAAACCAAACCAAGGTCTCTTGCCTATTGGAAGTCTTAGGATAACTACATAATAACATTTTTAGCATTGCTTCTCTAAACTTGATAGTTTTAACAAGTGTCTCTTTGCTTCATTTGCTTTGAACTTGTAGTTGTGTACCTTTCTAATCAAGTATATTTGAAGTATATTACAAAATATTCTCTTGTATTTTAGTATGAACATTTTGGGGATTTTATTTTTCCCTTTATGTTTATTTCAGTTAGCTAAAGTTAGCAGAGACTAAAGTTAGTGTTATTACAGGCTTGTTTCTAGGTGTGTCAATATTGAAGATAATGGTTTGAAGTTTGAAGAGTGTGGATGGTAAAGTGCTTTTTCTTTAAAATATTAAGATGTCACTTAATGATCTGCTGAATCATCTGAAATAGAGTGGCAGAAGTTTGTGCAGGAGTGTTTTGGGTCCAAGTAGTTTTAAAATAAAGTTGGTTAGCTTTCTCTAACTAGCTAGAGAAGTTAGCTTCTACTCAGGCACCCCACCCCACTCAGGCGATTTAATAAATGTATTGCTATATATGCTTTTGTGTGCCTTATCTCATTCCTAGTATCCAGGTTGTATGGTATCCTAGTTCTCAGTTTTTTCTTACTACCCTAGTGATTAAAAAAAAAAATTAATCACATATTCTTTTGCTTAAAACTATCCAGTTTCAACACATTAAGCTGATGTCCAGACTCTATCTAGACACACAAAGCTCTATACATTTTGGCCTCTTTGCTTCTCTGATGTCGGTCTATCACTAACCCATGCCTATTCCATTCTTTTTTTTTTTTTTGAAGATTTTATTTATTTATTTGACAGAGAGAAAGCACAAGTAGGCAGAGCGACAGGCAGAGAGAGAGGGAGAAGCAGGCTCTCCGTCGAGCTGGGAGCCCGATGCGGGGCTCGATCTCAGGACCCCGGCATCATAACCTGAGCGGAAGGCAGTGGCTTAACTGACTGAGCCACCCAGGTGCCCTGCCTCTTCCATTCTAATCACATTCACCCGTTTACTATTTCTTAAACATGCAAATTTTGTTGTTTCCTATTGAATTTGCCCTTGTTGTTGTCTCTGCCAGTAATGCTTCTCCTACTGACTTTTTAATGGCTGTTTTCTCAAGGTTCTGCTTAAATGTCACCTTCTTCCCTGAGCACCTCACAAAAGATATCTCTCCCATTACTTCTATCCACTTTCTTGCCTTATTTTTCTTTCTTTTTTTTTTTTTTTAAAGATTTTTTATTTATTTATTAGAGAGAGAGACTGAGAATGAGAGGAGAGAAGGTCAGAGGGAGAAGCAGACTTCCCGCAGAGCCGGGAGTCCGATATGGGACTCGATTCCGGGACTCCGGGATCATGACCTGAGCCAAAGGCAGTCGCTTAACCAACTGAGCCACCCAGGCGCCCGCCTTATTTTTCTTCATAGTGTCTATCACTAACTGAGATTATATTATGTATGTATTTGTTTATATGTGTAGTAGGTAGACAAATACAGTAAGTTGAAAATTCCATAAAGGACAAAAAATATTCCTGTCTGAATAAGATCCTTTTCCTTTAAACATGCTGGTTTTATGTTTTGTGTTATTTACAGATTCTTTTCTTTTTCTTGTTAGCATCTCTACCAGACAGGATCCACTGGTCACTTTTTTTTTAAAAGATTTTATTTATTTATTTGACAGGGAGAGAGAGAGAGATTACAAGTAGGCAGGCAGGCAGAGAGAGAGGGAAGCAGGCTCCCTGCCGAGCAGAGAGCTCGATGCAGGGCTCAATCCCTGGACCTTGGGACCATGACCTGAGCCAAAGGTGAGACCATGACCTGAGCCAAAGGCGGAGGCTTTAACCCACTGAGCCACCCAGGCTCCCCCACTGGTCGCTTTCTTATAGCAACACTGATATGTAGATTGAAATTAGACTTCTACTTTTATATCTGCCACTCAGTTTAGTCTTTAAGCTGCAGAAAGCTAGTATGATATAATATAAGGAATATTAGTTTTTTCTCTTGGTGGCTTTGTGGATTTGGATATTTATTCTCTCTGAGGCTCAGTTTCCTTTTACAAAATATATTGTGAGAAAATTAAATGAAATATTTTTAAAGTGACGGAAAAAGTGACCAGAGATCAATACTCCTCAGCTCTCCCTTTAATTGTATTTCTTTATCTCTGGCTAGTGGTTAAAAGTTAGGGTTTCTGGGTCAGACTGCTTGACAGTACTAAAACATTTTCTCAGATTCAGCTTACCTATCTATAAAATTGGTTATAGTAGTATCTAGTTGTTATGTATAGTAGGAGGATTAAATGAATTAGTTCCTGGAATTAGTAGCTGGCATATAGTAAGCCCTTATTGAATATTAACCATTTAATTTGTTACTATTTGCTATTAATCAAATCCACAGAACATGAAGTTTCTAGGATGTGGTTTCTCTCCATTGTGAATGTGCTCTTCTGCATAACAAATAGCAAATGCTTGTGGAACCTTTGGATTTTAGGCCCCCTAGGCTTTGGGTTGAGGGCTGACTAGAAAAAATCTCCAAACTCTAACTTTGTGGTAGTTGTGATAACAAAGCATCCAGTTGTTGCCTTGATGGCATTTTTTGTTTAACTATTTCATACCTATTGGGGGTTATATTTATGTTTAAAACATATTCTCCACCTAGCTGGTGTTACATCATTAATTCATTATATCGAGTCTAGGAAGTTTTGGAAAAATGGTTGAGAGGGTCTAGATATGGGTGAACAGCCTCAAGAAATCATTTGGCTTGAATGATCTCTAGGATAACCTCAACAAAACCCAACAAACAAGCAAACGCTCTTAATTCCTTTTGAATTCTGTTTCTAATTACCGTAGCTGATCCGTAACGCTGCACTGCTTTTCCCATAAATTGCAGCAAAGTAAAAGGCAGTATTAGAAGCTTTGCTAAAAGGGAATTACAATAATTGAGACTCTGGACTCAGAGGAATGTATTACTTTTGATAGGTTGTTATGGGATGATTAATGGCAGGTCTTGTAGGACAGATGGAAATTCTTTTATATTATGTCTGAGAGATGACACTTCATACAGTGGTTGAACATGGTACCAAGATTTTTACCTTACCCCCTTGGCTTCAGTAAGGTTGACTATCTGAAGAGGACAAACTTTATTCTTCTTGTAACCCTTACTTAGAACTCGTTTGCTTGAACTCCATAGATGAAAGGGCTCTCTATTTTGTCAAATAGCTCACACACAAAAAAATCATGATTGTTTCATTTTTAAGTTTGTCTTTGAATTATAAGTCAAGGGTCATATAAATGGTTTTCATTAGTTTATGAGGTGCATTGTGATTGGAAATGTAGACCCAGGGGTTACTAGTATTAAATGATGTAGAGGCAGTTATTAATTTCTGGAATTCAATAAATATAATAATCTCTTCTACTCCTTTGACCTGAACCTACTTTTTGATTTTTTATATGCCTAAAAACTATCCTAATGAACTATTATTATCTAGCTATCATTCAGACTTAGGTATTTTGTCTAGGTCATAGACCAGGACAATAACTGCCATATTGTATGTATATATTCCCTCTTCTAGAAGAGACCATCATTTCCTTAACAGTGCTAGGGAGTTGAGCAGCTCCTTCTGTGCCCAGCATCTGCCAGCAACAAGTTCTCCTTGTGAATATATTTGGAAGTCACATGAACAATTCTTCTGAAGCGTTACCACATTCCATTTTCTCCCTCAAGCTGTCTGAATGCTCCTGCAGGCTTTTGTATTGTTCCTCTTTAGCATGAAGTATCTAGGGTTATCAAATCTAGAATTTAGTCTTTCAGTTCAAGAGAAGCTAAGCCTACACCATCCTTCACTAAAATAGAGACCACAGGTAGCCAATAATATTCAGAGACAGAGAACATTATTTTAGTCACTTATCTGAGTGGTGGAGGGTAAAATTTACCAAGTCAGTTGTTACCAAGAAATGGTTTCAAAGAAGAATGGAAAAATGGTTCTGCTTATAAGGATTAGAAGTGAGTCATTGCTAGGCCTCCAATTAAGGCACTTATGGGATCCATCAGAAGAAGCATGATGGCCTGACATCAGGATTTTGCCGTGTATGTGTCAAGGAATTCATAAGAATCCAGATTTTTCTCATTAGTAATTGAGCTAAGCCAGGTGAATAGAGACATTTTATTGGAGCTTCACAATTTAAAAAGACCAACTCAGAGCTGGTCAGTATTTCCCATCAAAAATAGGACATTTATCACTGGGATCATTACATTGGAGCTAACTAATCATTAGCCTAACAGGATGGGATAAGCTGCACTTTCTAGAGCTGTTCAGCTGCTGCAGATAAAACACCTGCTGAGATTAAACTGGTGCCAGCATCTTACAGAGGTATTTGGGCAAGCTGCAGATGTCACTGTTGACATGGTTCCAGGCACTATCTAGAGCCCGTTACAGATGTGACCCTCATTTCCACCTGTGAACCTCCATAATCTGTGGAATCAATTATACACACAAGTCTGTGGAGTCCAGGGAAGTAGAGGAACCCCTCCACATGTCCACATTTTACCGACACTACTAGGCTTCCAGGAGTAAGTTAAGAATTCTCGGATGAGACAATTTATAGTTTTGAAAAGTTGTAAGATTATCTCTTTATTTAGCACTTTATTCACCATGGTAATGGACTCATTAAGAAAATTGTCTTTGGAGATGCCATTGGAGGGCCCCAAATTTATCTCTCCACTTACTAATTCTGCGAGTTTGTACAAATTGCCTACCTAACTTCTTAAAATATTAAAATATTTTACTTTTTAAAATAATTAATATAATTTTACTCTTTAATAATATACTCTTTAATAATTTAAGAGTATAATAATAGTCTTTAAAATAATTAATAAATAATATCTGAAGCAGATATTATTATTATACCCTGTTACAGATGAGGAAACTGAGACTTAGTTAAGTAATTTATCCAAGGTTATGTAACTAGTGAGTGGTAGAGTCAGGATATGGACCTAGGAAATCTGATGGAGTCTATACTATTAATCATTGCTCATGTGCTTAAAAAATTTTTTTTATGGGGTGGGTGGAGAGAGAGTGGGAGAGAAAGTAGAAAAAGGAAGAGAGAGAAAGGGGAAGAGGAGCAGAGGGAGAGGGGGAGAGAGAGTCTTAAGCACAATCTGTGCTGGGCGTGGATCCATCTCACAGCCCTGAGATCATGACCTGAGCTGAAATCAAGGGTCGGATACTTAACCAAGTGAGCCACCCAGGTGCCCCTAAAAAATTTGTAATTAAAGTATAGTTGATGTACAACTTACATGCTTTTATATGGAAAATGTCTGGAGGATCAAACACCATTTTAATTTTCTTTGAAATAAGGTGTTCTAGTGTTGCTTAGGAAACCTAATCATGATAAGTCATTGAGGAGTTGGTGGTGTTTGTATACTTTTCTCTAGACCCTAGTTTGGTGAATGAGTGAGTACTAATATTTGCCTAATTTGTCTTCTGATTTTGACTTAGTTTAAATAAATATGTACACACACACAATTTTTTTTTTTATTAAAGTATGTCTAACTCAGGCTGAGAAGCACTTACTGATAGGTACAGATATGACATGTCAGAGAATATAGATTATGATGTGTTAGCAAATTTCAACTATCATAAAACCACTGAAATCCATATAATATATAAAACTCAAAAAGAAAGAAAAGAGAATGAAAAGAACCTTTTGGAAATTTTTGCTTGCAGGTCGGAAACTAAACTAGTTACTCTCAAAGTATAGAGAAGTTACTAACAATTTAGAATATGCAGTTCATAGGAAGTATTAATTCCTCTGTATAGTCCAGGTGTTCATTATGATTAAGAGCTGGTAACTATGGAAATAGCATAAAATTTATAAAGTTAAAAAATACCACATAGAAAATGCAAATAACAGAAGAGAATGAATCATGCTGCAATTGGTCTTAGCATGATTTCCCTTGAATCTAAAGACTTACAAAATTTATATTTGGCAGTTTCCTGAGTAAATCACTAATTTTTCAGACCCTGAATTTCTTCTTTAGATATTTCAATTTGTTCATTTGATAATACCTTTTATCTAGAGTCAATTTATACATGATAGAATATAGAGCTGGGATTTTTATGCTAAGTGATAGCTGGGAAGTGGTGACTTTAAACTGAGCTTGGAAACTTGAATGAGTACCTGAACCTTTCATGTAGACATTTATTGTGAATTTTCAGTTGACATATTGTGATTAGTCACTTTTAGTTTTTAAACTTATTTCTTTTGCTAAATCATATAGATGGTTCAGGTAGAGAGCTTTATGGTATAACATCAGTCGTTGTGTCATGGAATAATTTATGTATCTATGAAATGGTGAGCTGGAGAGCAACAATAAAGTTTCTTTACTCTTGCCTATAATATTTTGATTACTTATAAATCTATTCTGAGTCCATTATGCCAACAGGCTACTTGTCTGTAGGTATTCTAAATATAGTAGTTTTAGAATTAAAATTCTTCATAAAAATTATCACAAAATAATCTTGCTTTCTGGAGGAATTATTTTATTCAAGGTGGTTGGCAGATTTTCTCTTCGAGGGAAAATTCTTTATTTTAAAAGTAGAATAAGTTATTTAAAAAAAATGATTGCAACTGGTTTAATCCAGGAAAAAGCCCCATACAATGTTATTCACAGTTTCATTTGTCATTTAGACCTGTTCTCATGCATTTTAAGCTCTCATTTCTCAGGGGAGTCAAAATAAGTAGCTGACCTCAATCTGACAGTCATAGTGAAGCCCTGCTTTTGTGAGCATGCCTATCAACACTAGGAAGTATAAAACTGAATGTGGTGTGCTATATAAGAGCAGGGACATAATCCTTTTATCTGCTTTGCTTTAGTAGGACTCTTGGTAAGAATGTTTTACCTACCTTTGGTTGCTAGGCTTTAAAAGGGATCTAGAGAGACAGCAGAGAGCCCAGGGATGAGTGGCAGAGTTAATTAAAGTGATCCAAAAATCAGTCCTGGAAGAGTGTTCTCAAAATGTGTTCTGTGGTCCACTTCCCAATTATATAGGAAGTTTATATAAAAATACAAATTTCTAAAACAAGTTCTGAGGATAGTTTTTAGGATCATCTGATCTTAGAACCTTTTTCATTGGGGAAAATAAGTTACTGAGGCTGATTATTTGGGAAGAGGAAACATAAGGACAGTTGAAAAATGATCTTTTTTTTTTTTTTAAAGATTTTATTTATTTATTTGACAGAAAGAGAGAGGTCACAGTAGGCAGAGAGGCAGGCAGAGTGAGAGGCAGAGAGGCTGAGCAGAGAGCCGATGTGGGGCTCGATCCCAGGACCGTAAGATCATGACCTGAGCTGAAGGCAGAGGCTTAACCCACTGAACCACCCAGGCGCCCTGAAAAATGATCTTTAACTTAATTAACAGTAAATATTTAATAAGGTCCAATGAGAGTTATCTGTCTCACTCTCATGGATACCTTTTCAGTTATTGATGAAACAGAAAATACAAATATTTCTTGCCTATTGTGCATATATCAAATAGCATTTTTCCTCATTTCTTATAGACTTATCTTTCTCGAAAACTTATTTTAAAAAAAGGTATAAAACCATTCTGATGATTTCTACCTTTAGAAATGTAGAAATATACCATTCCTTAGAAAAAACAAAGAGTAAAAGGGATTCTGAGACATAAAATGGGCAACATTCTCAGTTTTAAAACATAGCCATGCAGTTGTGAGTTTCACATGGTTACATCTTAAGACAATCTTCTGTTAAAGATTAGGACAAAGCATTAAATGCAACTCACTGAAGGTGAGCAGAAGGCTGTTGTGTGGTGTGTTGATAATATGTAGCTTTCTTATGATTCAACATTAACCAAGAATCAAGTTTATAGGGCCTTGGACCTATTTTCCCTAAACATTTCTTTTCTCAGTAGGTACTTGGAAGAGAGCTAGATAACCTGGAGTGCTGGTATTTCTAAATTGCTGGCTGAAGGCCCATCCATATGCTTTGGAATTGAGACCAGCAAGCAAGGTAGTTACTCTGTTAGAAAAATTGAGTAGCTCTAACAAGTATTCTTGCCACACAGCTACATCTGGATAAACTGGGGCTTGGGGGTCTTACATAGTTTCAGTTATATCTTACTGATTTTTCTTACCGTCCCTAATATTACAATACTTTTGTAGTAGTATTCCATAAATATATATTGAGTTAATTAACAACTAAGACTTTATAGTTTTAGTCAACATAAAAGCCAGTTTGAATCAACATGTGTGACATAGCCATGAAAACTGAGGATAATCTTGAATTGCAGGAATAGATGTGTAGTACCTAGAATGGGGAAGATATGTTCTGCTTTGCTCTTTCCAGTTTAGGCCATGCTTAAATCTAGCAATATAGTGTTCTTTTATGGATTCGCACTTTATTTCTTTTTTTTTTTTTAAGATTTTATTTATATTATTTGTCAAACAGACAGAAAGACCCGACAGAGCACATGCAGGGGGAGCAGCAGGCAGAGGGAGAAACAGGCTTCCTGCTGTGCAAGGAGCCCAATGTAGGTCTTGATCTCAGGGATCCCTGGGATCATGACCTGAGCTTAAGGTAGACACTTAACCAACTGAGCCACCCAAGCATCCCAGATTCTCCATTTTCAGAGAAATGTTAACAAACTGGATGTTAACCAGGACTATGTTAAGACTAGAATCATAAGTTGAAGAACAAAGTTGAAAGGCTACGGGATAGAAATGAGAAGACACAGTGAGACTAACTACTGTTTTTGATGATTCATTCCATAGGAGAGGTACTAAAAGAAAAGAACTGGACTTCTGCAGGATGGTCAGTAGGTGAAAGTGATACAGAGGCATGTTTTAGCACAATATAAGGAAAAGCTTTCTAATGTTCTAAGAGGGAATTGGCTGCCTTGGTGAGCAGTGAACTCTTGATCAGAATAGGTTGGCTTAATGAATACTTGGCATGATGTAGAGAGGATTCAGACTTCAAAAGGATGATTGGCTTAGTGGATGTCCTTGAAGGTTTTCTCTGAACTTCATACTCTCTGATTCTCTTATCTCCTCCTCCCATGAACCCCAAGTCTTATGCTAGTTGTCTGGTACTTATTACAAGGGTTTGTTTCAAGTCTCTGAGACACTGCTATTTCTCTTTCTGAAAGCATTATTCTTAGTATTTCTTTCTTTCTTTCTTTCAAACTGGAAGGGAAAAATGGACTATTTTTCTGTTTCTGAAAAGGAAACCTTTGTTAATAATTTGTTAACATTTATTGTACATAAATATACATGATGTATTGTTAATATTATTTGTATCTTTCATCAGCCGGTATAACTGATACTGTTTCACAAATGATCATGTAGGCTAAAGTGAACAGATAAAAAATGGGTTCTATATATTTTATTTAAACTAACAAAGGCTTATAATCTGAGGATCAAGATATAAAATTAATCAAGCTTTTGTGATGTGTCCTGAAAATGGACTTATTATGGAATAACTACAAAATGCTTCCTGCCACCAGTCAGAATGATCTTAACAGACTCGTGAATGTCAAGTCATTGTACTGTACATTTTTGGATGTTTAAATCTTAGACCAAAGTAAGTTTTTGTATTTCTTATTTTTCTAAATTTCATACTGTGCTTTTCTAGGAAATTAACTATTTTTATTTAATTTCTGAGTGAGTTAATCCCTTAAGCATTGAGCATAAAAGTTTTTTAACTTTGAGCATGTGGCTACCAAAATATGTGCAGTGTATAGAACTGGAAAGATGTTGATATGTTGATACTATTTATTATACTGCCTAGGTGCTTAACTACTCAGGGAAGCAAAATCTGAAAAAAGATATAGGTTAAATTTGTGGTATCTTCTTTTCTAAGCAATTCCCTGGAATCTGTTGTTTAGGTCGGAGATTTTCTACCTGGACTGCCAGGGAGTTTGAAAAGAAAATACTTAAAATCTTTTTATAATTATTTTCTCCTAGATAATAAGCAATACATATTTATTAAAATTTACCATATGTTTTTACTCTGGTGCCCTGTACTACCCTCATGTCAAACAGTCATGTGCTCTGAAGAGTCCCTAGGCTATTTTAGGGAATAAAGATAGTCAACCATAGTGCCCATGTTCATTAGTTCATTTTCAACATACAAGAGTTTATTTTAGTGTTTGTATATCTGGTTAAGTGCATAAACATATAGTACTACCCAATTTTACCTCAATTAAACTTCAAAGATTCTTACCAAAAAACCATGAATTGAATATAGTACTAATCACTCAAAGGACTGTAAAATGAATGTCATGATTTAATAAATGCAGCCAATAATGTGCTTCATCTTTTTGGATCTGTTTATCTTTGAGCAGCATTTTCTTTCTTAGCTTATGACAGCCATAACTGAACTTAGAACTAGACTTTTGAATCATAGCATCAACAAATATAAATCAAAGATCAAAAGAAATGATGTACATTTGAGTGCATCAATATTTACTTTTAAAATTATTAATAAGAATGTGAAGAAAAAATTTTGGGTCATTTTTGGGTCATTAATTAACAAGCCAAAGTTATATAAAGTTTAAGTTTATTTATTTTATTTTTAAAACATTTCTTCCCTTTTTTTTTTTTTTAAAGATTTTACTTATTTGGGGACACCTGGGTGGCTCAGTTGGTTGAGCAGCTGCCTTTGGCTCAGGTCATGATCCCGGCATCTTGGGATCGAGTCCCGCATCGGGCTCCTTGCTCCTCAGGGAGCCTGCTCCTCTCTCTGCCTCTGCCTGCCTCTCTGCCTGCTTGTGTTCTCACTCTGTTAAATGAATAAATAAAAAATCTTTAAAAATTTTACTTATTTGACTGAGAGAGACAAAATGAGAGAGGGAACATAAGAAGGGGGAGTGGAAGAGAGAGAAGCAGACTCCCTGCTGAGCAGGGAGCCAGATACTGCACTTAATCCTAGGACCCTGGGATCATGACCTGAGCCAAAGGCAGACACTTAATGACTGAGCCACCCAGGCGCCCTTTTAAAACATTTCTATTGTATGTTTTGAAATGTATCTGCTAGCACAGTAATATATGGATATAATTTATATATTTTATGTATATATGTGAATGTTCAAAATATTCATACACATAAAGGTGTATAGTGTAAAAGTTTGGAGACACTGGTCTAGCTTTGATTCACTGGAAGTGAAAGGGAAGGACATGTCATTTTATTTTTTACAGAAAACATGAAAAGAATGGGTTTCTGCCCCCATTTGTATCTGTTTCTTTCCTTAACAAGAGCAGGGTTCTGTCATTCAGTTATGGGAAGCCACTGTCAAGTTAATGGTTTTTCTGTACTTGACAGAAATTTCTACTGAAATGGAAGGTTCGATTTTGTGTGCAAGTTGCCTTTACTATGTGGCAACCTCTGCCTATATATACAAGTTATATTGTCTTAAAGGAATGGCACATATGCATTTGTTTGCTATGATCTAATTAGTAGTTTCCTAATGTATATGCTCTGGAAGAGAAGCTTAAGTTTGAGATAAATGAGACTGCCATTAGGTGGACCAACTGATTTGATTTCTACTCTTAAAAATGGTAGTACCAAAACAACAACAACAAAACTCAAAAATACAAAGACCTCCAAGCCTAGAATCCTTTTGATTTGGATTGAGGAGCGATATTGAGGTATGTTCCCTCCATCCCTGCATGGCAGAGAGTTTTTATCAAGAAAGAATGCTGTATTTTGTCAAATGCTTTTTCTGCATCTATTGAGAGGATTATATGGCTCTTACCCTTTCTTTTATTAATGTGGTGTATCACACTTATCGATCTGTGGATATTGAACTGCCCTTGTAGCCCTGGAATAAATCCCACTTGGTCCTGGTGAATAATCCTTTTAATGTACTGTTGGATCCTATTAGCTAGTAGAAGTGGATGGGGTAAAAGAATCAGTGATTCAATGGCAACCTTTCATTCATTTCAAAAGGAGATTTTAAAAAACCGAGAACATGAGAAGTAAAGCTATTCTAACTCTTTCTATTTTTTATCAGAAAAGACCTGAGTCTTTATAAGTCCAACAAAATATATTTCCCATATCTTTAAGAACATAATGATCTGCTATGGTCAAATTGTTTTTATTCTTTTCTACTTGTGCTCTTTCAATTAGAATTTTATCTAGACTATTACCCCCTCTTATAATTGGGTGATGATAAAATTACCCAACAACTTTTGCAATAAACTTGAAATGGATAAAAGCCCTCAACATGAGGCAGGAATCTATCAAAACCCTAGAGAAGAATGTAGGCAGTAACCTCTGTGACATTAGCCACAGCAACTTCTTTCAGGACATGTCTCCAAAGGCAAAGGAAACAAAAGCAAAAATAAACTTTTGGGACTTCATCAAGATAAAAAGCTTCTGCACAGCGAAGGAAACAGTCAACAAAACAAACAGGCAACCCACAGATTGGGAGAAGATATTCGCAAATGACACTACAGACAAAGGTCTGATATCTAAGATCTATAAAGAACTCCTCAAACTCAACACTCACAAAACAGATAATCACATCAAAAAATGGGCAGAAGACATGAACAGACGCTTCTCCAAAGAAGACATACAAATGGCTAACAGACCCATGAAAAAATGTTCATCATCTTTAGCTATCAGGGAGATTCAAATCAAA
>CM052806.1:60817338-60886479 GCA_028533885.1 Nasua narica
TATGGAAAGAACCAAAATGCCCTTCAACAGATGAGTGGATAAGGAAGATGTGGTACATCTATACAATGGAATTATTATGCCTCCATCAGAAAGGATAAATATCCAACTTTTGTATCAACATGGATGGGACTAGAAGAGATTATGTGGAGTGAAATAAGTCAAGCGGAGAGAGTCAATTATCTTATGGTCTCACGTGTGGAGTATAAAGAAAATCATGGAGGGCATTGTGAGAAGGAAGGGAAAGGTGAATGGTGAGAAATCGGAGGGGGCGATGAACCATGAGAGACTGTGGACTCTGAGCAACAAACTGAGGGTTTTAAAGGGGAAGGGGTGGGGCGTTGTGCGAGCCTGGTGGTGGGTATTGAGAAGGGCACGTATTGCATGGAGCACTGGGTGTGGTGCATGAACAATCATTCTTGTAACACTGAAAAAATAAAATAAACATATTTGGGGGAAAAAAAAGAAAATCGTTTAGGATAAAGGGTAGAAATCAGGTAGTCTTTAATACCATTGAATTAGTTTCTAAATTTTGTTGCAGTTAAAAGGGAACTGGATAAGAAATGGGCAGAAGACATGAATAGGCATTTTTCAAAGAAGACATCCAGATGGCTAACAGACACAGGAAAAGATGCTCAACATCAGTCATTATCAGGGAAATACAAATAAAAACCATGATGAGATACCACTTCAAACCCAGCAGAATGGTAAAAATTAACAACACAAGAAATAACAGATGTTGATGAGTATGCAGAGAAAGGGAAACCCTCTTGCACTGCTGGTGGGAATGCAAAATGGTGCAGTCACTCTGGAGGATAGTATGGAAGTTCCTCAAAAAGTTAAAAATAGAATTGCCCTATGATCCAGGAATTGCACTCCTAGGTATTTATTCAAAGGATACAAAAATACAGATTCGAAGGTGCACATGCACCCCGATGTTTATAGCAGCATTATCAACAATAGCCAAACTATTTAGAGAGCCCAGATGTCCATCGACTGATGAGTAGATAAAGAAGAAAGGGGCCTTAACCTGAGTGAGATAGTTCCTTATAGCCAAGGACATTTCTTTGTGGGGGTTTTGTATGACAAATGGAGTCTCTGATTTCTTTTCGTATGCTTAAGGAAATCTGTAAGACAATTAAAAATACATTTTTAAAAGCAATAGAAATAGTACCACCTACAAAATATCTGGTAGTATTTATTACCAGAAATTGTTTCTTTCTATGGTGAGGAGAAAGCAGTATTTTCACTCTTGAAACATTTTGAGATCATTAATTTCTCTTCCATTAATTTGTATCTTTTTCAGTGTTGAGGCTGGTCGAATGGTACTAGAGTCCTTTTCTTTTGCATTTATGTTACTTGGAATGTATATACCGTATGCTAAAATGTTTGTATAAAAGTTTATGATACATACATTGTCATTTTAATATATGACTGCTGTAGAACCACTTATTTCCCATTTTATCAAACTCTTTTGCCTCATTCCATCTTGACTACGCCTAAGACACAAGTAGCAATCCACAAGTATTGTTAAACCCTCATAAGCTTCTCAAAAAGTTTTAGGGTGAGTTATCTTTCCCAGTTGAAACTTCAGACACTCTATTTTCTGTCTGGACAACTGGGGAGGTACAGTGGGATTTATTAACATGCTATTATGTGTGAAAAGGCAGGGCTTACTTTAGCTCTTAGCCCACTGTCTTCTGCTGTCATAACCCCAGTTTATTTTATTGCAGGTATTGGATATGTGAAAGTTCTATAGCTATCTGTCTTCAGTCTGGCATGTAATCAGAACTTTTGATACTTCTGGATGTGGGGATTGGATGGGACGTGGCTGATGGCAAGAGATAAGAGTTTTGGTTCCCCATTCCAAGTAAGTCATCTTCATATAATGAGAACCTATTATTTTATCCTGTAAGATACAATCTTTACTAACCAATTTTAAAATTACCCCAAATAATACTACTTGTATATTTTCTCTTATCTGTTTATGTTCTAACTACAACTTTCACTATAATAAGTAGAGATATGTCATTGCAATTATTCTGCACAGTTTCATGATTAATGTGTACATCTAATTAAAATAACTTGATTAAATATTTTCCACTAAATAATTTTATTTTTCTTAATGAAAAATACTTTTCATTAAGTATTTTATTGAATATTGAGATTATTTAAAGAACTTGATTTATAACCTATGCTACTGTACTGAAAACAGTACATTTAATGATCTAGAAAGTCTGTTACCAGTTTTAGTAATAGAATTTCCCCTTTTTTTTAAATTGATTGTTAGGGACAGCAGTAGAAATTTGACTTTGAAAGGGAATAAATAACCATTTCCAGGTAGATTCTTAAATTTAGAAGTGTTTGCATAGATGTTGTATATTAAACAGGATAAACGAAGGTGTTCTTTTTCAAGTCTGAGAGTTTGTATTTATAAATCATGTCCTTTAGGCATTAGGCATTACAATTTGGAAAAAAATAATGTCTGTATAAACATATTGGTCAAAAAAATTACTTTTGCTCACAAAGATCAATACTTGTGACTGAGACAGTGAAGCTTCCAAATATAAGATATTATGAGGTAACTTAAAATCGTTTAGAAGAGCAATGGGAAGTGCCTGATGTAGAGACTCCTAACTGTGAATCTCAAGATGACATCCTACAATTATAGGAAATGCTAGAGGTTAGGGTAGAATTAATAGACTTCTAATACACTAATACACTTCTCTAAGCGTAATGAGCACCGACTCTGTAGCTCAGGTAGGGCTAGGTGGATTGTGATGATGTGGCCACAGAGAGTGCTATAAAACAAGAGCACTTCTTGTAGTTTTATTGCAGATCACTATATTGTTTCCCACCTTCATCCTTCTGTGACCCCAATTTCCTTCTTGTGCTTAGGTGTTTTAATGGAGGAACCAGCAGCTAATAACTTTTGATACCTTCAGAGGTCCACATATTTATCTTGCCCCCTCCCCGCACCTTCATCACATTGAAACTATTTGCTGTGCTATATTCTTGCTACTCTCCACTGGAAAAATATTCACCTGAGGTCATACGTGATCCACTGGAAATTGTCTGTTCAGTTTCAATTTGAGGCATGTCCTCCTTTGGCCCTTTTCTTACCTCCCCTAGTTAGGGCTAACCACTTCAGCTTTGGATCGTCAGGAAATGTTGTACCTAGTTCTTTTATAACCACATAATCCTTTATTACACTGTCCTCCTCTACTTCTACTCCAGACTGTAAGCCTTTCTGGGATGGGAAGCGTGTCTTATTCATTCTTCTTGCTCCTGTGCCTAGTACTATGTCTTGCCAATTCCAAAATGACAAATATATACATTTATGTTTTCTATTTTCCTGGACAGATTATTTAAAACAGGAAAGTCTGATGGGTAAGGAGATAGGCACATCCAGTTCATCATCAAGTTCTACCTGTTTTGGGATCTGGACATGTCCTATTTCCAAGTTTTCTATCTTTCTCTCTCTATTCAAGTTAAGGTTCTCTTCTTCTCTTTGCTGCATATTAAATCTGTCCCCTTAGTGTGCTGAACACTTAAAAATTTTTAGGAGGGTAAAAGTATGTTATGTTTTATTTTTTACAACAATAGGAACTTTCTTCTAATGGATCCCCTTCCCATTAATCTTAACTCACATTCATCCTTCAAATAGCTGACATAATAATTTATTAATGTATAAATCTTCAGTATCCTACCATAGTTTATAGGATAAATACTAAGATCCTTTGCATATTACAAAGATCTTTTCTGATCTGACCCATATTTCCCTAATTTCCTCTCTTGTTATTTCCTGCTTCAGCCATGTTATACTTTTTATATTGTGCCACTCAGTTCAGTTTCTTGCCTTTGCCTTGCTCTTCTAAACTATTCTGGCAAACCCCTACTCATGCACAGTATATTGTAGAGAGAGAGAACAGATACATAACCTGTTTCTAACACCTATTTATAAACTACCGAAGCTTGTACAAGTTGCTCACTTTTCTTTGCTTCAATTTTCTCATCTGTAAATTAGGGCTAATAATAATCTCTGCCTAGTATGTACACAAATGTAAGCTATTATTGTTTATTTTATCCCTTAAGACTTAACAAAGAATTTTCCTCCTCCAGGAAACCTTTCAGGATTTCCCAGGATAGATTAGATTTCCTTCCCACATGCTCCATAACTTCTTGCATATCTCTGTTTCTTAGGCTCAGCACATTTTGTATGGATGGTATCTTTATGTAATTGCCTTCTCATCAGACCATGAGCCCCTCGAAGGAAGAAATCATATTTTATTCAGTTTAATGTCTTTAGCATAATGCTTGTCCAGAGTAGATTCTCAATAAATGCTTGATGAATGAATGAGTTGTATAGTGGGAAGAAATCACGCTTTGGAGCCAGACAGATGTGTTCAAATCCAATACTTACTATCTCTACATGTATAGGCAAGTAACTGTTTCTTTATATATAAATAGGGATGATGCACCCCTTACTTTCAGTATTAGTGATAGTATGTAGTCTACTGGAGTATATGAAAACTGTTGTTACTGTTATTATCCTGAAAATATATAATAATTTTATCTCAAAATTAGAGTTAGTAGGCAGATACACTTTTTACCCCTTGAAGAATCTTCTAAATTACCCCTTGAAGAATCTTCTTAATTCTAAAGAATATATACTCTTGTATATACTCTTGTAATTAAGTTTTTCTAAAACTGATCTGTTGAACTTCCCTTGAAGCACCCATGGCTTGCTGAATTCCTGTATTGTTTGTTAATACTCAGTGGACATTTAGCATTTTTCCTTGTAATTTTACCAACATCGTTATGTTTGCTTTGTCTGTGAAAATAGATTGTAAGCCTTTTGAGGACAATAATCATGTCTTATATATCTTTTTATTTTCCTCCTATTTCCCTGCCCATTGCTCTTGTCCCCTTGTCTGAATATAAACTAACAGATCAATAAATAAATCTTGAGTGATGATGATGAGTGGAAGCCCAAGAGCAGGCTGGGGTAACTGGAATGTTCTAGTTCTGGGCAGGTCCATCTCATTTGAAGTAGAATGTCAGCCAGCAGTTAGTGCAAAAATTGCATTGGACATGAAGAGGAATATAGAAGAAAATATTTGTACAAGTTGTACAAGTTGCTCACTTTTCTTCAACCTCTAAGCCTCAGTAGATGGTCAGCTCTGTGGAGCTGACCATCTACTTGGCAAGATAAAGCATGCCCACACTGAACTGTTAAGAAACAGCACTATACAGAATGTGATGAAGCCTACACAGTGTTCAGAGGGAGAGGAAATTAGAAAATCATGCAGGTGAAGTTAAAGTCAGGAATTTGTTGGGGGGCTCAAAGGGGAAAGAGAACCTTATAGATTATATTTGAGTGCTTACGATGTGCCAGGCATTGTATTGAGTGATGAATGTGTATTCTGTGTGTATGTGCACCTGTGCATGTGGTAGGAACTTTTTACTCATACATTAATTCAATAAACATTTTTAAAAATTTTAAAAACACAGAACACAAAATTTACCACTGTTACCATTTTAAATGTATAGTTCATATATTTACATTTCTGTGCAAGAGATTTCCAAAACTTTTTCAGCTTACAAAACTGAAACTATGTACCAACTAAACAACTACTCTCTATTTCCTGTCTTGCCTTGAACGTGTATTGTTTTATCTAATTCCTACAACAAACCTGTGAGATAATGTTAGGAATACTATTTTAATTAAATGAGGCTTAGAGGTTGAAGAAAATTTCCCAAGGTCTTACAATTAATAAAAGTAGAACCACATGAGCCTTGGATCAAGAAGGGAATGAATTATTAAGAACCCATGATTTCAGGCAAGATAGCAGAAGAGCTATATTTTGCTTTTATGTGGGAGTTGATTTTTATGGGCCATTCATGGACATGGTGAATTTTCCCTCTAAAATGTGCCATAAAGCATCACATACTGCTCTACCTTCAATAGCTCTCCTTCCTAGTCTTAAGGTCTCTGTTGTCTGGAATGCTGCTGCTGGATTGAGAACATCAGAAAAATGGTATTGGGTTCCTCTGTTTGCTTTTTGGGCATGCGATCCTCTTAGGACACAAGGTATTGAATGAAGACTGTTCTTTAGAGTGAAGGATGTTGGATCAAGTTTAAAATCTTTCTAGAACTGTTCTTGAAATAGAATGAAAGAACTTGAATGTGTCTTAATGGAAAGCTGGCCTATTGGATTGATGGTGGCAAGGACAAGGAAGTATGTAGGTAACATTTATTTATTTGTTTGTTTATTTTTGCCAGATTTTCAGGTTGACAGGGAGGAGTAGAAGTGAAAATATAAAAGCCAAGTATGATCCCCAAATTAAAAGAGCTCCCTGTTGATTGAGGCCTTATAAATAGATTTTTTCCTGCTGAGATATATTTTGGCAATAGATTAGACCACACACGGAGTTCTACAGAGTTGTTGTTTAAGGAAGGCACTAGAGATGGCAGATGTACTTGGAAGGATGAATCAGGAGTGGAAACCATTAACTGTGAAAGAATGCATTTTATTTGTCAAGCATATCTGAAGTACTTTTTATATATTTTGTCTAATTCTCAAGACATCTTGTGGTAGACATTAGTATTCTAATTGGACAAACTGTGTCTCAAAAAGGTAAAGAATTTGCCTTAGATTGGTTGGGCTGGTTATTAAACTATCGTCTCTTGGCTTCACTGTTCCATATTTTGCTTTTTGATACTGGGCTGGGCATCTACAAATGATCTACAAATGATCTACAAATCACGTTTCTGATTTGTCAGTTGTTTAAACTGTGTCAGTGGGGAATGCTAGAGGGAGATTGCAAGCTGAAGGAAGTAGATGAAACATGTTCCTTCCTCTGCTGTTGTTTTCTGTTTTTCTTCTTATTTGCTGTTAGTTTTCTTTTCCTATAAGCAACACCCAGCAATGCTTTTTTGCCCCCGCAGCAGCACTGTGTTCCACTAGCAGTAGTTAAGTCTAGTTTGTGGCTTTTTCCCAACAGCCATAGAGCCAGCCCATACAGACTCCAGAACCAGCTGGCCCACTCCCCCTCGGCAGTGGTCTGGGATCCAGCCCCATGTGACTTTCTCCTTCTGAGCTCAGGTTCCCCACACCTCGGAATATCCCCATCTCCTTGAGAGTCTGAGTTTCAGCACTGTGAGGTCTATCCTCCAGGCTTCTGTTAATAATTCCAACTTCTTTTCTTTGTTCCTCTAGTGTTGGGGATGCAGCTATGTCTTATAGTTACTGTATGTGTGATACCCTAGAGTTTTCTTTTTGTCTTTTCAGTACCTAAATAATAACTTTTACTGAATTAACAACTCGTTTTTATTCATTTCTTTCTGTTTAAGTAACTAATGTGATTTCAGGCTTTTGATTAGATCCTGAAACAATTATATAACTCATCATCATCATCATCATCATGGCCCCCATTTATTATTTATGAGGTAATAGGACATATTTCTTTTCTTGCTACCAATCTGGCTGCCTATGGCCTGGAGAAGATTTTTCAGGGGGCACTGGCAGTTTAATCTTGCTAGCACTTAGTGTCTATAAGCCCTATCTTGATGAAATTTTTTTAACCTGTATATTCACTATTTTTCAAAGTATTTCCAGCAAATTTCTTCTTATATATGGCAGGGACCACGCTTATTTTTCCCCCATTGAATCTATAGGACAAGGAATAGTGTCTAGCATAGTTTGGTAGGTGTTATTAGTATCCATTTATTAAACAAAGGATTGGATAAATGAGTGAATGAATGAGGAGGGCTCAGCTAGAATTTCATCCTTTCCAGTGGATGAATTCTAGGAACTGACTTCCTTGATTTCTGACCTTACTTACTCTTCCCATCAAGGCTTGATCTGGAACCCATTATGTTTGACTGAGGGATGACAGCCCTTCTAGAACTTGTCAACTCTACATTTATTGTTACTTTTTATTGTCTACATGCTTTGAACTATTGGCTAGGGCTGTGCTTCCAACCAGGTGGCTCTTCCTTGAACCATAGCATTACCATGGTTTCTGTTTACTGCTGGGTTCCACCCTAGACATCTCTGCAGAAGTAACCTCCTCTGAGCATTGGAGAAGTCCCCTTTGTCACTAGGATTTGACTAATAGCCAACCTCTCATACTCTCTACATCCCGCTGGGTGAGCCCCCTCTGTCAGTCTCCCCACCCTAGCCCTCTATCTCCTGGGATCCAGGCCCATGCTATTCTCTCTGCCAGCCTTTGGAGTTTCTACATGTCTGTGGCTAAGGCTGCACAGTTTAGGGTGTTTATGATTCAGATATTTTTCATTGGTCCTTATTATATATAGCACAAGCCAAGAAAGCAGACTTTCTCCTTAATCTTACCTCAGACGTAAAATAAAAATCCCTCTTGTGTTTAAATTTTTCTAGTGACTTTTATGTTTGAATGAACTTTTCCTGGATATATGACTATTGAAGCAAGGGTGCATTAATATACATTCCTACATTTGTAATTGAACATGACTTGATACTATTGCCCCTCAAATTGAAATCAAATATGATTTTGTATAAGATTTAAAATTAATATCTTGTGTTTTTTTCCCACTTGTTATTATCTCTACTGTTTTTATTTTCCATGCAGAGAAGTACTGTTCATGCATAGGTCCTTTTACCTTACTCACTTGCTGATTTTACTCTTTCTACCTGCAATATGGGAGCCCGGTAGAAACTTCTGCATGACATAGAATGTTGGAAAGCCTCATGTCCATAACAGTATATCCTGGACGATTTTTCTTTTAATAATCAGAATTCTGGTTGTCAGGTTATACTAGGAAGCTTTTCAAGGTGGGATGCCTTTGAAGTAACCACACAACTCTTTCTCCCCTCTTCCCTCTTTGATTATTATTCCACTGACAGGAATAAGTAGATGATTGATTTTACAGCCACAACCCAATAGTGAGACCCTACAGAATTGAGATAATTGGAACACAGAGATAGAGTAGAACCACAAGGTTCTACCCACAGTGGTTGACAGGGGAATATAGCAGCAGGAAATGACCCAGTGAATTCTCAACAAATAGTTTATGGTAGCTGGGAAGTGTAGCAGGTAGTAGGAACCCAGAAGTGAGGTTTGGAATACAGGCAGTGTTGTCTAAGAAAATTGTGGAAACCAGGCAGGGATTTAAGTACTTTAGGAATAAAAGGAGATGCAGGTCCTGGGACAGAGTTTGAGATCTGGTGTTTGAGAACCCAGATTCTTGTAGGCTTTCCATGCTAGGGCATTGAGTTATGGCCTAAGGCTCTGTAGGTCTTTTCACCAGTAACTGGAACAAGCAGTCATGAAAAATAGTTTAGAAGTTGAGTGGAATAGATAGTGAGTTGGGTCTGAGTTCCCTGTGTGTAAAAGGGTTAGATACTGCTAAGGGCAAAGGACAAAGATAGTGGTGTTCTTTCTCTGGATAATGTCCCCTCCACTTCATTGTTGTCTGGGTATTCTGTGACATAGAGGGGGAAAGAATTAGTCAGAAATCACATGGGAAGTCATTGTAATAAAATATTTCTGATTATCAGTGTTAGTCTGGAATACTACTTGATTTCTGTGGCATGAATGATGATTTATGGCAAATTCAATATCTTAAGTTTCTGTAATCTACAGGTTCTCAATTAGGTGTGGCTTTGCCCTCTCCTCCCCGGCCAAGAACATCTGTCAGTGTATGGAAACATTTTTGTTTGTTATGACTGAGGGAAGGGATAGGAAACTGCTCATAGTCCATCTACATCCTGTGCATCCTACAATGCTCAGGACCTCCCCCCCCCGCCCAAATTGCAACAAAGAATTATCCAGTTCAAATATTAGTAGTGCCAAGGTTGAGAAACCCTGCTATAAACCAAATGGACTCTGTTCGCTCTTTCTTTTTCTTTCTTTCTTTCTTTCTTTCTTTCTTTCTTTCTTTCTTTCTTTCTTTCTTTCTTTCTTTCTTTCTTTCTTTCTTTCTTTCTTTCTTTCTTTCTTGATTTTATTTATTTATCTGAGAGGGAATGAGAGAGAGTGAGCGAGAATGTAAGAACGGGGGGAGGGAGAAGCAGACTCCTCGATGAGCAGGGAGCCCAATGCAAAGCTTGATCCCAGGACACTGGGATTATGACCCGAGTTGAAGGCAGACACTTAACCAACTGAACCACCCAGGCACCCCATCTGTCCTTGATTTTATTATTCTGGGATTCTTTGTCACTGTGGACGTGTTTGTTAGGCTGTTATCATACCCCTATAAACATTTTAAAGTTGTTTTGAATGTGACAGAATCCTCTTTCAGCATGCAATTATCTACTAGATCTCCACAGACCAGCGTTTTCAAGCCTTATACCCTTCATGTGTGCGTTTCTGTGTGTAGTAGGATGAAACCGCAGATCTTCACAGACAGACATTCACAGGGGATTAACTCATGACCTTGACTTTTGAGACTTTTATCCATCTGAGCTACTCAACGAAATAGGTACTCTACATAGAGATGCAAAAATGGTTCTCTTTTTTTCTCTAAGTTTGAAGCTACAAGATGACCTAATATTTGTTTTAATGCTGATTAGTTTCTTCAGTGCAGTCAAAAGCAACAAAACTTGGAGTGAAATCCTGTCATTCTTGCAAGCATATTCTCTCCTTTTCCAGAAACAACCTGGAGACATGGCCTGGATTTCATAGAATCTATACACCCTGGGCTACCAATATAATGTGTGCTTCCTAGCCAGAATTAAAGAATCTTTGTCAATCTGTTAATCAGTTGAGTTTACTTAGGGATACTTGATTTTTTTCAGAGGAATTTTTCTGTAATGGAGAATTTCTAGTCCCTTTTAATTCTAGGTCACTGATGAGTTCATTCCCCCTTGTGTTCGGGTGCCTTATAGGTATCTAACATATAGGATCATAGATTTGAAAAAAAACCTGAAAAGGATTGGCTAACTGATATACAAAGCCAAACCTATCTTGCTGCCTGCCTGTTTTTATAAATAACACTTTATTAGAACACAGAAATGCTTATGCATTTACATATCATGTATGGCTGCTTTTGCATTAAAATAGCAGAGCTGAATAGTTGTAACAGAAATTGTATGTCCCACAAAGCCTAAAATGTTATTTGTTTCTTTATGGAACAAGTTTCTTGACCCCAACCCAGTCCACCTTCCTCATTTTACAGATGAAGAAACTGAATTCTAGGGAGATTAAGTGACTAGGCCAAGGTCATACTGGCAAGAGACTTGAGGTTAAAGCCTGATTAATACATGTTTTGAGGAGTGAAGATGATGAATATCAGACCATTGACAAGCTGTGTTCTAACAACAAAGTGGGGGAAAAATAAATATGCAATAAGTCACTTTACCTAAAGACAAAAAAACTGTCTTGATTGATTTATTTCCCCCATTGAATCGCTCAATCATCTTTATGCCATGCAGATATAGCTGAAGTAAGACTTGAGTCAAGTGATATCACAATTTTATGCAGTTAGGTTTTCCAAAGAATAGCAGAATATTTATTGGTAAGTCTCCTGTGTCTCAGTATTATATTCCTCAAAAGTTGAATTATTGATAGTAAGTCAGGGAAGACATTTTGGTAATTGCTAAAATCCTGAATGTATTTAGACTGACTAACTGTCCCTGTGTTCTGCTGTGGCACCAGCTGACAGTGATGAAATCTATAGAAGTAGGACACATTTCCATAACATGAATATTCAGGATTGGTGATGCAAGAATTATTATTAAACCACTGGGAAGGAACACATTCTCCTTATTATTTGATTGAATACTAAATGCTGCCTTTTAAAAATAATTCAGTATAAACACTCTGATAATGAGGGAAGAGGGATACATGGGAAAAAGAATCTCACACATTTCCCCCTGATAAATAAGGAGATTAAATTAAATTAAATGTAAAATGTATAGCATGTCTAGGGGAAATATTCTGGGATCATTAGCTATATTTCATCTACATCTGTGTTATGTATATTGAAGTATAATATAATAGCTGTCAGGGAAGAGCTTGATTTAAATGACATATATAAAAATAGAATATGTAAAGAAACATGTTTAACCACAAAGACCCTTGAAAATTAGTACAATGTTGATGACAAACAATAATAATCACCAAAATAGTTAGATGTTGGATATTACCACATTTCTAAGGAAAGATATTTGCTTTTCTGTAAATGACACAGTTTTTATTTACCAAAGGGTCCTAGAACCTCTAAAAATCCTAAACACACACAATTGACATTCCATTTTATATGAAGTATATCTGGTTCTTCATAGCAAAGATTTTATGTATGAGAAATAGAAAAGAAAGGAAACTGTTTTCATTCATTCATCCGTTGAACATGAAATAAACTACATGCCAGGCAGTGCTTTATTTATTTTACAAATAAAATAGACACAGAGGCTCCTCTCTTCTAAAAGCCCATGATCTAATGGAGGTTGCAGGCAAATAGATAATTTCAACAAGAATGGTATGTGTTCTGTAATAGAAATAAGTTTAGGAGTGTGTTGTGCCCAGTTTCTTTTTCCTTTTACTAGTTTCTCATCATTTGTTCAAGCTTCTCTCCCCCAATCAGTTTGGGTAGGGTTGTCCTTTAAGCCGCGGTGGAGTTCCGTGCCCTTCTATTTTTCTCTATCTACCTCCTTCTCCCACGTTGAAGGTTTTACCACTACCCCACTTTACTAATTGGGTTGTGCCTCCCCTTGACTGTTTTCTCCAAGTTGCTCATACCTTTAGACTTTTCACTTCCTTCATCTTTTCTTTTTCTTGTCCCCTCACCAAAACTAAGCTGTTTAGTGAGTCCCTATTATTGAGGTTCACTCTATCAAATAAATGCAAATAAATACATATTCAGTTAAGTCATCTGTTAGGTGTGCCCTTTGGCCACCAGCAAATATATCCCAGGATCAATGTAGCATTTTATTTTAAATGGGAATTTTTGATGACTACAGATTCTTTATCTAAATAGAGTTGAGGGAAGCGAGGCTAAAGTTTTAGGCATGGTCATCAAAAGGTGGAAGAGACATTTTTTGGTCCCTCAGATCGTACCATATAGACAAAGGATAAATGAACAAGAGACTTGGTGAAACAGGTCAGTGAGAGACTAGAACAACCAGAGAAGTGTCGTAGGCAGTTCTTTCTAGCACAATGGCCACTCATCCCATACTTTTTCTTCCTCCATTTCTTAAAAGGATACCAGCTCTTTATGGTGCCTGGCAGCATGATGTATATGGATTCTGGATTCAGACAGTGCTCAAATCAGACCCATTTTCTACAAAAATAAAAATGCATGTGCCAACATCTAACATACTGCTTGGCTTCATATACCAATATATGGTGCTCAGATCAATGTATATGATAATTTTTTTTAAAGATTTTTATTTATTTATTTATTTATTAGGAAAGAGAGAGAGTGAGAGAGAGCAGGTCAGAGTGAGAAGCGGACTCCCCATGGAGCTGGGAGCCCGATGTGGGACTCGATCCCGGGACTCCGGGATCATGACCTGAGCCGAAGGCAGTCGCTCAACCAACTGCGCCACCCAGGGGCCCAATGTATATGATAATTTTTTTATTTATTTTCCTTCCTTCTCCTTCACTAAGAAAGATAATAAGCAGTACCTATTTGCACAAGTCTGCGTAAAGAAGTGTTGTAGAGAGACTAAGAGAGTTTTTTGGAACTGCCCTCCACAGGGAAAATTCAGAAACTGGCAGATCTACATTATTTATTGAGAGAGAACTGCATTGTGATCATACTCCTGGATGCACGGGGTAAATGAGTGACAGCTGGACACCTCAGTCACTGTGAGATGGCAACGTGAAATGGGTACCTGTGAGGGAAGGGGCAGATGACAGTGTATCTCCAAGGTCGTGCAGAAACAAAGCAGCGGGCAGTATTGCAGGTGAGGAAACTGGTAGGAGAGATGACAGCAGAGAGGAGCTGCTATGGGATGCTTTTTTCTGAGGTGGGGTGACAGTGTGAATATGCTTCAAGTTGTCAGCCACTGTGGATCCTCTCCAAAGAGCCACTCTCAAAACTCTGGTTTTGACCTCATTCTTGAGGCTTTTAATAAGCAGTACCCTGAAGCTATTTTGTTTGTTTTCTTTTGGTTTAATGGTTTACAACACTACATCATGGGTTTAAGTGAAGGAGAGTTTAGAGAAATGGCAAGTCACAGATTTAGGCAAAATTGAAAAGGAAACAGGACTCATGTTAATTTTATTGATATAACTCATGGCAGAAGTGGCTGAGTGGCTGAGCTTTTTGGCAGGAATAGGGCATTGATGGTAGGTAGTGTGTGTTCATGGTTGAGGTAGCTAGGATAGGATGTGAGCCAGAAACTGTTGTCCTGGCTAGGAAGAAGGGAAACACGATTAAAACCACTTCCTCATCGAGTAGAGTGCCAGGGATAGAAACAAAAGAACTGATGTAAACTCAGTCATAACAAATCATCCCTTTTCTCTCCTGCTCCACACAGTTATGGGGATGAACAGCTTTGCCTAAGACGTATAGTGAGGAATCTATGGAAAGATGGCATTGGCAATGATTTCAGAGGCAAGTAGATTCATTGTGAGTCATTGGACTCTACCTGAACCACTTGTGAGACCAAGAGGACACACTGGACAATCTCTTGGGAATAGAAAGTCCAAAAAAAGGAAATGGGCTAGAGAATGGGACAATCAGTAATTTATCATGAGACAAAATCAGAAGACAAATAGGAAGCAAAATAGGTAGGGGAGAAGCAGGCACTGGGGTTAGAGGCAATTCTAGGATAACTTCCCAAGGTTTGGGATGTGTCAACTATAGCTTGATGATAAATCAAGTATTTTATCAGGGCAGCTTGGTGCTTACCCCAGTATCTTTTCCCTAGAGCTGCTGTTCCATCAAACAATATCTTCTTTGGTCTAGGAGTTTCCTGAGTCTGCCTCCTAGGAGTCTGTCTTGGGGTCAGTTAAACGTTCTGAGTTAAACTGGAAACTTTACCAGAACCAGATGGGAGCTGACTCTAAAGAGTCTTCATGATAACTTCTGTTGGTCACATTCCTTATGTCTGCGCTTATATAGATAGAATTTAGATTGGGACTCTTTTCTGTCTTCCTGAGGAATGGAAATCATAGCTGCATATTTAAGTTTTTGCTCTTATTATTGCTATTTTATCACAGGCTTTAAAAAAATGATCTGTCAGAGCATTTGCTTCTTGATGTTCAATGTAGACAACCTTATTAAGGACAGTGTATCAATAGTGTTGTTCTATTTTGTAGCATAATTAAAGTAATATCTATGCCTTATATAAGAATATGCAAAATGAAAAGATGTCATATTTTTGGTACAAATGCAGTGACAGAATATATAGGAATGTATGTTAATGTACTGC
The DNA here is from genome assembly GCA_028533885.1 of Nasua narica. Classification (NCBI taxonomy): domain Eukaryota; kingdom Metazoa; phylum Chordata; class Mammalia; order Carnivora; family Procyonidae; genus Nasua; species Nasua narica. The sequence goes on from CM052806.1 coordinate 60,832,704, forward strand.
TTCTAAAGGACAGAGTTCAATTTTTGGCGCTGAATTGGAGTTGTGATTTGCTAATAAGTCTAGTGTAGAAAAACTAACTCAATCTAGAGCTGAGTGGGATCAGTGAGACAGATAAGGAGATTTCCCCAGGTAACACTGGTGGAGTGTGTCTCGGGTAGAGCCTGGGGAGTCAGGAAAAGCATGAGGAATCCCAGTAAGAAGAAGGTAAACTGGGAGAGGGATGGAGTAGGCTACTACCAAGGGCCAAACACTTCTGTTATTTCGATTAGTGAGGAAATACAGTATTTAAAAAAATTCTTCTTAAGGGGAGGAATGTCTAGATCCTTCAGGGCAATTCTTTCCCTCTCCTGTAAGAACTGCTTATGTCCTGCTGATAGGTTCTGTTTGCCTTTTACTGAATTTCTCCCTTGGGCTTTTTTTTTTTATTTTTTAAAGATTTTTTTTTTTTTTTTTTTTATTAGAGAGCGAGAGACTGAGAATGAGAGGGGAGAAGGTCAGAGGGAGAAGCAGACTTCCCGCAGAGCCGGGAGTCCGATATGGGACTCGATCCCGGGACTCCGGGATCATGACCTGAGCCGAAGGCAGTTGCTCAACCAACTGAGCCACCCAGGCGCCCCATCCTTGGGCTTTTTTAATCCCATCCTTAGGAGAAGACTGGTCTTAATGGGTGAAGTGACTATTTGGAGGGACTTGGGTTTCATTTGGAAAGTCAGATCATCTACCATGTCCTTCATCACATTCTTGCCATTGACAGTGAATGAAAATTGCTCCTCATGTTGATCCTTAGAATTTCACAGGAACAGGACAGCATCCAAGCATGAATAGGATACTGGCATCAGGGACTTTTTTTTTTTAAAGATTATTTATTTATTTATTAGAGAGAAAGAGACTGAGAAATGAGAGGGTAGAAGGTCGGAGGGAGAAGCGGACTCCCCGCAGAGGGGGGAGTCCGATATGGGACTTGATCCCGGAACTCCGGGATCATGACCCGAGCCGAAGGCAGTTGCTTAACCAACTGAGCCACCCAGGCGCCCTTGGACTTTTTAATTTTTAATGCTCATATCAGTTTGGTAGGGCTGCCATTTAATGGCACAGCCTGGGTAACTTAAATAACGGAAATTTATTTTGTCACAGTTTTGGAGGCTAGGAGGCCAAAGTAAATGGGCTACTAGCTTTGATTTCTCCCAAAGCCCCTTTCCTTCACTTACATATGGTCTTCTTCTTGCTGCAACATGGCCTTTTCTCTGTGCACATATACCCTTGGTATTTCTTCCTCTTCTTATAAGGACACAAATCCTTCTGACCTTATTGAACCCTAATTACCTCTTTAAAGGTGCTATTTCCAAATGTAGTCACGTTGAAGGCTTCATTATATGAATTTTGAGTGACACATTTCATTTCAGTCTATTACACTTCTCATGGAGCTTCTGTTGGTGGAAAATATCAGTAGAGATATAGCATGAATAAATATAAGCCTGATATTTTTGAGCCACTAATATTTTAGGATTGATTGTTAATGCAGTGCAACATAGTCTATTCAGATTAATAATCATGGCTTATCATTTTTTGAAGTTGAGTAGCAGCATATTGTCCTGTGTAATAAGATAGAACAACTTTTAGTAGGCTCTGCACTGCAGTGCACCTGCATATAACTAGGTATACCAGACCATCCAGAAAGGATGTTTGAGAAGGGTGATAGTTAGATGAGAAGTACTAGTTGGAATTGCATCAATTGTTAACAACTGTTTATTGAGCACCACTGTGTCAAGTCCTAGAGAGAGAGGAAACATTCAGTGTCTCATAGCCCAGGGAAAAGAGGTATTAAACAAACACACACATAGGTTATAATTTTATTAAAATTTAGATAAGTGCTAATAAAAGATTATATGGTGGTTTTTATCTTTTCGTATTTGACTTCAGAGCTGACTATTTCATGTGAATCAGATCTGGTGCATCTAGAAATTAGATGATATTTACTACATGAACCAGAGGCAAGCATTGAAAGTGTAGTTTTGTAGGCACGATAACTGTGAAATTGTATCAGTTCTTTGTGTTGAGATTTGGGAGTCTTTGGCACGTAGATGATAACTGAAGTCATGGGAATGAATGATGCCACCCAGGATGATGAGACTCATGTTAGGTGAGAAGAAAAAAAGAGGCAAGAACAAGAGCCCAAGAACATCACTATTTAAAGAACAGAAGGAGAATGAAGTTCATTCAGAATGACTGAGACAGAACCTCTTGGGAGTGTAGGAAGAAAGTCAAGAAAGTAGTACTACAGAGTCAAACGAAGGAAGTATTTTTGGGAGTAGGAGGGAGTAGGCGTTCTTGTCAAGAGTTAACTAATATGAAAACTAGAATGTGCACTTGAGGTTTAGCAACAAGAAGTCATTAGTGACTTTAATAAAAGTGGTTTCAATAGAATGGTGAAGATAGATCTAGCACATTGAGATATGAATAGGAGTTGAGTAAATGGCTCTGGGAATGTATATATCTCTTAAAAATGGGGCTGTGAGAGGAGTGAGGCAAAGTGATGGTTGAAAAGAAATAGAAATGGGAAGGGTGAATTTTTACGTTTTAAATTAGAAAAAGCAAATATAAATTCTAATGAGGGGGTTAAAACATAATGAGTTGGAGATGTGGGGGAGAGGGTGTAATCTATAGAGCTGGGTCCTGACCTGATAGGGGCAGATAAGGAAGGGTAAATCTTGTCAAGAAGAAGGACTTCTCTTCTAGTGTTATGGTAGGAAAGGATGAGAAGATGGTTGGGGAAGAAAGTGTATAGATTTGTAGCAGGGAAGTGAAGGAATTTATGTGTGATGATGCTTTTGCCAGTTATTTTGGTTTCTCCTATAGGGCATTTTGGGATTGTATTTCTTTGTCTTCCTGGAGTGGTCATGAGACTTGCTTTTGGTCATTAAAATGTGAGCAAAAGGAGCTCCTGGATGGCTTGGTTGAGCGTCTGCCTTCTGCTCGGGTCATGATCCCCATGTCTTGGGATCAAGCCCCATGTTGGTCTCCCTGGTCAGTGGGGGGGGGTACTGCTTCTTCCTCTCCCTCTGCTGCCCCACTTGTGCTCTTTCTCTCACTCTCTCTGTCAAATAAATAAATAAACTCCTAAAAAAAAAAATGTGAACAAAACCTTCTAGGTCATTAGAGTGCGAGCAAAACCTTCTCTACTTGGAGAGCCAGTGGGTGATTTGCCACATTCTTTTCCCTCTGCCAATGTGATTAATAGCGTTCCAGACAGTGGCTGTTCCATTAGCCAGGATCCTGATTGAGGATAGTGCAGAGTAGACCTAGGTGATCTACAGTGGACATATAGCTTGACCAAAAAATAAGTCTTGTTTGTTTTTTGAGCCACTTCGATTTTAGGATTGCTTTTTTTTTTTTTTTAAAGATTTTATTTATTTATTTGAGAGAGAGAGAATGAGAGAGAGAGCGAGCATGAAAGGAGAGAGGTTATCGGGAGAAGCAGACTCCCTGCCCAGCAGGGAGCCTGATGCGGGACTCGATCCCGGGACTCCAGGATCATGATCTGAGCCAAAGGCAGTCACTTAACCAGCAGAGCCACCCAGGTGCCCCTTAGGATTGCTTTTTAATGCAGCATAATTATGGCATGTATTCTCTCTGAGAAGCCAGAGGGATGTCCTTCTAAGCTGAGCTGTAAAGTGAAATCGTTATTTATTTTAAAGTCTTTCTAGCTTATCAGTCACACAATTTTACATTTGCTTGGAAGCAGAAGAAATGACTGATGTGTTCATTTATTTCAGCATCTTAATTTTTCTTCACATAGAAGAAGTAGTGACTCATAACAACACGAAATGGCTTTTTTGAAATCTGTAGAATAGATAAGTTGTACTGAGTAGGTTGTTTTGTGTTGTTTTGTTTTGAGAGAGTGTACATGTGTGAGCTAGGAGGGAAAGGGGCAGTGGGAGAGGGAGAGAGAAACTCTTAAGCTGTCCTCACACCCAGCATAGAGCCAACACAGGGCTCCACCTCATGACCCTGAGATCATGACCTGAGCCAAAAATCAAGTCAGATGCTTAACTGACTGAGTCACCCAGGCTCATACTCTTGAGTAGTTTTAAAGTAAAGGACAAGCAGTAAAACAAAGTTTGATTGCTAAAAACCTACATTGGAATATCCTCTTTCTAAATTACCATAGAATAAAAAGGTAAAAGCATTGCATGGTAAGACATATTAAAGTGAGGGAAGGACTCGTGAGTTCCTGAAGACATCAAGACTTGTTTTTCTACCGAAAACATCAAGGCACAGCTAGGGATTTAACGACACAGAGAAAGACAGTGGTAGACCAGAGCTTGATTCATGATGAAAATATGTGAGAGCCACTGTTTTTTTTTAAGCTAGTGGTTTTATAAAATCTTTTAAATAGGTAACCAGTGTCCAGTTACAAACAATTTCAATAGATAGTATTGCATATACATATGTATGAATATGTATATATTTATACACACACATATAATAAGGATTTGTTAATAAGCGGTTTTTGGTATTTGTTCCACTTTAGTTTAACAGGATTTTAAAAAATTCCTAAGTGAAAAGCTTTGCAAGAAGGAGGAGAAATAAAATTTTCTTATACATTAAACTCAGTCAATACCCAGAATCATGCTGATTTATGTTTAGTTGCTCAGATCTTCTTTTACTCTCCTATCTCTTAGCACAGATGAAATTCTAGACCAAGAGATTGCTACGGCTTAGAATCTCAGAGCTGTTTTGAATGAATTTGGGTAGGTTCAGAGACCCCTTACTAAAGCTGGAATTTATAATATTTGCACAAAATAGGAATAGGTAAGTAAGTCAGTTTACCTGAAAATAAATCTATTTTATTCTAATTAATTTGGAAATATCCCGTACGGCTCCAAAAATTATGGAAAATGATGATGAACCTCAATCGAGAATGGGAATGCCAGGGTATCCTGCTTGTATTTCAGCATGGCAGTTGGTATTTGGCGCATCCAGTCTTTATTTGGTGAAGGGTCAAAGTTATTAAAAATAGAAAAAAAACAAAGCAAAATGAATGAATCAGCAGCATCACAAAACACAGATCAAACCATCTAAAGTACATTGAAAATTGTTGGCCCTATATTTACAAGTCCCATTTGGGCTTCACAGTTGCTTCAACCCATGTTCTTTTCATTCTTCTTTCTTCACTCTCCTTTCCTCTGTGTTCATGGAATGTTCTCAGGCTTTAAACAAGGTTAAGGTCACAGTTCCTGGCTTTATAATCACCCAGAAAAACATTAAAAGGGAGAAGAAGAAATGCTTGTATACTGTCGTCATCTGACAGTCTGAATTAATAATCTATCTAACATCTATTTGTGTGATGGACACAGCCTCTGTTACTTTCTCTACTTGTGCTGTTTTGTTGTAGCCCATTTAAGTGTTATTTTAGTAGCTGAATTTGGCTAGAGAGTCAAGGCAGTGATTTGATTGGGAACCCTTGGAGAGACTAATTTATATAAATGTACTTAATTTTATTGCTAAGGAACACATTTCTCAGTCTTTCCCCCTCCTCTAAGGAAGGTTACAAAGTGTTCACGGTTATTTGCTGCAAAGGGAACTTTCATAAGTAGTTAATGAAGTTTCGGTGCCTGAACTGCAGGGTATTTGATGATTGGGAAATCTTGGCATTAATCTAAAACTCTTTCTAAGCTCTCTTACTCTATCATTAAAGGCATCTCCTCATTGGTCAATTTATCTCCACTGATATTGATCTCACTTTATCTATTTTTGGACCTATCAGGGCCTCATTGTGGAAAGGGGAAGGCTGTGGAGAATGCGGTACAACCTTTTCCACCCCTCTTTATTTCCCATACATACACAATGCTTTTCCACTTGGGTAGCATTGATTATAAAGCATCACAAGACCAAGTGGGATATATTTTATTTGAGATATGATCACATTTCCTTATCATTTGTCCATTTTTTTTCCACTGAGGTTGCCTTTTTCTTTTTTAAAATTTTTATTTAAATTGAATTAACCAACATATAGTGCATCATTATTTTCAGATATAGTGTTCAGTAATTCATCAGTTGCATATAACACCCAGTGGTCATCACATCATGTGCCGTCCGTAATTCCCATCATTCAATTATCCCATCCCCCACCCATCACCCCTCTAGCAACCCTCAGTTTGTTTCCTGTTAAAAGTCTCTCATGGTTTTTCTCTGATGACTTCCCATTCAGTTTTCCCTCCCTTCCCCTAGGTTACCCTTTTTATACCTATTTTTGCTTCACCTTATATATGTTTAGTACCATGTCCTTGGCATGTGTGGGAAGTCTATGTGGATCAGACATAGCTTGATCATTGTTTCACAGCTTTCTCAGCTTTACCTCTGATTCCAGCCACAGTAATGGAAAACAGTTGCTAGCAGACTCCCATCTCTGTTATATTGCCAGTGCCTCATCTCAAACATGAGCTGTCCATCTCTTGCTTTTTGCCTGGGGGCTTTTCTGAGTCCACTTGGCACATATGTAGATGTGGGGAAATTAATGCCCCATCAGGGAAACAATCAATAGGCACTGGGATGTGATGGTTAAATTTTCCTCCCTCTCATTCCTCAGGTAAGCACTTTTAAGCTTCATTCTAAATAATGCCATGAAGGTCCCTGCAGAATTGAACGGCTGTTGGCTACAGTGTTGGTCAACTCAATAATGCATTCTTTCAAAAAAGACAAAAAAATTGAAGCATAACTCACATAAAACTTCATAATCTTACATATATAGCTTTATGAGTGTGTGTGTGCATATATATATATGTCACCATCACCAAGTTCAAGATATAGGATATTTTAAGCATCCCAGAAGATTAATTTATGCACCCTCTGTTTTTGAATTTAAAATAGATTCATACCATATATCCTGATCTGGGTCTGACTTCTCACATGCAATATTTTGCCAGTGGGGTTCACCTTTATTGTAGGTTAGTGACTTGTTCTTTTTCACTGTTGTGTAGTATTCCACATCAAACCATTCACTAAGGATTGTTATATTGGCTTTCTTTTCTTTCCTGTTTTACTCTCCCTGGTTCTTCACCCCTATTAACTGGAATAACATCCAAAATAAACTACTTTCACCCATTTTCCCTCTTTTCACACGCCTTTTCCAGGCTCCCAGGGCTTCTGGGTTATTATTTTGCTAGGAGACAGGGATTCTCATTTAGCTCTGTTCTTTACTTCATATTTGGTACTGGGGTTCAAGTTTCTTCACCTATAAAATATGAGGCTCTCTGGGATATATTCTGGTCTCAAATTTTGGCAATTCAGATCTGTAGTTTAAGAGAGGTTCTCTAGGGAAAATGATGCTCAACAAATGGAAATAAATGGTAGAATTTCATGCACAAGAGACCATGGGATAAGAGACAGTATTTTTATACAGAGATCTTTCTGTTGCCCTGAATTCTCATCACCTGAAGTTGTGATGTGGCTTTGTGGCTTCTCCTGAGCTGAGTCAGACCCATCTGCAAAGGAATCACCAGATGGAGAAATCAGCACTTCAGTGTAAGGCACAGTTAGAAGGAGGCAAAGATCTTGGATCTTGGAGCAGTGCAGAGTCTGTGGATTGCTTAATTTCATTTCCCCTCTTTTTCTGAGGTTAACTAAAACTATGAGCCATTTCTGAGATGATTTCTGGGGCAAAATGTATGTAAAATAAGCTTATATATTATAAGGGTATGATGACTGGACTCAACTGAGAGTTCAGGAAAAAGAAGCTCTAATGGGTGGCCACACCTCTCCCCCAATTCTGTATTTCACATTAGATCAGGTAACTCATTCTAAGTAACTATTATAAATTATACAGCCATTTTATTAATTGATTTCATAATTCATTTGTGGATGTCACCATGGTTTGCTCTTACTTGATAACACTGTTTCCATGGTAACCATTGCATTTTAAATTATGAAAAATGTGAAAGTAGAAAAGGTCAATTATAAATACATAACTTCAATTAATATATAAATGTTTGAAGTTATAGATGTGAAACACAATTTTTCAAAAGTGAACAAAATGTTCCAACAATTGTGACTGAACTGGTGGATGGTGCATGTACTGGTGATAAATCTGTGCTCTGTTACACAAGTTATTTGATCATGCTGCACTTCACGCTTTTATGTAAATGATAAAATGTGAAAGAGATAATCTTACAATCAGCCATCAATTAATTATGTATTATTTAGATGTTTCCTACCCCTCTTCTCTTATTCTTCTGCCACTTCATTCTTTATTGGCATTCTTATTATTTAAAAAGGAAAAGAAAAAAAAGAAAAAAAAGGAAAATAAAGTAAAATTAAAATGGTTTTTATTTTTCTTTTCAATAACTCTGTCTATGAAGATACATTAAGTAATTCATTTATCAAGGGTTTATTTACTGAGTACAAGTCAAGAACTAGCATATGCTTAGATACCACAGATACAAAGATGTATATTTTTTGACTGTCTATTGGAAATATAGAAAATTAGCAAGTAATTTCAGTTGGGTAAAAAAAGCCATTTGAAGTTGTTCCTATCTGCCTTTTTGCTTTGGTTGCTATAATCGCATGACCAAGGAAGTGATAGAACCTCCCAAATTTTTAGAGAAATGCTTATAGTTACTAATTAAGTATAAAATGTAAAAATTACTGAATTAAAGAACTATTTAAGATATTATAATTCAAAAAAGGAAGAAAGCTGAATTTGATTATGGGGTTTCATTTAAATCTCTTCATCTGATGGTTCCTCCAGTATTACTAAGTATAGGACTACTTAACTAAAAATTGCCAGAATAGGCTTCCAATATAGAAAATATTGTTTTCTTAAGTGGACTTTCTAGAGAAGAGCATGCTTTTTGCTGGGGTCATCTCTGCTGCTAAGGCTAATCCTAATGTAGCTGATAAGTGTGGCTATCTGCTGCCCATACTTCCTTAAGCTGGGAAACAAATCTTTCCTTGAAGAGGAATTTGGGTGGTACATCTTCATGGTACTGCACTTACTATCACTCTCTCAGTTTCATCTGCTGGTTTTCTTATCTCCTAGATATCTAAACCTTTGCAAGTTCTGAGTCTTTGGACCTCTTCTACAATAACGCCCTTGGCAATTCAATCCTATCTTGTGTTTTTGAATACCACCTATGCTCTGGCCAATCTTAAATTTATATCTCCAATTCAGACCTCTTCCCTGAAGTTCAGGATCATAAATATTGAATTGCCTCTAGATATCCACTTGGGTACCTAATAGGCATTCTGAATTTTATATAGTATTAAACTCTCGATTCTTCTTTTTCCCCTACCCCAAGCCTATTCCTCCCATAGTCTTCTCCATCTCAGTAAATTAACAGTTTCCTTCTAGTTTCTCAGGCCAAAAGTCTTGATTCCTCTCCATTTTTCATACCCCATATCCAATCCATAAGCAAATCCATTGGTTCTACCTTTAAAATATATTCTGAATTTCATAGCTTTTTGCTATCTTGTCTGCTACCACGTTGGTCCACTTTATCATCATTTTTTTTTTCATTTCATTATGGGAATGCCCTCCAAACTAGTTGATATTCCTTTGTCTACCTTTAACTTCCTTCTCAGCATAGTAGCCAGAGTGATAATAAAACATAAGCCAGATCATGTACCTCCTCCAATGGCTTCCCATCTCATTCAAAGATGGGAAGACATCCAGTCTTCCAGTCTAAATAGACATCCAGTCATCATACTACCAGCCCCTATATGGCACCCCTTCCTCTTATCTTTCTGTATGTATTCCCACTCTTTTGCTTGCTTCCCCCACTTCAGCCACCCTGGCCTCTTTGCTGTTTCTAAATCAGGCAAAGCACTTTCCTGCTTGAGGAAACATGTGCTCATTGTTTCTTTTGTATAGAAAGCTCTTCTCCAGGTTTATACATGTATATTCATCATTTCTTTTATGTCTTTAATCAAATGTCACCTTCTTAGAGAGATCTTTTCTGTTATTGTTTATAAAATATTGACCCTCACTCCCCCCATACAATCCTCTGCCCCTCTACTTTATATTCTATATTTATTATCACCATTGAATGTAGTGTTATTTTACTTATTTATTCATTTATTCTCTATCTCCCCTAAAATAAGATCAGTGGGACGTGAGTACAGAAAATTTCCTGCTTTGTTCACTGCTAGGTCCCCAGCTTCTAGAACAATAGTATTTACTGAGAGCTCAAAAACTTTTTGAATGACTGAATGAATATAAGGGTGAAAGAGACAGACTGTGTCCCTACCTTCAGGAAACTTATACCTGGGGAACTGATAGCTAATAAACAAGTGATTATAATAAAAAAATACATTATTTCAGATGTATTGACAAGATTGGGCAGGTCAAGAGGCACATTGTTACACTAGTCCATTTAGAGTAGAATAGAATCAGGTCATAGTTTATGTAACTGACACAATCTTTTTAAAGATTGAGTATTCTGAGATGGAGTGTGCCTTCTCCAGTTGATTCCCCCACTCGTGATTATATTACACTTCAGAGAATTTTTTATTAAACTTACCTGCTTGGAGCCTATTGGTGTGCAAGTCAGCAAACTCTGATTGAGAATTTTCCAAGGATCTGGAGATTCCTTGAAACGTTGAGAAGGGTGTAAACTGGGCCAGAGGTCTTATAAGTGTTAGTGTGAATCAGAATACTTGATCTTAAATATTAATGCTATTTTTATGGTTTCAAAATACACTGGATAAAGTGTCATATCCTGGACTTTTATAAAAGTCAGGGTAATTTTTAAAAATGAATGTATGTCTGACTGCTGTATTTTTAGGAGGTAGATATGTTAATCAAAATGGCAAAACCATATACTATTCTGAAAATGTTAGAGTTTTTAAATAGACATATTTGAAATGGGCTTTTATTTTCTATTTTCTTCTCTGCTCATTTTTGGGGATGAATTGTGTGGAAGTGGAGGCTAGCATAGTTTGTGATATAACAAATACCAACACTGTAGTGCTCACCTTCATCAGACCCTGGCCTGATTACACATGCAACTAACTTTGTGGATAGCAAGGCAGCATGACCTAGAATTTAGGAGTGCAGACTCTGGAGTCAGGCTTCTGGGCTTTGAATTCAGGCTTCCCCAGTTACCAGCTGGGTAACTATGAGAAGTTACTAAATCTCTCTGCATCTTAATTCCCTCCTTTGTAAAATGGGAATGATGATAGTATCTACTTGGTAGGGTTGTTATGAAGATCAAATAAACTAATTTATATGAAGCACTTAAAATTGTGTTTGACATTCAGTAATTTCAAAATAAATGTTAGCCACTGTTACTATTCTTATAATAATTATAGAATAGCCAAGAAAATCCTGGAAGATGTTAAACTTTTTTTAGACTCAATGTACACTGATCACTCATGTTACTCTTAGGAAGAAGGTAAAATGTAGAACGATAATCTTATGATTGACAAAAACATTTTTAAGGCTTATGGTATTTAACTTAACAATGTGGCTGTGAATTTATGGAATTTGAAAAAAGAGACACGTGACTTTTTTAAGATGCCAAAAGAAGAACTTTTGTGAATTTGCCTATCTTAAGATCTTACAATTGGCAGCTTTTAGACAAAAATATCTAGCAGCCTAAAAAATACTTCCCAAAGTAATTTTATTATAATTTTAAAAGGAAGACTCCATAAATCAGTAATACTTTTGTGTAAAATTCCTCAAGTATGCTTCATAAGGATAAAGTTGTTGGGTTATTTTGTGTATCACTTATTGAGTCTTTGGTAATATCAAATTGGGTGATGAGGGGTGCCTGGGTGGCTCAGTCACTGAGCGTCTACCTTCGGCTCAGGTCATGATCCTGGGGTTCTGGGATCGAAACCCATGTTAGGCTTCCTACTTGGTGGGGAGCCTGCTTCTCCCTCTCCCACTCCCCCTGCTTGTGTTCCGTTTGTCGTTGTGTCTCTCTCTGTCAAATAAATAAAATTTTTTAAAAAAAGTTGGGGGATGCCTGGGTGGCTCAGTCATTAAGCGTCTGCCTTCAGCTCGGGTCACGATTCCAGAGTCCTGGGATCAGGCCCTGCATCGGGCTCCCTGTTTGGCAGGAGGCTGGTTTCTCCCTCTTCCATTCCCCCTGCTTATGTTCCCTCTCTCACTGTGTCTCTCTCTGTCAAATTTAAAAAAAGAAAAAAAAAATTGAGTGATGAAGCTTTTGGCTATGGCTCTTCTCATAGGGTATAGCATTTTACTCTATGCCTCAAGAACAATGGAACAGCAAATCTTAGAGGAGTGCAGTGGGCCAACGGCTAGAGGGGAAACTCCAATTTATCTCCTGCTCTTGAGGACATAGCTTGCCTGTGGAGAATGTGAATAAGGTAGCTGACTATTTACAGTCTCAGGAAATGGAAATTAACTCTGTCATCCAATTTTGTTTACATTTGCCTGTCTTCTTTCTTTCTAGTCTGGCTCTACTGAGAACAGATTTTGGGGCCTACTGGGGACCAGTGACTATCTCAGAAGCCTGCATCATAGTAAATCAGTCAGAATGAAAGAGGAGGTGTATTATTGCCCCTTCAGAGATAACATTTTGTCTATGTATCTCTTGTCAACCTTTAAACTTTTAGAATCGAGGAGGTGTATTATTGCCTCTTCAGAGACAACAATTTGGCTATGTATCCCTTATCAACATTTAAACTTTTAGAATCAAGTATTTCCAGGGATATATATATATATTTTTGTATTTTAAAACATTCAAACAATTAGCTAAAAGTTTTTATTTTTTTAAACAGCTCTTATTTAGTGTAATATGTTTTGCATTTTTTATTTAAGATGAAGACTAACAAATATAACATACCCATGTGAGCTAATGAACAATTAATTACATCATGTAGTTGAGGGGAGGAGTTAGTTATACTAACACCTTAGTAAATATTTATTATTTAGCAGGCCCTTTTCCCAGGGAATCTCCATAGCAACTAGATAAAGTAGGCACCACTATTAACTATGTAATAATCAAGGAAACTGAGACTTGAACGCACTCATTGTTTGAAATATACAGCTAGAAGATACTGCCAAGATTGGAACTCCAATTTTTTTGATTTCTAGAGTTTTCTCATGTAATCACTTGTTTCTCAATAAAAATGCCGAGATAAATGTAGGTCAGGAAATGAACACCATACCACAACTTGGTTGGGACTGAAAAAAGATACCTACAATGTAAGGAAGAAAAGGAATTTTTTAAAAAAATTTTATTTATTTATTTGACAGAGAAAGACACAGCGAGAGAGGGAACACAAGCAGGGGGAGTGGGAGAGGGAGAAGCAGGCTTCCCGCTGAGCAGGGAGCCCTATGTGATGCCAGGCTTGATCCCAGGACTCTGGGCGGAAGGCAGACGCCTAACGACTGAGCCTCCCAGGCACCCAAGAAGAGGAATTCTTATTTAGGTTAAGGTAAATATTAAGGTTCAAAGGATAGTTGCATTTCCTGAATATTTCTATACAACAGAGATTTGTTTGTATGGAAGTGTATAGCTCACTTCTATAGGAAAGCTTAAAATAATAGAAGAAAGGAAAAATAATGGGGATTTAAAGGCAATTCTATTATTATCTGTGCATTTGTTCCTATATGGAAATGGGTTCTACTCACATAATTTTAAGTTCATAGGTTGTTCATTTCTTAATATTCATGGTTAAATATAGCCTAGCATTTGTAAATAAATTAATGCTTTACTTATACAGGATACCACTATTTCAAGAGATGTTTTTGAATGTTCTTTTTTCTCCATTTTCCTACCTGCCTGTCTGCCATGTGCAACCCTATCCCTCCTCCCTCCAAGAAGGTTTGTGACAGTGTTGTTAGTCAACTTGCAGGATCTGGTCAGGAAAGGCCATACAACTTCCCCAAAGTGCAAAAGGAACCAACAAACCATTCACAGGTAAAATCTCTCTCTCCTTTGGTTTTCAAAGCCTGGCATTTTAGGCCAGAGACTTTACTGTATGCATTAGCACACAGAACATAGAACCTGAGAATTGTGGCTAATACTTTTTAATGTGTGTTTTCAGCTTCTTATCAAATTAAAAAAATTTTTTTTCTTCCTCTGCTAGTGGAGGAGAGGAAAAGAATGGTTAGAACATTTAGAAAAATTTAAAGTAATAGTCACTTGTGAAAATGAAATAATGCGATGTGCCCTGTTCCTCCCATCTCATGCCACGGTCTCATTCTTCAAGGAAGTCTACCTTAACGGTTCATAAATCCCCTTCTAGACTTCTAAGCATAAACCAACACAAGCTTGTTAGTTTCTTTTTATCACAAAAATGGAATCATACTGTACAGCATTTGCAACTAGTATTCCATTTACTCAAAGCTATGTGAGCCTCATTCCTTTAAGTGACTACATAGTATTATAAGATATGTGCAAAAATTTATTTTTCATCCCCTTTTTATCATAATTCAGTTATTTTTAAGTTTTGCTATCAGAAACAAAGCTTAAAGAAACATCTTCCTACTTTGAGAGCTGGTGTAAATATTTCTATAGTGTAGATTTCTAGAGGTTCAATTACTGAGTGAAAGATATATGCATTTGAAATTTTGTTGAGTATTGCCAAAATACTTTCCTGAAATATTATCTTAATTGTTTGCTGCCAGAACAATATATGAGTCACCTGTTTTTGCCACATTCTCACCATCTGTACGTTATCAGTTTTGAAAAATGTCAGTGCAACAGGTGGAGCATGGCATCTTAATATTTAAACTTGTATCTCTTTACTATTAATGAGGCTGAAAATCTTCTGTGGATTGTTGGTTAATATCTTTTATTCATATGTGTTTTGGGCTATTATCTTTTTCTTCTGGATATACAAAAGCACTTTATACATATATATTTAAGAGTTAAATATGTAAATCTTTTTTTCCTAATCTGTCAGTTGAAGAATTATTTATTTAACATCTTTTATTTTTTCCCATTCATTCTCCCATGAGCATGTTACTCAGTGGTAAAATAACAAAATATTAAGCAGCAGGACTAAAAAGGAAAGAGAAATAATCTGTACAGATAATCTGTATGTTACATAACAAAATTTTGAATAAGTGAATTGATTGTGTCTATCTAACACCAAATGACCTGGTCAGCTTGGTTAATTTAGTAAAATGAGATAATGATCACAATTGTCTCATGAAGTTTTTTACTTAGCTAGAATGAAAACTCTTGAGGTTAGGGGCATTGTCCTTCTCCTCTCTATATTACTAGTGCTTAGCAGAGTGCCTGATACCTACCTAGTGCCTTCAGTAATGATTGATCAATAGGTTAAGTAAAAGAGAACCAGATAAAACCAGTGGTCTTCTATCAGAAACTATAACAACACATTCTTTTAATGACTTTTAAACATTGGTAGTTGATATCACACTCATATAGCCAATAAGCTATCATTAATTATTACAATTATATAATTATAGTGATAATGATTCATATTAATAATTAATAACCAGATCCAAGTATTAAAAATAATTAATGATATTAATTATCATTAAGCCTATGATAATTCTTAGGTAGATGCATTTTTACCATTTTTTTGCCCGTTTTAAATAAGACTTTTTTCCCCATGACTTGTAATATAAATTGGTAAGTCATTTTAAACATATCCGATACTTTGCTACCAGGTACTCACGTTAATCCTTGTAATTACCATTTAAAACCATTACATTTTAGGGGCGCCTGGGTGGCTCAGTGGATTAAAGCCTCTGCCTTCAGCTCAGGTCATGATCTCAGGGTCCTGGGATTGAGCAACCTGCTACCCCCCTCTCTCTGCCTGCCTCTCTGCCTACTTGTGATCTCTCTCATCTCTGTCAAATAAATAAATACAATCTTTAAAAAAAAATTACATTTTAGGGGCACCTGGGTGGCTCAGTTCATTAAGCATGTGCCTTCGGCTCAGGATCCAGGGATCCTGGGATGAAGCCAGAGCCACTAGCATCCTGAGTGTGGGGCTCCTTGCTCAGTGGGAAGTCTGCTTCTCTCTCTCTTTCTGCCCCTCCTGTTTGTGCATTCTTTCTCTCTCTCAAATAAATAAATAAATAAATAAATAAATAAATAAATAAATAAAACCTTAAAAAAAACCCATTACCTTTTGAATGCAAACTTCCATATGGAATTCAAAGCAACTTATTACTAAATGGACAGAACTCTTTTAGTGACCTATTTTATTCTTCTGAGAAAACCTCTAGAATAGAGAAATGATCATTTAGGTGCCTGCAAAATATGTTGAAGGTTACCACACTAAAGAAAACCTCCATTTTCCTTAGAAAGAAAGTGATTTTGTTATTCCAGGGTCCGCTTTTAATTTCTTCTCCCTCATGATTCATTACATATCCTCAAAGGCTATTATTGACAGTCTTTTATCCTCTGAATTATAGGTGACCACTCTTGGCTTTTCCTTTAGAAAGGGCAGTAGCAAAAGCCTTTAGTAAGTCAGCTTGCTTGATGAAAATTTGGAAAAATTGCTGGTCTAACATTAACCACTTCAAAATAAAGTCAGGTAGTCAGGACTGTGCTATTATTCCCATGGCACTTAGCTTAGTTTGTAAATGCCTGAACGTGTCATTCTGTTCATCCAGAAATGTTTACTGAGCATCTACTATATGCCAGATGGTGGACTAGGTCCTAGAGAGTAAAGGCAATTAAGACGAAACATTGCTTTCCAGGGTTTCACAGTTTAAAGTAATAGTTGCTTTACTCTTTTCATTAATGGTAAATAACATATGCAAATCAATTCCAAGAATATACATAGATGCAGATTAGAATATGGCCAGTTATTGTTCATCCACTTCAGTGGGATGGTGCTGTATAGGAAGGACAGAAATCTGAAATTAGATCCAATAATTGGAGCAGAGCATGTGTTTGGGGTACAAAGAGTTGCAGGTGCTGGGAGGAAATCCAGCCTATGAGGCAAAAATGATATCTGAAATCTCTGGCAATAAGTAGACAAATGGCTATTTCTGGAGAGTCTAACTTCTCTCAGTGAGAACATGCAGTGAGAGATAATTCAAGATCAATAATCTCACATGTCCAGGGAGGTAGGCAGTTGGCATCCAAGAAGTTTGCCAGCAAATCTTGAGGTGAAAACGGCATGGTTTTAAAGCTGGACTGTAGGGGAAAGTTTAATCCTGGTCAGGTAGAAAGGGAAAAGGGTGGAAAGAGTGTGGCATATTTCTAGTTCTAAGAATATTTTTAAGGTAGATAGTGAGTCATAATAGAACAAGGCAAAAAACTGGTTAGGCAAACTGGGGCAAACACACCTCTAGGGGGAGCCTATGGCTGTTTTCTATTCTTGTACCCTCTGCATGTCCCCAAACTCTCAGCTCTCAGACTGTGTGTATTTCCCCCTTAAGGAGGAATGCTGTCAGGAATAGAAGTTTAAGGGCCTTCATCAGATCATAATACTAGAAAGTAGAACTTTCAAAAGGATTAAAAACAGAGCACAGATGGGCATGGATTCTCCTGTTTTTTCCTTCCAGAAATAATTAAGCATGAGTTTGTTCAAATTATCTGTGGCCATTTATTTTTCTCTTTTCAGATGCTTTTCTTCTCCCACAGGCCTGGAAGTAACTCCTTTTTTGGAAACTGCACTCCCAGTTCCTCTTTCCGACAGCTGCCCCCATCAACCCTGGAGAAGCACAGTGAAGAATGCTTCCTATCTCTTCCTTGCTTCTTTACATCTATATCTGGGATGTGTGGACTCTGGATTGGCATTTTTCTCTGTTTGGAGGGATACGGGGTCAAGCAATATTGAGGAAGCAGCTTTTTCTCAAGTTTTGGTTCAATGTGCTTTAGGTTATTTTGGCTTAAGAGAAGAGGCTCACTCACAAGGTACAGTCTAAATCTCTGTGTTCTTCATTAAATTCTGCCCTAGAGGCTTTGTATTTACTGTTCTCTCTGTCTGTGACACTTCTACCTATCAGATATGTGCACAACTCACACCTATACTTCCTTTATGTCTCTGTCCCGGTGTTACTGTTTCAGAGAGCCCAGCCCTGGCTATGCTGTATAAAATAACACCCACTCCAACTCGAGGCACTCCTATGTTCCTTACACAATTTTAATTTTCTTTGTAACACATCACCATTTGATGTATTAGGAGCCTCCTGATCTGAATATCTGATCTGAACATCTGCTTTATTCATTAGAATAGAGCTTGGTACATAGCAGGTGTTCAATAAATACATGTTGAATGAATAAGAAAATTTATATATTAATAAAGAATTCATAAATATCTATTTACAACTGGGCCGACTCTCCTGGGCCTTTGGACTTGTATGCCATAGAGGATAGAAGTTAAGATGATGGGCCCTGGAGCCTGAGCATCTGGGCTTGATTTTCAGCTCCAACATTTACCAGTTCTTTGATACAGTTACTTACTTTCTCTGCATCAAAGTTTTCTTATTTATGAAATAAATCCTTATATTATTATAAAGATAACATTACTTCATAAGTTTTGAGGGTTAAATTAAATTATAATGTAAATGATACATGCAAAGCACAGAATAGTACCTAATATGTAGAAAAAGTGCTCAATTATTCTTAGCTGTTCTTATTATAATATTTAGCTACCTATTTGATCTACTGGGTTGTCAAATAGGCATCTCATACTTGGTATGTCCAAAATAGAACTCTTGGTTTCCCACCGCCCATATTTGTGTCTCCTCTAGTCTTCACCACCTCAGTAAATGACACACAACCCATTGCTCACAAAAATAGATGAAACATCTTTGATTTCTCCCTTACCTGACCAACCATATCCAATCTATCAGTAAATTTGTGAAGATTCTGCCTTCAAAATATATCCATATCTCTGCAACTCTGTTACTGTCACCCTAATCCAAGAAGCCATGCTTGCCCGCTTTCTAATGCGTTATCGTTTAGAAGCCACACTAATTTTTGAAAAGCTTTCCCTGTTCATGTCTTCAGTGACTTCTCATTGCTTGTAGAAAAAAAGCCAAACTCTTTACAGTGGCTTACAAGGCCCTGCCTGATGTGAAACCTACCTCATTCTCTAACATCATTTTGTCCCATGTTCCCTTGGTCTATAATGCTTTAGCCAGATTGGCTGCCTTTTTTCTCTTTGAAACTATTTTCTACCTTTTACTGACTCAGAGCTTCTGCATTGATTATTCCTTTCATCTGGAATGGTGTTCCCTGAGTTCTTGGATAGTTGTTTCTTTTCATTCATTCCACAGGTCTTAGAGCAAATGTTACTTGTCTCTCTGTAGAGACCTTCTCATTATATTCTTGCTAAAATTTGAAGATTAAATGTGTATGATTATATGATATTTTAACTTGAGTACCCTGCTTTAGTGAAATAATTATTCTTTTTTTTTTTTTTGTTAAGATTTTATTTATTTAACAGAGAGAGAGAGAGATGGGGAACACAAGCAGGGCAGGGGGAGAGGGAGAAGCAGGCTTCCCACAGAGCAGGGAGCCTGATGCGGGGCTTGATCCCAGGACCCCGGGATCACGACCTGAGCCAAAGGCAGAAGCCTAACGACTGAGCCACCCAGGCGCCCCAAATAATTATTCTTATCAGCGACTTTCAAGCTTTGTTTTCTCTAGACAACCTTTTCTGTCAATAAGTTATTATATTGAACCCTATTATATAAAAATGATAAAATTAGGACTGCTTTGCTTACATTGGGATGGAGTGAGAAGTGAGGAAACCTTCTTATCTGCTCATCCTTTCTGTAGATCCCTAGAGTAATACTGACTTTTAGGACCCCAGTTTGAAAGCCAACAGTCTGCATAATCTATTCATAAATTAGGTGAATTTTGAATAGAAAAATGACCACATAAGATGAAAGTTTCTGGCTAATGTAATGAACTCTCTAGAATAAGAATTTCTTACTACATTGTCTTATAATTTTATTTTCATGCATTTATTCCTACAACTACTTTTTTTCTTTTTTAAGGTCAATAATCCTTGGATTTTTTTAGCGCCTAAGATCTAACCTTGCATACACAAGGCACTCACCAAATTATTGACTAATTGGAGTGAATAGATAAAAACAGACAAAAGTGAATTGTATAACTTTGGCTTTATGCTGTTTTGTGGCCTTTACAAAAGCTTCATGTCATAACCTCATTTCACATTTTGTACCAGTAGTCTGTTCAAGCATGGTATGCTTATGACATGCCTACTGAGTACTCAGAGGAGCTAGGTATCTTCCTGTGCCATGAGTTCTTTGTTTTTTTACCTAATTACCAAAACCCTTGAAAGTAGCTATTGTCTTCATTTTTATATATAAAGAGGTTCATAGAGACTAATTAATTAACACCTTGTTAAATGGAAAGAATAGAATTAAAAACATGGTCTTTTTGACCTCAAAGTCCATTCTCTTTATACCATGAAAAGCCAAAATATAATTCCCTGGTCAGTACATAAGAATCTTAAAAGAACTATGTTAGTCTTGGAAGTCAGAATTTTAAAGGCATTTAAAAGGGCACAGATAATGTTAAAGAGCAAATCTGAGGATACCTGCCTTCTTCAAAATATTATCTCTTTGTATTAGAATTTTAAATTATGGATTATGTATCATTAATAAAGTGACATTAAATTTTTTTATCACTTAATTTTAGGCTCTTTTAAAGCTTTGAAAAAGAGCTCTCCTCCAGCACCTTCATTCCACAAATGTTGTTGGTATTAAAAAGTGCTCTCATTTTATAAATCAAGAGGCCTCGGCCCTCTGAAGTTGTGTATTACCTAATTTTGCAACCTTGGTTAATGATAGAGTTGAGGGAGATACTACTTAGACATAACCAGAATGAAATCATTGTGGGATGTTTCTATTTATTTATTTATTTAATTAAAAAAATATTTTATTTATTTATTGAGAGAGAGAAAAAGAGAGAAGCACACACAGAAGGGAGAGGCAGAAGAAGAGAGAGATGGAGAAGCAAACTCCCTGCTGAGTAGGGAGCCTCATGTGAGCCTGGATGTGAGGCTGGATGTGAGGCTCCATGTCAGGACCCTGGGATTATGACTGGAGGGGAAAGTAGACACTTAACTGACTGATCCACCCAGGTGCCCTGCATTGTGGGAGGTTTTAAAAAAGCCAATGATTTACTCTAATTTCTAGTATCATATGCAGCATGCATTCTCCTAATGAGTAATAAGTGTGAGGTAAGAAAAGCAAATTTATATTTTTATAAAGCAGTAATCCAATAGATATGTAATCACTGGGAGAATGTTAAAATGCTAACAGTTCAAAAATGGAAATATTCAGAAAACTAGTCTTACAAAAGATAACATTATCAAATTAAACAGAGGTAGACTCACTAAACTTTTTCTATATATGATTTAAAATCATGCTTCAAACATTGTAATAATATTTATTAAAATAATGTTGGGAGGGAATTAGAGAAAAGTAATAGAATGTAATAATTCAAAGAATTGAAGGTCTCTGAAAGAAAAAAAGAACTATTTTAAATTAATTCTGCCATACTTTCTATAGATATAATTGAGTACCATCTCTATCTCTAGGTCTACATATCTCTGTATCTCTATATCTATATGAAAGGTTTACTTTCTAAGAAAATTAAACTGTGCTTCATATAGTTCATGCCAATGTAGGGTTATTACCTATTTTGAAAGTCATGGCGCCATTATACTCTATTGTCATGAACCATGGAAATAGGTAGCAAGCATTAACTTTTTTCCTTTTTATAAGTGAGAAAATAGAGGAAACATTTAATCATTTATAAATTAAATCGTAATTCATAATGATATTAACAATAAAATTGTTGGGGTGCCTGGGTGACTCAGTTGTTAAGCGTCTGCCTTCAGCTCAGGTCGTGATCCTGGAGTCCTGGGATCAAGCCCTGCATCTGGCTGCCTGATCACCAGGAGGCCTGTTTCTTCCTCTCCCACTCCCCCTGCTTGTGTTCTCTCTCTCTCTCTCTCTCTCTCTCTCTCTCTCTCTCGCTGTGTCTCTCTCAAGTAAATGAATAAAATCTTAACAAACAATAAAGTTATTAAGATAAATAAAACTATAAAGAAGAATAAAGGAAAAGAAGTTGATTCTAAGGAGAGACTTGATGGATTTATAGTGAGGATGAACTTGTGAAGGGCAAAAACAAGTGGGTATCAATTATAGTTCTGAGGTTTCAGAACTAGCCCTCTGGAGCAACCATGACTATCAAAAGGGAGATTGGGGAAAAATGCTGGTTTTGCAAGGAGGGTGATGGGATCAGTTTAGACATGATGATTCTATGTAAAACGGAGACATCCAAATGCAAATATTCAGTTAGAAGTTTGGAAGAAAGGACAGAAGTTAGAGGTTTGAGAATTAAATAAACAGAAATGACATAGAAAGTGCCAAGAAAAAGACTTTTTAATTTTAAGGAAAATTTTAATTTGGGGTTGGAGTAGAAAGAGGATCATAAAAATAGGTAAAGGAAGTATTTTAAATGGAACATTAAAGGTGAAAATATAAAACAGGCTTACAAGGAGAATCATTCAGAAGAGTCTGGGAATCACATAGGAATAAAGGAGGAGAGCATTTCACAGAGGAATACGTAAAATCTGAAGCAAGATAGTAAACTAGTACCTCAGAAATGTAATAATTAAGATGTGAAGGCATGAAATCATATTTGGAACCAGGCAGACTTACCCAACATTTACTGGCTAAATGACTTTAATCTTACTGGGTTCTTTTTACTTATCTGTAAAATGGTGGTAATATATACTTCTTAGGATTATTGTTGATATTAGAGGTAAGATAAAATATCTGCATGTAATTGGCATATAATAAAACATAACCTACCTATTTGTGACCTATAGAAAAGTTTTCAAATTGTTTTAAGACAACCTAAAAGATAAGGATAAGGGTTTTTTGTTTTTGTTTTTTTATAACAAGTTAGCAGAAGAAATGGACCCGATACTTTAAAGGGAAATATTAGTAATTCTATAGGGAGAACATTGTTGGAGACACTTATTTCTTCCTCTTTCTTGACAGGACTACAGTTCTCTTTGGATACATTTCATGAAGCCTGTGCTTCTGAGGGCAAGTTGACTTCACCCCCAAACAGACTGGGTCTTATTTGTCTCAACCAGAGATTCCCAAATCTCTTGTTTCCCAGGGTTCTCAGTACCTAAGTAATTTAATCATAATGTTTTTAGGCAGAAAGAAATATCTAACAGCTCCAAATGGAACTTTTCCAAGCATATTATACATCACCACCTTCTTTACTTTACTTTAACCTTACTGATTTTTGTACAGTTCTTGTTTTTTTCTTTTTCTTTTTCTTTTTTTTTTTTTAATAAAAGCAACTGCTAAGAACCCAGCTTCTCAAAGGTATGAAATCATTGAAAAGAATGTAATGGGATGTTGTATTGAAAGCATGAATTACCTTGAGCTAACAGTTTGTGTGGTATCCTGCGGATGTTGAATATCCCTGTATTGCCATCAAAAATATACTCAACGGTGCTCCTTCATACAGTTTTGGAAAACACATGTCTATGTGTAATTCTATACTCTTTGCAGTGATCGGCTCAGGACTAGGTATATGGCTTAATTTTAGCAACTAAAGCAGAAATAATGACTTTCTAAAAACAGATCTTATTTTTATCCATGTATGGCTGAGGCCAACAGATTGTTGCAAAGATAGTTTATTTCCCAGATACCGAAAGGAGGGGGTGCACAGTGCCATGGGGGGGGGCCCACATGTGTTTGGTTATGGAGAGGGTGTGAGGAGGGAATGAAGAGAAAATGTGAACAAGAGCCTTTATTATGGTTTCCCTATGAAGGAACAGGCAAGGCAGTTTAAGCAGGTTTAGGATTGGCTAGGTTTGAATAATTTTGGAGGGCTCTGGGGCATTAGGGCTATCCTTACTTAGTTGTCCTGTACTGGCCTTGGGATGATTACGGCAGGGGAATAGAGGCCCTTAGTGTAAGAGCTCAATAAAAGAGGTAATTGAGGATAAGGGTCAGGACTGGTTGGTTTGTGTATAAAAGGGCATACTTGGAGACCAGTCTTTTGCTATCTTCAGGAATTGGCTAGCGCTGTCCATGGTCAGCACTTGTGCCAGATGGCAAAGCATCAAAAGCATATGATTATTAAAATGATGCATCTGATGCTTTTTCCTGGTGCTTCTGTACAACTGTGGAAGTGTTGCCCTTTTCTCCCATTGGAGGTATGAGAATTAGAATTGATGCCACATTCTTGCTACCACCCTGAGGATGAAGCTAGGACAGGTAGGTAGACAACAGAGTGGAATAATTTATATTTAGTTTACCCTGACCCTTGTCAGACTTCAGACTTTTACTTATGTGAACTAATACATTTTCTTATTGTTTGAATTAGAACAATTCTAATGTTGTTCGTTATTTTTGCTTTTAAATTCCTTGTTACTCTCACCTGTGCTGTTCTAACATTTATAAAACCACTATTGGAAAACCTACAGGATCTATTTAGAAGGAATTAATTTTTGATAGGAAAGGAGAAATTTTCCAAGTCTGCTTTTGGTGATATTAAGATGTGTTACAGAGGTTTGGTGAATGCCCTCATAGAGTAAAGGGAGAATGCAAGGCTTTTTATTTGCATTTGCATTTAATAAGTAATTGAGTTTGCTGACCTAAGTGTAATGTCCTTTTTCAAAAATCATTCTGAAGTGCTGCTGGATAGGAGAAAGTTATGTAGCATTTCTATAATAATCTCCCATTTTCAATATTTCATACTGGTCATGGAAATTCATATGTAGATGAAAAATAACTTGTAGGTTTTAGTGTAGGAAAACTATTATTTTCATGTGAAGAGGTGGCTACCAGGGGACAATCTGAGTCAAGCCCATTTGTTCAATTTATACTGTATATATATGGGAAAATGATGATATTTCCCTCCCTCAAGTTTCAACAATTAACATAATTAACAATTATGTTAATAGCTCTGTTAAGTGCTCTGTTAAGTGCATACCTAGAAGTGTATACTTGTGTGTGTGAGTTTGTATGTGTATGTTAATTTTTTTATTGAAGTATAGTTGACTTACAATGTTACATTAGTTTCAGGTGCACAATATAGTTATTTGACAAGTCTATATGTTATGCTAAGTTCACCACAAGTGGAGCTATCATCTGTCACCATACGACCATTAAAATACCATTGACTGTAATCCTTATGCTATACTTTTATCCTGGGTCACTTATTCATTCCATTACTAGAGGCTTATATCTCCTATTCCCCTTCACCTATTTGCCCACTTCCCACCCTCCTTTCCTCTGGTATTCATAAGTCTGTTTCTGCTTTTTGTTTATTCATTTTTTTTGCTTTTTAGATTCCACATATAAGTGAAATCATATGGTATTTGTCTTTCTCTGGCTTATTTCACTTTCATAATACCCTCTAGGTCTGTTATCACAAATGGCAAGATCACATCCTTTTTTTGACTGACTAATATTTCTCTGTGCGCACGCGGGTGTGTGTGTGTACACATCTTCACATCATCTTTATTTGTACTTCTATGGTTGGACACTTGGGTTGCTTTCATATATTGGCTACTGTAAATAATGGTACAATAAACCTAGGGGCATGTATCTTTTCGAATTAGTGTTTTCATTTTCTTTGGGTAAATAATTAGTAGTGGAATAACTGGAGCATATGATATTTGTTTTAATTTTAAAAATTAAATTTTGTTAAATTATGCATTCACATGTTTCTTTAAAAAATAATACCAGAAGTGATTATAGTGAAAAATATTATATTCCTTTAATTTCATCCTGTTTCAGTTTTCAGGTTTAACAGCTTTTAGTTCTTTCTTCCTGTGATTGTCATGTTTTTTTATATAATATTTTTACTGTTGTGTTATTTGGTGCCTTTTTTAGTTTATAGTGACAACTTTTTTTTATTTAAAAAAATTTTTTTAAATATTTTATGTATTCATTTGAAAGAGAGAGAGAGAGAGAGAATGAGAGGGGAGAAGTCAGAGGGAGAAGCAGATTTCCCACTGAGCAGGGAGCCCGATGTGGGACTCGATCCTGGAACTCTAGGATCATGACCTGAGCTAGAGGCAGTTGCTTAACCAATTGAGCCACCGAGGCACCCTATAGTGACAACTTTTTATGATTTGCATGTTTACCCTTGTGTAAGGTGTAAGGGAGGACTTACACCTCCCTTACCATATCCTCCTAACGTAGCTCTTTCATTCCTTTGAGTTAAATCAATAACATCATTATGACAATGTAAATACTGTTTGTTGGGTTAAGAAGTAAAGTTGCACTATATAATTGCCTTATTTTTATTTGCCTAATTATTTATACATGTATTCCTATTTTCCATATACTTCATTATATCATTTATCATATCATCTCTTTGTCAAAGCTATATTTTTCCTGTGAACCTGCCAGAGATTTTCTTCTTCCTGCTTGAATATGGACTTGTCACTTTCTGGGCCTGTTGTGCTACACTGCTGTCAAGCTGTTAAGTTTTCTTTCCCACTCCCCCAACATTTCCTGAATCCTATGTCCTCTACTTTCTCTCCCTTTTTGCTAGAGCACATTCTCCAAGAGAGGTAGTTGCAAGGTAATTCTACCATATTAAAAATATCTTTTATTATGATTTTGGGTTGGTTTTAGTTTGAAAAAAATTCCTCGAGAATTTCGAAGTCATTCTCCATTTTTTTCTGACATCTAGTATTGTAGAGAAATCTCATACCATTCGGGTTCTCTGACATTTTCTCTTCTCTCCAAGTCTTACGTGTCCTGAAAATTTTCATTATTATTTTTTTATTTTATCCAACTGTCAGATCCTTCCATTTTATCTAAGCCATGGTTGATTTGCTGTAGCCATCTAAGTGATCTCTCAATATGCCACTGATTGCTTTCAACACGGTAGCCAGACCTGTTTGTTTATAATTCAAGTCTTACCATGTTTTATTATTATTTTTTTTATAAAACCCTTCTTGGCTTCTCATCTCGGAGTAAAGGACCTCATGTGATCTGGCCCTCCTTATTTTTTTCCCCACTCCACTTCTTGCTTTTTCCTCTCCTGCCACACCATCTTTTTTCCACTGTTACTTTCCAGTTGGCTACCATCTTTAAAATTTGTTCATTTCTTATATGTTCATTCATCCTTTTCTGTCTTTATCTTTCCATCTCATATATTATATATCTTAGATGTTTATTTCCAGTCTTTCCCCCTATGAGAATGTAAATTCTGCAATGGCAGGGATGTTAGTCTGTTATTTCTTCCCTGTTGTATTCTTAACACCAAGAAGAATGCTGGCTTATTGTAGAACTACAGTAAATATTTTTGATAAAATGATTAAAAAGTTAAAAATCATAACTAATAAATAGGGGTAAAGCAGGAGATATAAACACCAGCACAACTAGTGAGGAACACTAGTGCAGCTGAGTGCAAAACTGGGCAAGTAGAATAAATGGGTTGCATGGTTTTCATTGTGTTATGGTAACAAGCATAAAGGAAACAACCTTTATTCCTGGACATTCTGTGAAAAATTTATCATGAGAAATTTTACATAAGGGCACAGAATAAATTTAATAATTATAACAAAAAACTTTCCCTTATTATTATTATTATTATTATTTTAAAATCAGTTTTATCTAATTAAAAGCAATTCTTTAGGAGGTCAGAGTACCATTGTTCTGGATAGGTAGTTTAATATAAAGATAAAGTCTGAAGAATCCAAAGAATAAATATTTCTCTATCCTTCAGAATGTCTTTCTCAAATATTAGCTATTTCAGCCAAGCTTTGGAAAATAGTCAGATAGCAGATTAGTCATGACTGAGGTCTCCAGCAAGAACTGAAGTGCAGGTGATCTCTGTAACTGAAAGGAGATTCATGTCCTTTAGATATTTGTATGAGTGGCCAAGACATTTTATGGAGGAAAAGCCTTTTGTGTTTTGCTTCTATAGAAAGCCTGCATAAATCTGTGGGAATACTCATCTAGGGGAGGGGCAGGGAACTTTTTGTTGTTATTTCTTTTATAGAAAGCAGTATTTGATCTGAAAAAGAACCCCCATTGAAACTTGCTGAAGTGCCAAGTTTCTGCACACAATAGCCAAGTCAGAAGCACAATTGGAAGTTATAGGTATGTGGGTTATAAGTATTGAGTCTATGAAGACACATAAGATTATGAGGAAGAAATTTCCGAGGTAGAGAGTTGGCTATCATGAATTGTTGCAGAGTATATTTAAGATGTCGTAGGAGAGGGGTGCCTGGGTGGCTCAGCGGGTTAAGCCTCTGCCTTGGGCTCAGGTCATGATCTCAGGGTCCTGGGATTGAGCCCCAGGGAGCAGGGAGCCTGCTTCCCCCTTTCCCTCTGCTCGCCTCTCTGCCTACTTGTGATCTCTTTCTCTCTGTCAAGTAAATAAATAAAATCTTTTTTTTTTTTTGAAGATGTCATAGGAAATATATGGGACATTTAGTTGCCTTTTGGTTACTTGACTTCTGAAACTCCTTCCTGTATTTAGGTAATCTAGTCTTTTGTGGGGCAGTATTGAGGACCATTGGTGAGATAATGTTAGAAGCAGTAGCTACATCTGGGCCACGGAAGCAGTGATGACCCTTGTTTTATGAACAGTTTCTAGAAAGCTGAATTATTAGTGGTGGCATTGCAAGTTCTCTTCTCTGTACCAAGGGCCGATGACAAAGGTGTTTTCATGATTGTAAGTGCTTTTTCTCCTTCATAGCCCACAAACATATTTCTAAACTATTTGGTGAAGTGATTTTACCAATTAATATTTCTACCAATTATATATCCAGTGCAAAGAGAGCTGCAGTTGCTCAACATCTTCACTAACACTTGGCATTATATCTGATCATGCATTATCTCTGATCATGCAACAAACAATAAGTTGTTTCTCTTTAATTCTATTAAAATTTGTTTTTGTTGTTTGGTTGATTGAAACTAAGAACCATGTTTGATGCCAGAGGGGAAGCATAGAGGATCAGGGAAACATGAGCAGGTAGTATGAAAGGGAAGTCCAAAAATGTGAGAGAGAAGTTTATTGGTGTAAAGTCTCAGAAGGTGTGGGTGTGGAGTCTTGGAGTGAAAACAGGGGAGTAAGGGCATAAGACAAGCCATTGGAGAAGACAAAAATGTAGAGGTAAAGTAAAATTAGAACATTTTCATATAGAAACCTACAAAGTAGTAATATTTTAAAACTAAAACATTCAGAGTAACAATTAAGTTTAAAGTACCTTAAAATTTTACTTGAAATCCATTTATCTGTAACTGGGACCCTGAATGTGAAGTTTAACCTTTGGTAAGGCCCTTGACAATGCATAGACTGATAATTAGTGTACTTTTTCTTTTAAAATATGTTTTTATACTACCTGATTTCTCACATAAAATTATAAACTTACTAATTTTCAAAAATAGCCGTAACTCTAAGAAACAACCATTCTTTTCTCATGGTTTCCATTTGGAGGAAAACTTTCCTTCTGGAGTTATTTTCTTTAGGATTTTTATTAGTTCCCTTCTTCAGTATGATCCTTACTTGCTTCCTCTTGCTGCTGTAACAAGTGACTACAAACTTAGTGGCTTAAACAACACAAATGTATTATCTCACAGTTCTGGAGGTTGGAAGTTTGACAGGTTTCACTGGGCTAAAATCAAGATGATGGTGGAACTGCGTTCCCTCTGCAGGCTCTAGCAGTAAATCTATTTCATGGCCTTTCAGTTTCTGGAGGCTTCTTATAGTCCTTGGCTCATGCTCCCAATCCATCTTTAAAGTCAACAGTGTAGCGTCTTCAAATGCCTCTTTAACTCTGACCTTCCTGCCTTTCTGTTTCACTTATAAGGACCCTTGCGACTATATTGGGCCCACCCAGATAATTCAGGATAGTATCTCCATCTTGAGGTTAGTCGATTAGCAACCTTAATTCCATCTGCAACCTAATTCCCCTTTACTGTATAACTTCACATATTCACAGTGAGATATGTTCTTCGTGTGACTGTTATTCTGCCTGTCACACTCAGAAGGAAGAAGTCAGTAGCAAATTTTATCTGCTTACTATAGATATGTTATGATCCTTTTCTTGTGAGTTCTTTTAAGGACATTTCTTTTAATAGCTGGAAAAGAAGAGGTAATGCCAGTGAATAAAAAAAAATCATGCTTCTGAAGCCTTTCTTCACAGGCTGAGTCTTTGTGAAGTTTCATGCAAATAGTTGAGAAGTAACATTTATCTGCTGTGGTCACTAAAATCTACATATACTCCTGAAAAGGGTTGCAAATTATGTACCTTCATAGTATTGTGTAACCATCTTCTATTTTATGTATGTCTTACTATACCTTAATATACTTGTCAGTAATGATGCTGTTACCCACTGAAGAGAAAATAAACATTGAAAATCCTGATCAGGCACAAAGTATGCTATTGATATAATCTCTAATAAAACTGATTTAGCTTTCAGCTTTGAATGGATAAAAGCTGACATTGACCTTAGTATTCAGTGCTTGGTGTATATTTTAAAAGCCAGTGTTATTATGAATTCTAGATACTTTATTGAATAGCACTAATTTTCATATCTAATTTACCGGCTACCAAAGGCTTTCTACTAGGTTAAAGTGAAATAATTACCACAAGTGATATGAATTGCAGAATTCTATTTCATTAGAAAATCCAATTTCTGTTTTTACTTGTTTATTATTATTAACTTTCGCTTTTGTCTCATACGTAGGTTTTTTAGAGATAGCTACAATGAGATACACCCTAATATAGCCTACTCATTGTCAGTTTTGTTCTTAATATTTATCTTTAGAATATAAAATGTACATGGAGATCAAATCATTTGTCCATGTTACAACAAAATAGAGATTAGATGTATGATTTTACCTAAGATTAGTCACAACCATAGTAGATTAATTTTAGCATATTGGAGAGAAAATAATATCAACACATTGAGTACTAAAAATTTGATATGCTTACTTAGAAAATTGTTTTGAGGGTAAGACATTTAAACTATGCACCAGTCCAATCGGAACTATTTTTAAAAGATGGTTTGATGTATAGAAAATATATTTGTTCTTCAGATTTCGCTTTTATCACTTGTGTTTATGCCATTATTATTCTATTCCTTTAATTTCTATTTCTTGCCAAATTTTCAGGGAAGTTATTATTGCATATCACTTTTCATTTAACCACATAAAGTAATATACCTAGTTTGGGATACTACATTTTTCACCTAATGTTATGCTGGAACTTTTTTCTATCCCATTTTTAAAAAGATTAAAATATATGACTTTTAATATTTGAATAATAACTATTACCTTATTTTTATGTTTCCAATTTTTAATATTATAAGTAACATTGAAAAGGCATTTAAACCTTTAAGTTTATGTCTGAATTTGGGTCTGGAAATCAGTCATAGGTTTTCATATGATGGCCTCATTCTTAGTATTTTTCAAATTGTCTCTGATCATAGTTTTGCTTCAAACTAATGGTTATTCAGGAGAGTGTTAGAGTATTTTCAATTACCAAGTTTTAATTTTTCTCCATTGAACATTAATAAACACGCTTTAAGCTTGAGTGGATTATTGTCAAACTGTATAGTTTCTGCTTTTTGGAATGATTGGGAGGAGGTTTCTTTAAAGTTATCAGAGTCAAGAATGAAATGGAATCTGTGAAGTCCCCTGAGAGTGAGATGAAGAATATTATTAAACTTTTTGAAGTTTCATCTGAAATCCTCTTCTCCTCCCCTCCCCTCACTGCATGTCTAGTTAAACAGTAGAGATTAGGTACAGTTTATCATTATTAATTTATGTATTTATCATTATGTTCATTTTAAGATTTTTTTTTACAGTTCCACTTGAAGGAAATGTGTGGACTATCAGAGGATTTTTATTTATATTTATAATTCAGGAATTTGCCAGGATATCTGTGTGTAGAGTACTTTCAATTTTGTTTAGATCTAGGGAATCACATCTATTTGCATATTCATTTTTTTCAATTGAGGAGAGTTTAATCAATTGTATTTTTGATATTCTGTTTTGGGTGTTTTATTTTAAGAAATAGCTATAATTATTATGTTGGATGTACTTTTTTTTAAATCCTGGTACTTGCATAGCATTTTTTTCTTTTTCTTTCTTTCTTTTTTTTTTTTTTTTGTATAGCATTGATGCCTTCCTTTTTCCTTTATATTTTTGATAAAGTTTCTTATGTTTACCTGTATACTTCAGTTCCAGTTTTTTGCAGTGTCTGTTCTTCCATTTATTGCTTCCAATAGAAATATTGATCTTGTGTTATATTTTTAGTTTTCTTTTAATTCTCCCTTATTTTATTCAGTTCTTTTTCAATTTTATCTAGTTTAATGCCCTTTAGGACTTTCTGCTCCCTTGTGACAGTGCGCCTTCTTATGTTATTATGAGGATGTAAAATAGTTTTCGAAGATTAATTTGTTTTCTTATTGTATGCTCTATACATGAAACCTTGGAATCCCTTGACAGCACTCTCTTCTGCCTCTCTTTCCACATTTCTGATGATTTTTATCTGTTTCTTTAACTGGTTTGTTCATTTAGTATTGAGAACCTAACATGTGCTGACATCATGATTAGTACTTGAAATAAAACAGCAAAAACTCTGCTCCCCTTGGCTTATCATTGAGGATAAGACATTATTCAAATCAGCTGTCAACAATTGTAGATTTGTGCCAATGTAATATAAGGAGAAGGTACACAAACTGTGA
This sequence comes from Nasua narica, assembly GCA_028533885.1. Lineage (NCBI taxonomy): Eukaryota > Metazoa > Chordata > Mammalia > Carnivora > Procyonidae > Nasua > Nasua narica. Next base: position 60,865,345 of record CM052806.1, read on the forward strand.
AGCTCATAAAAGGGGATTTTAAACTACTATTCTACTTTCTTCTAAATAGTGATATATTTCAGGTCCCTGTTCGTGCACTTGTTCTCATGCTGGACATTCTTCCTGGAAGCTTGGTTTTAAACCACTCGCATATATTGAGTCTGTAGGTTAGGTGAGTCACATCTAGAACCTACAGAGTTATCTTCATGCCTGAACTCAGCATGTCTTTAATCCACATATTTTCTGCCTCCTAGGCACTGCTCCTGGATGTCTCACAGACACTAAATGCAGAATGGTCAAAACTGGGAACATCAGCTTTCTTCTCTTCACTACAAAAACTGCTTCCCTTTTTCTATTTCATGTTCTGTTAAGGATACTACTATCCACCCAGAGCTCAAACCATAAATCTGACATTATTTTTAGTTTTTTAATCTTTTTCATTTCCTTTAATCAATTGGCCCCTTGGGTGAATTGTTATCAGCTAGGGCCTAAAGGAAAAAGTTATTGCATACAATAAAGGCCAGTCATATTGAAGTTTCTGACTACTTCTGTGGTCTCATTTCTCATTGCTTCCCTACTTTTGCTTTAGAAATTATTGTAGCTATTCTAACCTCTTGCAGTTTCCCAACTGTTTCTCTCTCTCTCTCTTTAGATTCTTTCACTAAGTTTCCCTCTCCTGAGTATGTGGTGTCATTTGAAATATAATTATTAGTACAATAGTTAAGAATGTCAATTCTAGATTCAGAGAACTCTGGGTACAAGTCTCAGCTCTATTATTTACTAGCAATGGGTTAGTGTTAATTGACCATGTTGTTACTAAATTTTTAAATTTTCAAAGTTATTATTATTAGGATAATAATAGTACCTACCACACATAGTATTAAGGGATTAATTGAGATAAGCACAGTATATCTTACCTATCTTGGTGCTATTATTAGTTAGAACTTGACCAAAGTGGTGCTGTCTCTATAAATCCTTTTTTAGTATTTTCTGGGTCAATTGATTTTTCGCCTTGTACATTTGTTTATTTACATGTCTTTATGTATTTCTAAGGACATTGAGATAACCTTAAAGACAAGAGATATGTTTTTAAAATTTTTATATAATCTGAGTGCCAACAGTGCTTAGTACACATTAAGGATGTAATAAATATTTTTCAGAGGAGAAAACAAAAACAAAAAACACTGCTGATATTCTGAAATTATTGGGCCCTGTTTCGGTAATCTCTGATTTAGCAGGGAGATTGCCCTGAGAAGTTTGATATTTTGAGCACTCAGATTCAGAAGGTGTGAAAATCTTCCGACTTTAGGTATGCAGGCAGCTCTTCAGAATTTCCATATGCTGTCTTTGAAGGAAGTGTGAGGTATATATTTTATTGAAGATGTGGTTGAAAACAATGTTGAATACTTTGAATAACATAGAATTATGTTACATGTAGAGTAAAAACAAAGTTTTAATCAACCTGCAGTAAAGAAGCATATTCTTTGTAGAAAAGACAGTTTTTTTTAAAGTTGTTTTTTTTTTTTTTTAAATCACTATCTTTGATCAGTGATATGGAGGAATTCTGCTTCCTACCCTTGGTGACTAGCACCTATCCTTGAAAGTTTATGAAAACATAAAATAGTTTTCTTTTTGTTCAACATTATCATTAATTGCTTTAATAAGACATTTATGATATCCCCATTAAATTTGCAGAGAACACGACCTGGGAATAATAGTGAATATGTCAAAATCCGAAAAGACCAAGAACTTAATAGGACTGAATATTGCATTCTAGTATTTACTAGGCTGATATGGGAAGTTTTAATCAGGTACACAAAACAAATTGTGCAAATGCCCGTATGGCACTAACTTAAATCTTAAAAAATTTTTTTTAAAATTTGAGTTGGCACACAATGTTACATTAGTTTCAGGTGTCCAACAGACTAACTTAAAAAATTTTTAAAAGATTTTATTTATATATTTGACAGAGAGACAGAGAGAGAGAGAGAGAGAGAGAAAGAGAGACAGCAAGAGAGGGAACACGGGCAGGGGGAGTGGGAGAGGGAGAAGCAGGCTTCCTGCCGAGCAGGGAGCCGGATGTGGGACTTGATCCTAGGACTCCGGGATCATGACCTGACTGAAGGCGGACGTTTAATGACTGAGCCACCCAGGTACCTCCTAACTTAAATCTTAAATGAAATATGTGTTTATCTATCTAACATGAATTTTGGTGTATTATAAACTAAATTTTCATCAAGGTAATAGTGACCCTGGAAAGTGCTCAAGTTGTTTGGTTCTGATGAAAATGAAGATGGCTCCCTGATTTGGCAAGTGGTTATGGTGTTGAGGGCAGTGGTTCACACTGGGTGTGTGAGATGGGTGCTGAAAAATGAAGTGAACAGGATTATCTGGAACATCAGTTTTCTTTTAAGAAGAATAGATTCCTGAGTAAATTGTTTTTTATGTCTCCTGTGATAAGAAGACTTGCCTATACCTGGTTGGGTATATGGTATATATATATACCATATATATATATGGTATATATACCTGGGGGAATGGATAGAAAAAAGAGATTTATTGATGGAATTTACTTATTCTTCCATTATCTAAGAGTTTATCATGTGACTGGGTAGCGACTGAGGAACAAAATTGAGTATGTTTCTTGCCACAAAGGAATTTGTATTGATATAAAACCATTATAATAGATAGAAATATGAAAGAAGCAGTTGGATGAGGGACTTGATAGGAAAGACTGAATCATTACAACTAATATAACTTTTATATAATGTTGATATAGAAAGAAAAGTGAATTAAATGTCATTAAGTCCTGAAGTTTGCCTTTGCCATTAGTCTAGTCTTATTTTGTCTGCATTAATCTTTCTGAGTCTGTTACATGAGGACTAACTTTCATGTCCCTTATTTCTAGAACGTCCAGTTACTTTATTAAATTTTTAAGTTTGTCAGACTATTGATTGCCAAACATTTTTTTGTCCAAACGACTGATCTAATAGAACTAACCACCCAAATAATTCCATGGAATTGATTTTCTGTCTTATGAAGCCAGGGTCAGATAGGCTATTTTAGGCAGGAATAATAGGAATGAATTTCCACTCACAATCCAGGTGATCCGCCTGTCTGAAAATCTTCATTATTGATTATCATAATTTTTCCTGGCCCTCTACTAGTCAATGTCAGGATTTAAAAAGGATAAGATGTTTAAAAACAACATATTGAAAAAAGGCAATTCAATGAAATAATAAGCAAGAAATTAGATAGCCTATTTACACAAATGAATAAAGGAGAGAGAAGGTTGCAAACTAAGTACATCAGTAGAAAATCTGTATTTTGATGGTTTCAAAGAGACATCCTGAAGTGGTAAAATAATTTTTTTATTAGTCAACAAATATTTATTAAGTGCCTAGTAGGATGACAAGTCATAGAGTTTATAATCTAGTGGAGATATGCAGAAATAATTAAGTAATTACATAAATAAGTAGTTGCAGTTGGTTAAGAATGAGAAGTACAAGTACAAGGAAGTACCAACAGATAGAAGGGTGACTGAACCCAGACATGGAGGCCACATAGGTGCCCCAGAGGACACAATGTCTAAAATGAGGTGTTAACTAATGGAGAGGGGTGGGGGAGATGGGAAAGGAAAGGAGACTGTTAGCAGGGGCACAGTGTATGCAACCATTCAGAGGAGAAGTGCATGGTTTGACATGTTTAGTATTTAGAACTTACATACTTAAAAAAACCCAGTAATATAATGGAATAATTTTTAGTGTTATTTATTTTTCCAGCTTTATTGAGGTGTTACTGATGAATACAAATTGTAGTATGTGTGTTGTATAGCATCATGTTTTGATATACGTTGTGAAATGATCCCACAATGACTCTGATAAATGTATCTATCACCTCATACAGTTAACTTTTGTGTATGTGTTTGGTGAGAACACTTGAGACTGATTTAGCAAATTTCAAGTATACAATACATTGTTATTAACGATGATCACTATACATTAAGTTTACAGATCTTATTCATCTCGTAACTGGAAATTTGTATCCTGTGTCCATTATCTCCCCTTTCCTCTACCTCCAACCCAAGCCTCTGTTAACCTCTATTCCACTCTCTGTTACTATGAGTTGAATTTTTTTTTTAAGTAAATGAGGTAAGATCATGTAGCATTTGTTTTTCTCTGTCTTATTTTACTTAGCATAACATTCTCTAGTTTCATCAATGTAGTCACAAATGATAGAATTTGCTTCTTTTTTTAAGATAGAATTGACCTATAACATTCTATTAGTTTCAGGTGTAGAACATAATGATTAAATATTTGTATGTATTGCAAATAGTCATTATAATAAGTCTAGTTTACATCCATCACCACACATAGTTGTAATTTTTTTCTTGTGATGAGAATTTTCAAGATTTACTCTCTTAGTAACTTTCAAATATACAGTATAGTGTTATTAACCATGCTCTAAATACCATCTCATGAATTATTTATTTTATAGCTTGAAGTTTGTACCTTTTGAGCTTCTTTAGTCATTTTACCCACCTCCCACCCACCTCCAGCTCTGGCAACCACCAGTCTATTCTCTATATCTATGTTTTTTTTTAAAAAAGGTTCCACATATAAGTGAGATCATACAATATTTGTCTTTCTCTATCTGACTTATTTTATTTCACTTAGATAATGTCCTGAAGATCCATCTATGTTGTCACAAATGTCAAGATTTTTCTTTTTTATGGCTGAATAATATTCCATTGTAAATATATGTAGATACATGTATTTTATACTGCTATATATTATCTATGCATATATATGGTACTGGCACTTTATCTACTTACCTATCAATGGACATTTAGGTTGTTTGCACATCTTTATTACTAGGAATAATGCTACAGTGAATATGGGAGTGTAGATATCTTTTTGTGATTGTGATTTTATATCCTTTGAATATAAATATTTGGAATATATATCTGGAAGTGTGATTGCTAGATCTTCTGATAGTTCTATTTTTAATTTTTTGAGGACCCACCATATTGTTTTCCATAATGGCTATACCAGTGTATATTCCCACCAGCAGTACACAAGAGTTCCTTTTTCTCCACAGCCTCACCAACACTCGTCTTTTTGATAAATAGCCTTCCTAACAGGTGTGAGGTGATTTCTCATTGTGTTTTTTTTTTTTAAAGATTTTATTTATTTATTTGACAGAGAGGAGAGATCACAAGTAGGCAGAAAGGCAGACAGAGAGAGAGAGGAGGAAGCAGGCTCCCTGCTGAGCAGAGAGCCCGATGCGGGGCTCGATCCCAGGACCCTGAGATCATGACCTGAGCCGAAGGCAGAGGCTTTAACCCACTGAGCCACCCAGGCGCCCTTCATTGTGGTTTTGATTTGAAATTTTTTGATGATTAGTGATGTTGAGCACCTTTTCAAATACCTGTTGACCATTTGTATGCCTTCTTTGGGAAAATGTCTATTAGGTTTTTTGTACTTTAAAAAATCAGGTTATTTGTTTGCTATAAAGGTCTGCATGTTTTTTTATGTATTTTGTTTAGTAACTCCTTATTAGACATATGATTTGCCAATATTTTTTCCCACTCTGTAGTTTCCCTTTCATTTTGTTAATTGTTTCCTTTGCTGTGCAGAAGCTTTAAATTTAATGTAATCCCATGTGTTTATTTATGCTTTTTTGCCTGTGTTTTTTGGTGTCATAGCCAATAAATCATTGCAGAGATCAATGTCAAAGATCTTTTTCCTTATGTTTAACAGTTTCAGGACTTACATTAAGTTTAATACATGTTGAGTTAATTTTTATGTATGGTATAAGGATTCAATTAACATTCTTTTTGCATATGGATATCCAGTTTTCCTAACATCATTTATTGAAGAGATTATCCTTTTCCCATTATATATTTTTGGCACCTCTGTCAAAGATTGACTGTGTAATGTGTGGATTTATTTCTGAGCTCTCAATTCTATTCTGTTGGTCTATTATCTGTTAAAGTATGCTGATATCATACTATTTTGATTACCATAGTTTTGTAGTATAGTTTGAAATCAGAGAGTGTGATGCCCCCAGCTTTATTCTTTTTTCTCAAGATTGCTTTGGCTATTTGAAGTCTTTTTTGGTTCCAAATGCATTTTAGGGTTATTTTTTCTATTTTTGTGAAAAATGCCAGTGGAATATTGATAGGGATTTCATTAAATCTGTAGATCACTTTGAGTACTATGGACATTTAAACAATATTCTTCCATTGTGTGAATACAGGATATATTTCAATTTATTTGTGTCCTCTTCAACTTTTTAAATCAGTGTTTTATAGTCTCTGGTATAAAGATATTTACCTCCATGGTTAAATTGATTCCTAAGTATTTTATTGTTTTTGGTGCTATTATAAATGGGATTCTTTTCTTACATTCTTTTTTGGATAGTTTATCATTAGTATATAAAAGTTCAGCTGATTATGTTGATTGTGCATGTTTACTGAATTAATTTACTAGTTTTTTTTTTCATTTACTAGTTTTAACAGTTTTCAGTAGAGTCTTTTTGGAGGGGTATGTGTGTGCATTTAAATAAATTTATATGTGTGTGTGTGTGTGTGTGTATTCATGTCATCTACAAACACAGACAATTTTACTTCTTCCTTTCTGATCTGAATGCCCTTTATTTTTATTTTTTCCCTAACTGCCCTGGGTAGGATTTCCAATATTAGGCTGAATAGAAGTAGCAAGAGTTGGGCATCCTTATTTCATTCCTTTTGTTGGTAAAAGCTTTCAGCTTTTTAGTATTGAATATTATGTTAGCTGTAGGCTTGTCAAATGTATATGGCCTTTATTTGGTTGAGATACAATCCTTGTATATTTAAATTGTTGAAAATTCTTTATCATGAAAGAATGTTCAATTTTGTCAAATGCTTTTTCTGCATTTCTTGAGATGATCATGAGATTATTAACTTTTACATTGTTAATGTGGTATTCACATTGGTTGATTTGCATATGTTGAACTGTCCTTTCATCCCAGGGATAAATCCCACTTGATCATGGTATATGATCCTTTTAGTGTGCTGTTGAATTTGGTTTGTTGGTATTTTGTTGAGAATTTTTACATCTGCGTTCATGAGGAATATTGGCTTATAATTTTCTTTTTTTGTAGTGTTCCTCTTAGCTTTGGTATCAGGATACTATTGGTCTGTCAAATGAATTTGTAAGTGTTCTCTCCTTTTCAGTTTTTTGGAGGAGTTTGGGAAATATTGGTATTATTCTTTGTTAAGTGTTTGGTAAAATCACCAGTAAAGCCATCTGCTCCTGGACTTGAGCTTGTTGAGATGTTTTTGATTACTGACTAAAAATCCTTATTTATTTTTGACCTGTTCAGATATTCTGTTTCTTGTTGGTTCAGTCCTGATAGGTTGTATGTTTCTAAGAATTTATTAATTTCTTCTAGGTGAGCCAATTTGGTCACATATAATTTTTTATAGCCATCTCTCATGATCCTTTGTATTTCTGTGGTGTTAGAAAATACAATGAAGTGATAATCAGTGCGAGTATTCTATCATAATAAGAAAGATTATATATTTACCCAAGGACTCCAATGTAGTAAATGGTTGAAGTAGAATTTGCATCTAGCTCCATATGATTGAAATGCCCGTTCTCTTTTCACTTGATTCATTGCCCCTTACTATTTATGACAAGGCTCTTCAAGGTGTGCTTTGATGAGCAAGTACATTCTTAAATATAAAATGATCTAGAAAGAGAAATTTATTGTGGGTGAGTGATAATGTAGCTTTTATTTGTTTTTTAACCAGAAAATATTTTGCTAGGGAAAGAAAGGTTTTGCTAGGAAAGGAAAGAAGACAAACCATGGGAGACTCTTGACTCTGGGACACCAACTGAGGGCTCTGGAAAAGGAGGTGGGTGGGGGGATGGGATAACTGGGTGATGGGCATCAAGGAGGGTACGTGCTCTGCAATGAGCACATGCTCACAATTAGTGATGCAAGTAATGAATCATTGAACACTAAATTTCTTTTTTAAATAAAAAAGAAAACAACAGCAACAACAAAAAACAGAGTCCTCTGCTACCAGTGATATTTTTTTCTTCTCTTTAGACTTCTTTTGTTCTTCTTTTGTTCTAATTATTTGGAAAAAGCTGGGCCTGATTAACAGATAAGTAAAACCTGTTTGGGCAGCTCTTGAATCAGGATTTTTATCTGGATAAACTTGGTAACTTAATTACTCTAGTGTGATAATTTTTCCCTGTTAGTCTTTCCTGTCTTCATGTTGACATCATGTATGTATTTGTACTTATAAAATATTTTATTTCCCTTTAAATATCTTATTTTCCTCTAAATACTTTATTTGTGGTTAATGTATGTTTAAATGCATGTTCAAAATGAAATATTTTAGTAAAACAATTGAGTTCTTTTTTTTTTTTTTTTAGTAAAACAGTTGAGTTCTTAACTTTTATGTATGTACAGGTTTTTTAAATAGTAAAAAAAAGATTCAATTCTATGCCTCTAGTGAGGTACAGTAGACAGATACATAGGATTGTCTCTTTATTTTTAAATACTGTATTTGCGTATATACTCAGAGTAAAGTACCCTTTTCAGAGGGTTACCTTTTCTTTTTTATTTTATTTTTCTTTATTTTAATTTTTTATTGAAGTATAATGAACACAGTGTTATATTAATTTCAGGTGTACAGTATAATGATTCAACAGTTTTGTACATTATTTGGTGGTCATCATGATAAGTGTACTTTTATTATGTTCAGTTAGCCAACATATAGTACATCATTAGTTTTTGATATAGTGTTCAACAATTCATTAGTTGCACACAACACCCAGTGCTCATCGTAACACATGCCCTCCTTAATCCCCTTCACATATTTCTACCTGCCGACCTACCTTCCCCCTGGAAACCACCAGTTTGTTCTCTGTATTTAAGAGTTTTTCTTGTCTCTTTTTTTCTTTGTTCATTTGTTTTGTTTTCTAAAATTCCATATGAGTAAAATCATATGGTATTTGTCTTTCTCTGTGTTGCTTATTCATTTATCATTATATCGTGTAGATCTATGCACATTTTTGCAAACGGCAAGGTCTCATTCTTTTTTATAGTTGCGTAATATTCCATTGTATATATTTACCAGATCTTTATCCATTCATCTATTGTTGGACACTTAGGTAGCTTTAATATCTTTGCTATTGTAGATAATGCTGCAATAAACATAAAAGTGAATATGTCTTTTCAAATTAGTGTCACTGTTTATTTTGAGTAAATATCCATTAGTGAAATTACTGGATCATACGGTAATTTTTAGTTTTTTGAGGAACCTATGTACTGCTTCCACAGTGACTGCTCCAATTTACATTTACACCAACAGTGCATGGCTTTCTTTTACAAATGCTTGTTGTTTCTTATGTTTTTAATTTTAGCCCTTCTGACAGGTTTGAAGTGATAACTCATTGTGGTTTTTGTTTTGTATTTTCCTGATTATTAGTGATGTTTTTAATCTGGAAGCTGTATATATAATACTTACTATGGACTAAATGTTTGTGTCCCTCTCAAATTCATATGTTGAAGCCCTAAGCCCCACTGTGATGGTAGAGATGGGGCCTTTGGGAGATAATTAGGTCAAGGTTATGAATGTAGGGCCTATATGATGCGTTAAGTGCCCTTATAAGAAGAGATACCAGAAACTATTAGAAATAATTAATGAATTCAGTAAAATTGCAGGATACAAATTAATATACAGAGCTGTTTCCATATGCTAATAATGAAATAGTAGAAGAAATTAAGAAAACAATTCTATTTACAGTTGTCCTGAAAGAATAAAATATCAAGGAATAAACTTAACCATAGAGCTAAAAAATCTTTGCCCTGAAAACTCAAACACTGATGAAAGATATTGATGATGACACAAATAAATGGAAAGATAGTTCATGCTCATGAATTAGAAGAATTAATATTATTAAAATGTCTATACTACCCAAAGCAATCTATAGATTCAGTGCAATCCCTGTCAAAATACCAATAATATTTTTCCAGTACTACAACAAATAATCCTAAAATTAGTGTGACACCACAAAAGACTCTCAATAGCCAAAGCAATCTTGAGAGAGAGAAACAAAGATGGAGGTATTGCAATCCTAGATTTCAAGATATATTACAAAGCTATAGTAATCAAAACAGTGTGGTACTGGCACAAAAATAGACACATAGATCAATGGAACAACAGAGAGCCCAGAAGTAAACCCATAATTATATGGTCAGTTAATTTATGACAAGGTAGGCAAGGGTATACAATGGGGAAAAGATGGTCTGGACAGCTACCTATAAAAGAATGAAACTGAGTAACTTTCTTAAACCATGCACAAAAATAAACCCCAAATGGATCAAAGCCTAAATGTGAGACCTAAGCCATAAAACTTTTAGGAGAAAACATAGGTGATGGGTGACGTAATATCTTTTTTTTTTTTTTTAGAAGTAATGTATTTGACATTGGCAACAATTTTCTAGATATATCTTCTCAGGCAAGGGAAACAAAAGTGATAATAAAGCGAAATTTGACTATAGCAAAATAAAAAAAAGTTTTGCACAGTGAAGGAAATTATCAACAAAACATAAAGGCAACTTATTGAATGGGAAAAAATATTTGCAAAGGATAAATCTATTAAGGGGTTGGTAACCAAAATATGTAAAGAACTTATACAACTCAATACCAAAAAACCCCAAATAATCTAATTTAAAAATGCACAGATCTGAATAGTTATTTTTCCAGAGAAGACATACAGGTGACCAACAGACACACGAAAAGATGTTCAACATCACTAAAGAACAGGGAAATATAAATCAAGACCACGGTAGGCTGTTAGCTCATGCTAGTCAGAATGGCTAATATCCAAAAGATAAGAAATAACAAATGTTGGAAGGCTATAGAGGAAAGGGAACCCTCGTGCATTGTTGGTGGGAATGTAAATTGGTGCAACCACTATGGAAACAGTATGGAAGTTCCTCAAAAAATTAAAAATAGAAATACCACATGTTTCAGTTACTCCACTACTGAATATTTACCTAAAGAAAATGAAAACAGTAATTTGAAAAGATACATGCACCCCTATGTTTATTGCAGCATTATATTACAACAGAATAGCCAAGCAACCTACGTGTTCACTGATAGATGAATGGATACAGAAGATGTAGTATATACATGTGTGTGTATAAACACACACACACACACACACACACACACACATACACACACTGAGGAATATTACTCAACCATAAAAAAGAATGAGACATTGCCTTTTGGAACAATGTGAATGGACTTAGAGTATTATGCTAAGTGAAATAAGTCAGACAAAGACCAATATCATATGATTTCACTTACAGGTGGAATCTAAAAAATAAAACAAATGAAAAAAGAAAAAAAAGCAGAAACAGACCCATAAATACAGTGAATAAACTGGTAGTTGCCGAAGATGAAAGTGTGGGAGATGGGCAAAAAGAGGTGAAGGGGAGTACGAGGTACAGACTTCCAGTTATGGAATGAACAAGTCACAGGATGAAAGGTACAACATAGGCAGTACAGTCAATGGATTATTATAGTTATACGGTGACAGATGGTAGCTATAGTTCTGATCATAGTGTAATAGAGTTGTTGAATCACTACGTTGTACACCTGAAAGTAATGTAACATTGTGTGTCACATATACTTCATTTAAAAATTGATTAATTTTTAAAAAAGAAGAGACACTAGAGGGCTTGCTTTCTCTTTCCTTGAGTGCTCTGCTCACAAAGGAGAGATCATATGAACACACAGAGAGATGGTGGGACCCATACGCCAGGAGGACATCTTGATCTTGGACTTACCAGTCTCCAGAACTGTGAGAAATAAATTTCTATTGTTTAAATCACCTAGTCTATGGTATCCTGTTATGCAGCACAAGCTGATTTATACAGTAGTGTAGCACACATGTTATGAGAGTTAGGCTTAGTATCCAGGCCTTGGAAATTAGTTATTTATTTTAATACCTACATTTATATTAAAAATTGTTACTTTTCACAATCTAGTAAAGATTGTAACAGATCCATTGTACTATGTAGGTTAGATATTACCGAATTTATTGCCTAGGTGAATAATTGTCAGCCTTCCTCCCTATTATCTGTCTGGTTTCTTTACCAGCCTTTTTCCCCACTCCTGACTTTATATTCATAATGAGAAATGTTAGCAATAATAGCTTTAATAATGGCAACACTGTCTTGAATTTTTATAGCACATTTCCTCTGAGAGGTTTAAAGTGATTCAGATGAATTTCTTAGTTTTCACTGGCAACTTTCCATTGAGTTAGAGTGTCAGAATGAATGCTACCTCAGCTTCACAGCAATTGCTGTCATCCCCTTCATGTGACTGTTTACTTCAATATTACAGGAACCTATTCTTTTTCTTACCCTATCTCTAGAGTCACAGGAACCTATTCACTTAAGTATGTGTGGAATTGTGTGTGTGTGTGTGTATGTGTGTGTTTATGTTGCTTTCCACACCCCTCTCCTCCTCCCTCACGCACATCTGGGGGGTTTACAATGGTCTGGATTAAAGGATATAAAATAGAAGTGAAATATGAAGTGCAAGAGACTTGCCAGAAGCAACACTTAACACAAGTGCCAATTCTGTTTATCAGAAACGTGACTATTTTAACATTAGCTTATGGCAAATGACAATTTTCACATTTAGGCAAGACTAGGAAAGAATAGGATTCTTTACAAATTTGTAACTTACAAATACTCATTTTTGGAATGTGTTGGATAAGAACTCTAAAGCAGGCAGTGAAGGCCAGGAGATGGAAGATAGCACTTCTTATATGCAAAGAGCAGTTGATTAAATAACTAGTGGTTTTCTTGTTAATAGCTAACAGTTAACACCACAGTGCTGCTCATGTGTTTATGAGTCTTGGGGATTATACTGGAGTAATAGAGACAGAAATAAAGAAGAGCTCTTCTTTATATTTAAAAAACATATGTAAAACTAAGAGAGAATCTCAATTCAACTGTACTTTTACGTCTCAAAATCTTAAAAGTTATGCTGTAAAAATCATCTGCAAAACAAAATACAGAATCATGAAAATGGTCATATTTTAGTCAAACTGATGAAAAAGTTGTAATATGATTAAGATTGGTGTTAAACGAATTTATCGTTATGAGATAATAAATATTTAAATATATATTTAATTCACTTAGAAAATGTTCAGTAATTTTGATTGCTGTTGTAAAGTGAAAGGTGGATATAATTTTTTATATGCCTTATGGCTAATAATTCTTCATTTTTGTAACAAACTTTTTTTTTTTTTTTTTTTTTTAAGAGAGGCAGTGGGTTGGGCAGAGGAAGAGAGAGAGAGAGAATCTTAAGCAGGCTTCACACCCAGCATGGAACCTGACATGGGGCTTGAGCTCACAAACCTGAAATCATGACCTGAGCTGAAATCAAGAGTTGGATGCTTACCCGACTGAGCCACCCAGGCGCCCCATAACAAACTTTTGATTTAAATATCATACTATTGTTTTTTGTAGTTAAGATGTAGATTAGAACATAAAATGCTGAGAACTTAGGTTACTCTATAGATTTGACAAATAAACATTTTTAAAAATTATAATATGTATTAAGAAAATATTAAGAATATTATACATACATATGATATATATATATATTATATAATATATATATATATTCTTCTGGAGAATAAAGCCCTGGAATCAATGAGAACCATATGGCATATATGCTCTCAGATTCTAAAATTAATTGATTAAAATGGTCTAATTTCAGTGCATATATCTAGTTGGACCCTTATGACCATCCACTCCATTTGGACTGGTGATACAGTTTTTTGTTGCTTCTCTCTGATATTGCCTGAATTCAACCTTATGACCTTATAGTCTGTTTATTATGTCAACCTGGCTAGGCTATAATACCCAGTTATTCAAACAATCATTTAGGTGTTGTTGTTAAAGGTATTTTGTAAATGTGATTAACATTCATAATCAATTTTAGGGGAGATTATCCTAGATAATCATGGTGGTCTGTTTCAATCAGTTGAAAGCCCTTATGAGCAGACCTGAGATTTTTTGGACAAAGAAGAAATTCTGCTTGTGTATAGCAGCTTCAGCTCATGCCTTAGAGTTTCCAGCCTGCCCTCCCTAATGGTCTGTGCTATAAATTTCAGTTACCTAGTCAGCCCCACCAAATCCTATAAATCCAGACAGACTGTGAATACATCTTTTTTAAATACCTTTCAGATTCTTGGTAAGATATAATTTTGATAGATGATTGCAGATTTTCCTGTATTTGTCAAATTAATAAAGACTGCATGAATCCAAAAAAAAAAAATGAATAAATCTCTTAATATTTATCTTCTACTTTTTCTATTTCTCTGTTTGAACCTTGACTGATACAACTTATAAATGGTCAAGTTTGACCTCCAGCTGCCTTTCTTCAATAATTTTGCCAGAACTAACTTTTAGAAATCAGTATAAAGAATTACTGAACTGGGGGCGCCTGGGTGGCTCAGAGGGTTAAAGCCTCTGTCTTCAGCTCAGGTCATGATCTTAGGGTCCTGGGATCGAGCCCCACATTGGGCTCTCTGCTCAGCGGGAAGCCTGCTTCCCCCCCCTCTCTCTGCTTGCCTCTCTGCCTACTTGTGATCTCTCTCTCTGTCAAATAAATAAATAAAATCTTAAAAAAAAAAAAGAATTACTGAACTGTTACTAAGAGAATTGCAAAAGGGACCCCATCATTTTAATATAAAGTATCCACAGATTTTCCTTGCTTTATACCACCATCTGCTTCCTGTGGCATAGACCTTGCAGTTTGTTTTGCCACAGTCCTCTTTCTGTCATGGCCTTAAAATTACCTTCAGCTTGACTGAACTTGAGCCAGGTTTTCCTCCTATCAGCTCCTGATATCCCTTTCTTAGAACATTTACTTTAAACTTGCAATTGTGAATTTTTTGTTTCTTTGAGATACAAATCTTCTCCTAGTCTCTTGCCAGTTTTAGAACCCAGAAATGTCTTTGTCAGGGAGCCATCCCTTTGGAAAAGTAATCATAAGGAAGATAGAGCCCCTATCTCCAAGTCTCTGTGGGTGGGTAGGAGTCTAACTTCTCTAATCAATTAGCACACATAAATGGCCTAATCACTTTGACAGCCTCCCTACAAACATCCTTTGGTGTTTTTTTCACTAGCTCACCCCAATATTTCAAAACTGTCCCACCTTTTGTTTTAGAGGAGTAGATTTTAATCTCTCTTCCCTATTGTGATAGTCTTGACCTCTATTGCAGTGTACTTGAATAAAGTCTTTCTTATCTGTTTAACTCTTTTCAGTGTAATTTTTCTTTGACATTATATAGATAAGATTAGATTGTGCATTTTTCAGTTATTTGATAATTTGGGGAAGTATGAATTCCTTTATATAATATGATTTGACTTTGGCATAAATATTGATGTTTTAACTGTATATCCTATTTGTCAAAATATGCATATACAGTTTTTTTAAAAAGATTTTATTTATTTATCTGACAGAGAGATCACAAGTAGGCAGAGAGGCAGGCAGAGAGAGAGAGGGGGAAGCAGGCTCCCCACTGAGCAGAGAGCTAGATGTGGGGCTCGATCCCAGGACCCTGGGATCATGACCTGAGCCGAAGGCAGAGGCTTTTACCCAGGGGCCCCTTTATACAATATTTTTTATATATAAAAATTACAAATTGTTGTAATTATTCTAAATTAATGAGGGCCAGAAATAGTCTATATAATGCTATACCTACTATGATACTTTAGGTAGATACCGACTTGCTAATTGTTTTTTTTTTTTAAAGATTTTATTTATTTACTAGAGAGAGAGAGACTGAGAATGAGAGGGGAGAAGGTCAGAGGGAGAAGCAGACTTCCTGCAGAGCCGGCAGTCCGATATGGGACTCGATCCCGAGACTCTGGGATCATGACCTGAGCCGAAGGCAGTCACTTAACCAACTGAGCCACCCAGGCGCCCCCGACTTGCTAATTGTCACCATCATTTCCTACCAGGCTTTTTAGCCCATATTTTCTTTTTCATTTCTCTCTCAATTCCTATCCTGAAAATGAAGAACCCAGGAAAGTAGTGGCTACTAGTATTTTTGTGACTAGACACAGTTTTTTTTTTTTTTTGCTATCCCAAACAGAAAAATTTTGATTGCAAAATTCTAACCCGTCACATTGTTCTTCAGCTTTTGAGAACAGAACTTAAAGTAGAAATTGTGAAAATCCATGAAGAGAAGTTTTATTTGAACTTTTGAGAAACTCCTAAAAGAATACCCTGTCTCCTTCTAGTATCTACAGAATATAATCATTTCCCTGAAATCACAAGGCTTTCTAGTTTATGGCCACTACTGATTATTGAGTTAACCAAACCAGGGTGGCCAGTGACCAGTATAATCAGAGTGTATATAATCAATATAATTGAAAGAAATGTGTGTAGGACCCCAGGCTCAAACTTGTATTTTAGAGGCAAAACTTTCTAAACATAAACAGCTTTTTTTTTTTAACCATATGATTATCTTAAATTTTAAGAGCACTATCTTTTTGAAGCAAGGGACTATATTGTCAGTTGTTATATTATAGACATTATTTATGTTAGAATTTAACAATAAATATTGAGAATGATCTGTGTTTAAGATTTTGCATATATAGGCTGTTATTTTGAATACCTCATGTAAAGAGAAACTCTTATTAATTTCTTTGTGGGGCAAATATCTTTTGAAACTTTTTTTCTTCATTAAATATTATATTCTTAATGAACCATGATTCCAAGAAAGTAAAATATGGCATACTTTTTATATTTCCCCCAGAGGGAGTTAATATAAATATTCTCCTACATCTAACAATGAAGATTTAAAGTAAAAAAAATATAAATATACTGTGTAATAGCATGCTGGCATTCATTCCTAATAGAGACATTCAGGTGTTTAAATTGAAGATGTACTGAAATAAATCCTAAATTTGTCCTAAGTTAAAATAAATTACAGGGTATAATGAGGATCTATGCTTTTCATTAATTAGAAGTTTGATCTGAAGTGATGTCAAAATAAATGACGTAGCACTCTCAAATGATCTAATATTATGTTTGCAAGATATAAATGTGAAAGTGGGTAGAACAATTTTAAAATATTAGTCAAAAGTTGGACTATGAAAATGTCTGATTTATCTGTCTAAGCATTTAATATAAAAACACAGAGATAAAAAAATATAACAAGAAAAATAAAAAGAGACCCCAAATTTTGCTTAGGAAGCAAACACTTACCAAACCAGGATAATATTGTGAACATTCTGTCTTAGTTCAAACTGTTATAACAGATATACCCCAAACTGGGTGGCTTTTGAACAGAGGAATTTTATTTCTCACAGTTCTGGAAGTTGGAAGTCTGAGATCAGGATGTAGTCAGATTCTGGCGAGATCCTTTTCCAGATTGCCGACTGCCAGCTTCTCATTGTATCCTCACATGGCAAAGGGACTAGAGAGCTTCTTGTAGCTGCTTTTATAAGGGCACTAATCCCATTTGTGAGGACTTGACCCTCATGACTTAATTACTTCAGAAAGGTCCTACTTCTTGATACCATTACAATGGGAATTAGATTTCAACATACGAATTCTGAGGGGATACAAATATTCAGTTTATTTTACATATGATTCTGGACAAAGTATTTTTTGAAGAAAGACTGTAGAGTAAAATTTTCCTTTTCTTTCTTTCTTTTTTTTATTCTTTAACCCATTACACTATAACTATATCTACACAGTCACTAACTTCAACAACATTGGGTTTAAGGTCCTTGTGCCAAGTAAAAGTTAGAAATTACAATAAAAAGAAATTCAATGGTAAGAAAGCCATCAGTTAATCCGCATATTTGAGATTTGGTTTATTCATTTGTTCATTTACACATTTAATAGTATTTTTTGATATTGTACTTTGTACAAAACCTTGGGTTAGGCATTCAGCAGTGATCAAGAGCTAGAATTTAAGTAAATAATGGCACACATAACTATATGATAATGATTGAATTAAGAACTATGAAGGAAAAGTAGAGGAACTGTCTTTATAGAGTTATTATTTCCTTTTTCTTAAAAATGTTTTGATAGGGTGGTTTCTCCTATCTCATATGGCCATAATCAGCCAGTAAGGTAGCACAATAGGTGGTTGGACTGTGAGTAGGCAGAGGTTGAGTTTCTGGAAACACCTCCTTTGACTTGGGAGTGCCACTGATTAGCGGAACCAGAGGTTCTGGGGCAGAGGCAGCCTGGGTGGTCTTGCATCACTAGTACAGCTGGAGCAGAGGTGCTTCTAGTTCTTCCTCATGTAGTCCTCCAGGATTCATGTTCCTGCAGCCTGGATCCTTGTGGGTTATTACAAAGGCAAATAAAAATTGGTAAACTTATAGCAAGGTTAAAGGTAAGTTGGCCTTATACTAAAAATTAACACTAAAAAGAAAATAGAACTAGCTGATGTTTAAAGGAAGGAGAGTTAAAAGACACAGTAAGAGTACAGAGGAAAGTAAACTAGATGAGGTCAAAAAAGATATATAAATGGTAAAATTAGAAAACTAATATAAAAAATAAAATTAGAAAAGTAGGAAAATGTACTTTTCAAATATTTTAATAAAACATAAGTAACATTTACATATATGGTGATATTTTAATATTAAAAAGCCTCAGTTAATATGAAACCTAAAAGTACTATACCACTAAGAAAAGCAAAGGTCCATAATATTAGAAGCTAAGAGAAAAATGGGAAAAATTATGGGCTACGTAGAAGTTATAACAGGCTACGTAGAAGTTATAAATACAGATAAAAGGATATCTGGGGTAGAGTCAGGGTGTTGGAGAAGAGGGAGGCTGCTGAAGTGGGGCATCTCATAAGGCTGTGGATGAATCCAGAGTATTTGTTTTCCTGGGCAAAGACACAGCGGCCACAAACAGCCCTTACTTACTTTGCTTTCCAGAACATTCCCCAAGGATCTTGCCCTGTGGGATCTATCCAGAAAAAGAGCTGTGATGCTAGTCATTTGGTGCTGTGCTGATAGGGTCCTGCAATAGCTGGAAGATATAGCCAAATTATTTCCATTTGTGTGTAAATATAATGTATCCATAATGAGAACTAAGTCCCAAATGTCTAGCATTTTACCTAATGTTATAGATGGCATGCCATATTATAAGAGGAGATTTATAAATATGCAGAAAATAAGAGCACTTGTACTATAAGAGGAATCCCTAAAGTATTTGAGCAATTGTCTTCCTCTAATTCCTAAGTTGGTGAACACTATTATCAGTGAATTTACATGTGATCTCCTGAGTATGATATTATTCTGTATTTATTAGTTCCTCTAAAGATACTCAAAAGTTTTTCCAAAGTGCTCAGTTTCAAAATGTTAAAAAGCAAATTCCTGACATGCTGACAGCAGTGTCAATACTTAATGAAATGGTTTCGTTGATTCTTGCCAAAATGCTTAGTAACTCTTCATGTCTGCCTTTTAATGCCAGAAAATACAGTTTTTCAGAGCCTTATCAGGCTCATACAAGTCAAATGTGCTTTCTAGAGTGCTGAGAGAACTATTACCAGTGGGAGGAAACACATGGGTTGCCAGGTCTTAGGGTGGGTTCCTGCATCAAACTGGGAGATGGAGACCTGTGTACACGAGGTTTAGTGGGAAGGGCCCAGGGAAGAAACCTGTCACAGAGGGAGGGAAGCGGGATGGGCAGAGGGAATAACTAGGATTGTGATGTAGCTGCAACAAAGATCTCAGCACATCTTGCAGGGAGCTGTGACTCAGGAGGCCCTTCTGAGCTCCCCATGGGGAAAAGTTTCTGTCTAGCCCCATGTAGGTAGCTCTGATTAGCATGTGAATGCATTATAGTCAGCATTACCACTTTCAGTGACAAAAGATACCCAAAGGGATAGTTTTCTCACCAGCTGTTTGAACAATATTTATTTATTTAGTCATCATATAATACATCATTGGTTTTTTTTAAAAGATTTTATTTATTTATTTGACAGAGAGAGTTCACAAGTAGGCAGAGAGGCAGGCAGAGGGAGAGGGGGAAGCAGGCTCCCTGCTTAGCCGAGAGCCCAATGCAATGCGGGGGCTCGATCCCAGGACCCTGAGATCATGACCTGAGCCGAAGGCAGAGGCTTTAACCCACTGAGCTACCCAGGCACCCCAATACATCATTAGTTTTTGATGTAGTGTTTCATGATTCATTGTTTGCACATAACACCCACTGCTTCATGTAGTATGTGCCCTCCTTAATACCCATCACTGGGCTAACCTAACCCATCCCCCCATTCCCCTCTCCTCTTAAATACTCTGTTTGTTTCTCAGTTTGTTTCTTGGAGTCCATAGACTCTCATGGTTCATCTTTCCCTCTGATTCCCCTCTCTTCATTTTTCCCTTCCTTCTCCTAATGTCCTCCATGCTATTCCTTATGTTCCACAAATAAGTGAAACCATATGATAATTGACTTTCTCTGCTTGACTTATTTCACTTAACATAATCTCCTCCAGTCCCATCCATGTTGATGCAAAAGTTGGGTATTCATACTTTCTGATGACTGGGTAATAGTCCATTTTATATATGGACCACATCTTCTTTATCCATTTGTCTGTCAAAGGGCATCTCAGCTCTTTCCACAGTTTGACTATTGTTGACTTGCTGCTATGAACATTGGGGTGCATATGGCCTTTCTTTTCACTACATCTGTATCTTCGGGGTAAATACCCAGTAGTGCAATTGCTGGGTCATAGGGTAACTCTATTTTTAATTTTTTGAGGAACCTCCATACTGTTTTCTGAAGTGGCTACATTCCCACCAACAGTGTAAGAGGATTCCCACTTCTCCACAACCTCTCCAACATTTGTTGTTTCTTGCCTTGTCAATTTTTGCCATTCTAACTGGTATAAATGGTCTCAGTGTGGTTTTTTTTTTTAAATTTTTTTATTAACATATAATGTATTATTTACCCCAGGGTACAGGTCTGTGAATCATCAGGCTTACACATTTCACAGCATTTGCCATAGCACATACCCTCCCCAATGTCCATATCCCTATCCACCCCCCCACCTCCCAGCAACCCTTAGTTTGTTTCATGAGTTT
>CM052806.1:60886979-60968735 GCA_028533885.1 Nasua narica
TCGAGGGCCAGACCTCTGGCCTAGCCTCTGGAGCAATGTCCCTCAGCGGAGCGGACTCTAAAAGTTCCGATTTTGTGCTCCCCGGCTCTGCAGCTGCAGGGAGCCGGCCCCTCCCTCCGCGGTCTCTCTTCCCGTCGCTTTGGAATCACTTTTCCAAACGTCCTACCTTTCCGAAGGTGGTCGATTTTCTGCTCCTAGAATTGCTCTTCTTCCTCTCTTCTCCCTCCTGTTGAGTATGCTGGCTTTTAGAATGATTTATTAACTATCTAGATGAACTTCTGGGATCCGACTCTATCTCAACCTCCTACTTCTCCACCATCTTGCTCCTCCTCCTCCTCTTGTCCCTGGGTTTTAACTCTCTTCCTTGGAGAGGGAGGGAAGGTCAGCTAAGTTCATCTCACAGCTGGGTGGCGAGGGGCGACAAGTCCATCATTCAGGAAAGGCACAGCTCAAAAGATGCTTCATGCTCTTGAACGTGATCCTCTAGGAGCTCAGAGAGCTTGGGTTGCCAGAGCCATGTGGGGCAGGTGTTCTTTACTCCCAGAGGGTCCGTGGAAAGACGTCAGGGAGTCCCTGAAGCCCTCTACTCCAGGATTCTGCGTGCCAAAGACCAACCTCCCTTTTCACAACTGTGCTTGTGCTGTGCTTGCCTCCATATTGCTCTTGGTGATAAACAGCCTTTTTGATTTGAACTTCCCTGATGACTAATGATGATGAACATTTTTTCATGTGTCTGTTGGCCATTTGTATGTCTTCTTTGAGAAGTGTCTGTTCATGTCTTCTGCCCATTTTTTGACTTGATTATTTGTTTTTTGGATATCGAGTTTAAGAAGTTCTTTATAGATCTTGGATATTGGATATCAGTCCTTTGTCTGTAGTGTCATTTGCAAATATCTTCTCCCATTTTGTGGGTTGCCTCTTTGTTTTGTTGACTATTTCCTTTGCTTTTCAGTAAATTTTTATCTTGACTCCCAAAAGTTCATTTTTGAAAAGCTTTTGGAGCTTTTCCAAACCTTGCCTTTGGAGATGTGTCTTGAAAGAAGTTGCTGTGGCTGATATCTAAGAGGTTACTGCCCATGTTCCAGGATTTTTATGGATTCCTGTCTGACATTGAGGTCTTTCATCCATTTTGAGTTTATCTTTGTGTATGGTGTAAGAGAATGGTCAAGTTTCATTCTTCTGATAAAGCTGCCCAATTTCCCAGCACCATTTATTGAAGAGACTGTCTTTTCCATTGGGTATTTTTTCCTGCTTTGTCAAAGATTATTTGACCGTAGAGTTGTGGGTCCATATCTGGGCTCTCAGGAGCCCATTGGTCTACGTGTCTGTTTTTATGCCAGTACCATGCTGTCTTGGTGATCACAGCTTTGTAATATAGCTTGAGATCAGGCAACCTGATGTCCCCAATGACATGCCTTGGATGGCAGCCTTGCCAGGTAAAGAATTCTTGGCTGCATGTTCTTCTCATTTTATACCCTGAATATGTTTTGCCAGCCCTTTCTGGCTTGCCAGGTCTCTCTATGGACAGGTCTGATGTTATTCTGATGTTCCTCCCTCTGTATATAAGGAATCTCTTCCCCCTAACTGCCCTTAATATGGTTTCCTTGGTTTTAAGATTTGTGAGTTTTACTGTTACATGCCAAGGTGTTGGTGTGTTCTTGATCTCGGGAGGATTCCTCTCTGCCTCTAGGACAGAATGCTTGTTTCATTTCCCAGATCAGGGAAGTTCTCAGCTATGATTTACTCGAATATATCTTCTAGTCCTCTCTCTCTCTCTCCACCCCATCACGGATCCCAATAATTCTGACATTGGAACTTTTCATGGCATTATTTATTTCTCTAACTCTGTATTTATGGATTTTAAGGTGTTTGTTCCAGGCCTCCTCCTGTTCCTTCTTTTCTATCAGTTTGTCTTCTGTATCACTAATTCATTCTTCTCATTTATCCTAGCTGTTAGAATATCTAGAGTATCTCATTGATAGCATTTTTATATTCTGACAGATCAGCTCTCATTCCTGCCCTTGGAGAATCTGTGTTCCCATTAATGCCAGAGATATTCTGTTGGTATAGATCTGGATATATCTTCCATCATAAGCTGATTTCGTGGGTATTCAGAATGGTCTGGTAGGTATCCAGCTCAATTCAGGGGACCCGTTAAAATATGGTCCCCTACTCCTCTGTCATCTTTGCATCTCCTAAACAATTTTTATAAGGCCCTTATTTGTTTTTTCCATGAAAAGACAAATTTTATGCCAATATACTGCTAAGTACTGGAAATCTTTTATGGCATTTCAATTTCTGTTCTGATCTAATTCAATTCTGGTAAAACAAATTTTTAATTGAAAAACATCAATTTCTCTATCTTTTCTTAAAAGATACTTTTCTTAAAAGTTCTTGGAACTGGGTTGCTATATCAACAGAGAGATTGAGTTTCTTCTCTCTTCTTTGGCATCATTGTCTACACAATGAGAGAATAGTGAGAAAGTCTGAATTATCTGTGCTTTTCTATCTAACCTTGTTTGAGATACTATTTTTATGGGAAAAATGGGATGAAAGGTGTGAAAAATGAAAATTTCTTGAGAATTTCAAAAGATTGAGATATTGAGATATTCTTGAGATATTCTTGAGATATTCAAAAGATTTATAGCTCTTTTCTCTTTAAATGTATTTTTCAATAAATATTTATCCTGTTTTTATGTATAATAATATAAGCCATACAAATTTAAGATAAGTAACTTGATATCATACCAATTCCAGAGTTCATATTATAAGTTGGTTTTAAATTTCAAAATGTTTAAATGATGTATTATAGTTTAGAAGCAATTTTGTCCTTATTGTATTTTCAATTTACTAATTAGTTGAATAATGACTAAGTGTCAGGTATGATGCTAGGCCCAGGAGTAAGACTCTATCTTCAAAGATCCCGTAGGGTAGTAGGACAATGGACAAAAGAGGGACATTTACAATATGTTATGGTAAGTGCTTGAGATCATTTATTCCTAAAATTTCTTTGTATTACATGTCATATTTGAAGGTGAAAAGAAAATAAATGTGACTTAGGAAAAAGACTATCTATTTTTGTCTGGTTCTAATCTTGATTCTCCTACATGGTTATTAGTACAATAACCTTCTGTCCCTTAAAAGTTTCACTCATAGGTAAGGTGGAGATAACCACAATCAAATACCATTAGATGGTATATATA
This sequence comes from Nasua narica, assembly GCA_028533885.1. Taxonomy (NCBI): domain Eukaryota; kingdom Metazoa; phylum Chordata; class Mammalia; order Carnivora; family Procyonidae; genus Nasua; species Nasua narica. Next base: position 60,890,183 of record CM052806.1, read on the forward strand.
CAACAATTTTTAAATTATAAATATTAGTATGGATGAGTTGATATTAATGTCTTAGGTAAAACCTTTGAAAAATGTAGTGGGAATTTAAGTATCTACTGACCATAAAAAACAAAGATAATGAAAATTGGATATATGCTTATACAAATAAATTACAAAAATGATGTTGTATAACATGTGAACAGTGAGTTATAATTAATTGCAGTTTTAAGTACTCAACAAAATCTTGAAATCTGTCAACAATTCTCAGGCCTGCTGAGTGCTTCTGAAATCTCCAGAACTTTTGCTTAAACAAATAGAAGGATAAAGATGAGAGTGTGTGTATCCTAGAGTCAAGGTTAGCTAAGAACATAACCTTGGCTGAACCTATTCTAGGTTACACAAATTTGTACTATTGTTCTCCGTATGATAAAGAAGTCTTAGGTATTTTCTAATCTTTCAGTGTTGTCAGAGATGGTATAGGGTGGATGTTCAATTCGAGGCCAAGAATATATAAGAAGGTAATCTACTTCCTCTTTGGCTTAGTAAAACCCTTCTTTCTAAGGTGTAGACCCATCAATTCCCCATGATTCTGGATCTTCTTGCCTTTTCATTTTGACTTGCTTCTCTCAGTTTGTGCTGCTTAGGGCTGGGTTTGTAACCCTTTAAGAAGAGTCTCATATTTTTAGTCTTACATGTGAGTCTCCCAAACATCAGCTATGTAGTGCTGCTTTCCTTTTTTATGAGAAACCACCATAACACCGTTTTGCTAAACACACTCTCATGCTTCATCTGGAAGATGGACCAAAGTGGGATAGACCACTTAGTTTATATTAGAGACAAACTAACCAGTAGTAATGGTAATACTACAGATTATAGACAGCTTAGCCATTTTACATACATTATTTCATTTAATGCTCACAACAACTCTCTGAGATAGGTCCTACTACAAACATTACACTACTACAAAATTCTGACTTCACAGATAATGAAACAGAGACCAGTAGAGGTTAAACATCATGCCACCAATAATTTTAGGAAAATGATTATACATTTTTACATAAAGAACTTAATAAGCCATGTACAGTCTAAAGTTTCACCAGTGTAAAAAAATGGAAGGTTTACTGAAATACCTGATTAAGAAAAGAATATATACCTTTATTAATATTTTTTTAATATCAAGACTAGGGAAGTACCTTTAGAGAATCCCACTTTAAGTAGGAAAGAGAAGAGAGAATGGGAAACTTTGTAGTTGGAGTTTATAATCATTCTGAAAACTATAAAAGGAGAAAAAAACAAGCCAGTCTTTTCAGAGAAGCTTGTTGAAACTTCTTCAGCACAGAACTTGGTGCTGATGAGAGCCTTTTTTACCATATGAACATTTGTTGAAAATCAATGCCCCAGGTCACAAATCCTGTCAGTAAATTCCTGTAGTGCAGCAAAGACCATATAGAAGTGCCAACTAGTCCAGATGTCATTCCTAAATTCATTTTCTCAAACAGGGAAATGCTTGAGGACTTAAAATTGGAACATAATCTTCAGATAAGCAATTATGAATTGGCAGAATTAGAGATTCTGAAAAAAGACCTAAAAAAATCCTAAAAAATAAAATGAGTGTTTAGAAAGCTGATTTTGGCAAACACGTGAAATTATAGGGCAGACTTTCAATCCATTTTTTAAAACATTTTGCGAAGTTATAGTAACAGATGTTTTTCATCCCACGCTCAGACATGAGCAATGCCCAGAGTCAGTTCTACCAGGGCAGGGAGTACATGATGAGCAAGAGATGCTTGACTGGAATTAAGACAGACCATATTCATGATACCTGGGATGACCTGTTAGATCCTGTGCCCAAAGTCACAGTTTTCCTGTGCCGTTGCTACCTTCCCGAGAGGACTTCCCATGGTTTCCAGCTAGAATGGGAACTCTTCATTTTAAGCTATTGTCTTAACACACTTCTTGATGTTTGACATTGAAATGAATCTATTTCTAGTACTTTCTGTAGTTGACTGAGGACTTGTTCAGAAATAATATATTTTTCACAATTTGGGTGACAACATTTACCCAATTTTGAGTATTGTTTATTGCTTTGTATCTCTAGCCTCTTATCCAGATAATATCCTTCAGATGCTGTTAGAAATAAGTTGAAATATGTCGTGACTTTTTCTATACCTGGAACAAAGGGCCAGCTTTATGATATTCAGTTATTCTTAGAACAAATTAGTTCTTTCAGTCTACTTGGCAGAGTTCCCAGCATATCTCATGGGTTTGTCCACATTACCACGTGGTTCTCATGAGAAAGAATTACATTAGGGTAAAAAGTTCCAAGAAAATAAAGAAAACAGGGGAGCCTGGGTGGCTCAGTGGGTTAAAGCCTCTGCCTTCGGCTCAGGTCATGATCTCAGGGTCCTGGGATCGAGCCCCACATTGGGCTCTCTGCTCAGCAGGTAGCCTGCTTCCCCCTCTCTTCCTGCCTGCTTCTCTGCCTACTTGTGATCTCTTTCTCTCTCTGTCAAATAAATAAATAAAATCTTTAAAAAAAATAAAGAAAACTATATGAAGGATGTTAGAAAAATCTAATATTATACCTCATGGTATAGAAAGGTGACTTAAAAAAGAATTCAGAAAAAAGTAGTTGTAATACGAGGTAGGCTTGATGTTCAGTGAGGAATATAAAGTATAAAATTGTAGAGTTTTAATATCTGAGTGAGAAAAGAGTTGCAATCAGTGGAGGGAAAGCAGAAGTTTTTGAACTTCCTGAAATAAAAATGGATAATGGAATTATAAAATAAATGAGATCTTAGTGATTATTAAGTAAAATTCATTATATAATACAAGGATTCCTTCTATAACGTTGCTGAAACTGATCATCCACACACGAATTGAACTTCTGCAGCTCCGGGGAACTTATTACTTGTAAGTAGGTCACTGCATAAAGAAAAATAATAAGGGAATATATTTTCTTCTTAATAAGTGAAGAAGAGTCAATAACAATGCACTAAATATTTTTAATGCTTAAAAAGACTTTAATATTTTTAGCAGGAAGGGCTGAAATCTGTAGTCCAAACTAGACCATACATGGCTCTGGGCCTCAGGGCATCAACAGGGAAGACGGTGTAAATGTATCCTAATTACATTAGTTCCATTCAAATACTCATATCTGGATCCTCTATATCTAAGGTTACTTAAGAAAGTACTTTAAATCACTACGGGGACACAATTCCTTTTTTGAAACTGAATAATGATAAATGCCTAATATATGAAAGGATCAGAATAGAACCCATATCTCTCACTATAAAAAAGGTAACTTAATATTTTCATGCATATATATATATTTTTATATATATGAATATTTTATATATGTTAACACACACACACACACACACACAACCATTAACTGAAAAGACCAGTTAGTAAATACTCAGATGAAAGAAGCAGACTATGGAATTATACAGATAATCTTGGAAACATTTGTTTTTCCATGCTATTCTGAGAATCACAGACTAGAGAGAGTATCACAGAACTGCAGAATAATCAGGCATTAGAACTAGAAGGGACCATGGAGATACATTCTTCCTATAAATGGACCTACATACCATTTCATTCTCAGAATCTTTTTTACAACATTTTACCTGAAAATCTACTCTGCTAAAAAAGTTGAGAACCTGTCTATCTCTCACTTCCTGCCCTCCCTTTATTCCCTCTGCCCCTCTCCCTTTTTGCTCTCCTCTCTGTATAGCAGCCCCTGAGTCACCTTCATTGATCCATGTGACTATATTGGCCAAAATGTCAAACAAGCCATCCTTTCTTAAAGGACAGCAGATATAAACAGGGACGCATGACCATAGAAATAATTTGAATCACTCTCATAGAGGTCTAAGAGGGGAAAACAAGACTGAGTTCTATCAATGAATTAGTTCATCAGGAATGATGATTTAAACAAGTCAAAAAAGTTTGACTCACAAGGGCTCTAGCACACAAGGATACCAAGACCCTAACTTTGTTCACTTTTTAAAGGCTCTTTCACAAAGAAATATACATTTTGGGGGACAAAGCTATTAAGGATCAAATTATCATCCTTGAAGGACAATATGTTGGAATCTTCCTTAATTTGTGAACTTGATCAGTTTGATCAAACTAAAATGGTTCCATCTTATTTAATATTAGGCACAAAATTAATTGAAGACCAGGTAGAGATCTTTAAATTAAAAAAGACAAGGCAAACATATTTCACATATTCTTGACTAATGGGAAATGTGTTATTGATGGTTTCTGTACCACTGAGGAAAATCTAAATGTGTTCACAGTTTTGGGTTTTCATAATTTTTCATGATTATTATGTGGGTTTTTAGCTCTTGGCAAGATAGGCAGTGCCTAGCCCATATACCTTACTTCTATTTAACTTCGAATGAAGGATTATGACTTTTCAGAGACTATTGCATTCATTTGATCCAGTTGATAGGAAGAATCAAGGGAGTGGAATGTGATGGAAAATTTTTCAGAAAATCTAAAGGGTGAGGAGCTCTTTAACATTGGCATATGACAATTCTTGGTTCTCATAAGTCATGATAGAAATGGGGGCCATTATTCATAAGCAAGGTATTGCAAAACTGTGTGTGCCCCTTCCCAGAAGACCGAAGTACACATATTGCGGTAAGAGAGGGGAAACCGTAATGCCTGCCAAATTACTAGAAGAAATCCTTTTTGACTCAGGAATTATGCTTACTTGATGGTTAACATTTTTGTCAGGCTATAGAGAATTTCCTCTTAATGTTCTAAATGACATAAGAGACTTATGATTAGCTATCACCTCAGGTCTACTATTTCTGTCATGATAAGGTAGTAAAAAAGGGCCATTTGACCCTCTCCCTCTAATGTGGTTGCTTAGTTGTGTTCATGGAGTTTAATGACCAGCTTTAGGCAAACTCTGCTGTGAATGCCCCTTTGTACAGATAAGCTATGCCAGCTCTCGTTTCGTGGATATTTGAGTCTTGAAAGAAACCTACCCCTGGCAGAGGGCTTAAAGCAGTGCTTAATTGCTGAGTATAGTCTTGAATAGGGGATAGCGAAGACCCAAGGACTATTTATTTGTCAGAGGCTGTGTCTTTATAAGCATTAACTTGTGTAATTCTAATTTAGACAGGTTTCTGAGCGTTGGTGTCTTAAACCACTATTATGATTAAGCATATTAAAATGTCTGATTCCAAAAGAAGGTTGTAAAATAGGTTTTATACTTCTAATGAATTATAACAAATATTCATTGAATGAATTAATAATATTCATGGTTAGTAGAGTAGAAAGAAGAAATGATTTACATGTAAGAGATAACAAGAATCTAAATATGTATATATTTAACAGAAGAAATTGAATGAAGACAGAGAAGTTGAGAATGAAACATATTATAAAATAGTCTACAAAGCTAAGATATTCACAAAATCAAACATACCTAGGAATTGCTGGGCAATGATGAGTGGACGGTATTTGTAAGGAAAATATTATTAGGTAAAGATATCTAGTGAGCTTCGTGGAGTTTTAAAAGGTCAGAGATAATAAAACTTGTTGGGGGCATTTCATTGAAACCACTATAGTGTTTTCTTCTGCTTCATCATGACCAGACTGCCTACTCTGGATTATAGTAACTGTTTATACAGAAGGGTATATCTGTGTGTGTGTGTGTGTGAGAGAGAGAGAGAATATATTTCTGAATAACTAGGTGATTAATGCATCTTTTGAACACTTGTATTTGAACACTTGGCTACTGATAGTTTCTTCTGATGTATTAGTAGAAATAAATTAACTCTTCAATTGGTTATCTCAGATGGGTAATTGGAAAATATCTTTCTTTTCCCCTTTTCTGTAACTCTGCATCTAATTGGTTATCAGAAAATGTTGAGCTTCTTTTATATCTATCTGCTTCTCTCCTCAATTGCTGACCTTGCCCTAACTTTGGTGCTTATAACCATTACCAGGTAATGCAATAGCTTACTCCTAATTGCGTCTTTTGCCTACTGTCTGTTTTGCCAGTCTGTTTTTCATATTGCCCCTGAGTTCTTCTGAAAAGAGAAATCTGATCCAATTGCCCCTTGAAAAATAAACAATTTAGATGTCTCCCCATGGTTGACAGAATAAAGTTCAGTATTCTATTTTTCAACTGTGAATTACTCTAGGATGCGTATCTTGACACCACATTTGGTACAAAGGTTCCATGCTCTTAAAGATTTTTGTTTTTTGCCTGTCATAAAATTTTATCAAAATGTGTTGGAAATCTTAATTTAATTGTTGACCTATTATGCTTACACAGTCAGTCTTGATTTCCATTGTATGGCTATTCCCACGTCACTGCTATATGTCAGGTGCTCATTAAATATGAAGATTGGGTACCAGAACAGTCTAACCTTTATATTCAGTTCAGTTTTGTATTTCATGCCGTTCTATGCACATTCCAGTACATCTTTTCTTCAACCCTTCCAAAACCTCTTTGGCTCTTCCTCTTGGTATCATCTCCATGTAGGACCACCTTCCTCCACATAGTAAAATCTTATCTTCCTGCAAGGAAGATAATTCCACATTGTTCTTGGAGCTTTCTCTTATCTCATTCTCATGCTTTCCCTGACCCTCTTAAGAAGGACTTTTTTCTTTCCTTGGAATCCAACTGCGTGTTCTTTTGGGCCTCTACTCTGGCACTGAATTTTTCTGCTTAAGAATATAGTTAGCTTTTGAACTCCCATTTCCTCTACTTCTTTGAAAGTTTCTTGAAGACACATCTTATATATATATATGTATATATATATATATATATATATATATATATATATACATATATATATATAGGCCTATATATATGCATATATATATGCCTAACTCATCTTAATTGCCTCCATGGCATAGATAAAAAACACTAACTTCATGAAGAAAATACTTAGTGTTTATTAAGTGGAAGTTTGATAGATCAATATTTCCCCATGAATATTCTTTGGAACTCTATTTCTGCAGGCTGTCAGCAGTTATTATATTAAATGGAGTTCTTTGGCCAAAGAGGTTTGGAAAATACTGGGCTAAACAGAGTCAAATACATTTTTTTAAAAACTGAGATGCTTATGAGAGCCTTAAATGATGAAGTTCTCTAAGGGGAAAGTATTGTATCTAGTGTTTCCAGACTTACCTGACTACAGAACCTTTTATTCACAGACTGATATGTAACATATAATCCAGTGAGAACTAGCTGGATTATGTCTTAGAGGTGAGAACAGTTCCAAATTCCAAACTATGTAGCCTGGGAGTTAACTTGCTTAGGGATTAAATCTTTAACAGAATTTAGCATATGAAAATGCAGTCATTGACTTTTGAGCTGGAAGAGGCATCACAGGAACCTCATCAGGACAAGCACTGTTGGAATATATTTTTTTAAACTTTCCAAATCCCTAAATTACAGTTAATTGTTACAGAATGTGTCCATATTATGTAATTTATCCTAGTGTATGGGATAGTATATGGAAATTTTCATGTTAATTCTTCCTTGATTTCTTCTAACTTAGCTACTTTAGTTTATATATACATATTAATATATATGTAATATATAATGTATATATGCATGTTTTCTATAGCTTATGAGGATCTTGAAGAACAGTTTTATAGATGCACAGTTGTGTAGGCTTTAGAGAAAAAGGATTGAACTTATTGCTCAGAGTCAAAGTGAAAGGGGGCTTAATAAGAAGTTTTATGTAAGAAATTTAATTTATTTCATGTGCATGCACATGAGCAGAGGAGGGGCAGAGGAGAGGGATAAGCAGACTCCCCACTAAGCGGGGAGCCCAACAACTTGGTGCTCCATCTCAGGACCCTGGGGTCGTGACCTGAGCCAAAGGCAGACACTTAAGCAATTGAGCCTCAGGCACCCCAATAAGAAGCTTTTAAGAAAGAGATTAGTCCTGCTCTGGTTTCAGCACCCTCATCAGTGATATGCATTTTGAGCTCCCCTGACAGATCACATATGATACCAGTAATTTCTTCACATTTAATATATAATCAGTTTTCAGTGGGACTCTGCACTTGGACATAATGGAAGAAGTTGCCTTGGAAAACAAGCTTCAATTTCTGTCATTCTCTTCATCTCAAGTTACAGTCTTTTTATTTTATCTATCTATCTATCTATTTACTTATTTATTTTCCCTTTTTCAAAGATTCTATTCATTCACTTGACAGAGACAGTGAGAGAGATCACAAGCAGGCAGAGAGGCAGGAAGAGAGAGAGGAGGAAACAGGCTCCCCGCCGAGCAGGGAGCCTGATGCAGGGCTAGATCCCAGGACCCTGAGATCATGACCTGAGCCGAAGGCAGAGGCTTTAACCCACTGAGCCACCCAAGTGCCCCAAGTTACAGTCTTTTTAAGAGCTGAACTGTATCCTTTGTATCCATTGTATTTTCCTTTAACTTGAGTACTGTGCTATGTACCCAGCAGGTACTTCAAAGACATTGTGAGCCTGACTTGTATGTAAGTCAGCACCTTCATTAGGTTTTATATGAAAGAACATCTTGATGATAAGGTAGGGTAGAGTACAGAGGTGGTGGTGGGCAGAAGCATTAGCCCCCTGGAGACTGGGAATAGAATTAAATCGTCTTGATGAGCAAGAAACAAATATATGGATTTTCACTAGTACACTCAACAAAAACCACATCATAAAATGTAAAATGAGTAATGAGGAGTTAGCTCTGAATACCTCTGAAAAACATCTAAAAGTCATAATGAATTGTATAAGTCACTGTGAGTTAGCAACATAGCACCTTTTAAAAACAGGGTATTTTCCTCAGGATATGTTAAAAAGGAGTATACTTATTTTGGAAAATTTATATTGAGTATTAAATATGCAACAAAAAGATTCATTCTCTGCCATTAATTCATTAAAGATATTGTTTAACATAGGTGAGGATTTTAAATAAATTATGTAACTGGAGAAAAATACTATAAACACAGTTTTACTGTAGTTTTATAATACTATGTAAAGGAACTTGGGTTGTTACCAGATGGGTTTCATTAGTGGGGAATGTATATATCAAATAAATTCTAAAGCTAAAAGGTAAAAATTCCCTGTTTTATACAAGGCAGCCAAAAACTATATAGAGATTTTGGACAATATAATTGATATGGTGATGAAAAATATTTCAGCTTTGTACCTTATAAAAAGAGAATATGCATTTTCAAATTGTACCTTATAAAAACAAACCACCATGCCATTAGAAGCCCAAAGAGCCCTGTAGAAATTCCCACATCAAGAGAAATTAGAACTCTCGGTCCTCAGGTCCAGCTGCGCTCTCTGTTACCAGCCCCCTTAATTTATCCCTTCATAGGGGTAAGCCATCTTAAAAGAGTATCTTTCTCACTCAGTTGAACTACCTACTTCTATTTAGGTTTTCTAGAAGCAAATACCGAGATGGAGTTAATGATGCAGATGGTTAGTAGATTCAGCACCTTTGTAAGTGGGGGCTTTTGGGCAGAGGAAGAATTTAAACTGCAGTAAAGGTCTAACAAAGCCTTTGCCAATGAAGTGTGAAGCTCTACAGTGAGTTTTGCCCATCAAATTTGTTCAGAGTAGAACTAAAATGGCCGGACCTTTATGTCCCTGTCTTCCTCAGTCATCAGGTGTGAGCTGTTCTGGAAAGGATGTGACCTCAGATGAAGTAGTTTTCTGTACCTGAGGTGGACTCTGAAGGAGCTGACAGCTTGGGGTGTCTGCTGACTGCATAATCCATAATTGGGTAGCAAATCCTTCTTTGAAAACTGGATCCTGGTAATGCATCTCCTTAGCTGCCTCACTGTCCCCCACTTGGAGCAGAGATGAGTTTTCCTGGGCTGGCTTGTTATACAGCAGTATTAACTGTTATGCATCAAAAAAAAAAATCCAGGTAAATTAAGTTACAAAAATGAAAAAAATAGCAAAGCCTATTATTTAATTTAGGTGTTTATTTATTTGGTCTCTGTATGGTTAAAGATTATTTAGATGTTTATTTGGTCTCTGTATATAATGGAAGAAATCAAAAAGAGAAAATGTGAAGGGATAAAAAATTCTTTAATATCAAGCTGTCATAAAATTACAGTTTGAAAAATAAATGGGACAATATTTGTAACAAAAATTATTCAAAGAATTTCTATCCTTTAATATATGATTTACTCACATAAATTTATAAGAGATTCTCAGTATAGAAACATGTGAGAAAAGATACATATAATGAATGTATGAAAAATATTCCATCTTATGAATATATAATTATAAATTAAAACTATAAGAAATACTATTTTAACTTTTAAAATATTAAAAGAAACTGGTACTCCCTGCTTATGTTGATGGGATAAGGTCATTTACATAAGTCCTGATGGGAAAAGAATTTCTTAAGACTCTTCTAGAAAGCATTTTGGCTATGTACACTAAAAGTCATACAATTATATAATCTCTCTCACCAGTAGTTAAATTTCCAAAGCCTACCTTGGAGAAATCTTCTAATATTTATGTCTTAAAATGTTCATCCAAACTTTTAATGTTTCTTAACAACCAAGGTAAGGGGCTAGTTTTAGTAATTGATGGGATAGAACATTATATGGCCATTAAGCATGCTATTTAGTAAGAAATTTTAAAAGTGAGAAAAGGTGTTTATTATGTTCTATAAAGTATACAAAATCTATATACAATAAAGATTTAACTATGAGAAATGTTTATATGTGTTTGAAAATGTAGCAATTTGCCCATAGTTGCCTCTACTCTTAGGAAGATTTTTAAATAATATTAATTTCTACCCACTTAGGACTGGGGAAAGATAATCTCTTTAAGGGCCCACCTTAATACAAAACATTCGTGTCTTCACTGTGGGGGCACTTACAAGTATTCAGGACTGTTGGGCAATAAGTGGTTCTCAGGCAATAATTAGCAAGTGGTTCACCCTCAAGCACCTCCAAATACTGAGCTTCTTTGATTTACGCATTGGGTCTTGTGGTCAAAGGTCCCTTTCCTTTATTGGACCTCCCTTCTCTTCCCAGTTCCTTCAGGTCCAGGTTCCCCCAGCTTCCTTTTATTTGTCTCTCCAGTCACAGTTTTCTCCCCCAAACTGGGTTCAACCAAAGTTAGAATGATGTGTTAATCTTTTTTTTCTGCTTCAGTAACAGCTTCGGTTGCTATTGAGTATATGGGAAGTATACATATCTAAGTGACTTGGTCTAATAAATGTTTTGGCTTGGGGGCGCCTGAGTGGCTCAGTGGGCTAAAGCCTCTGCCTTCAGCTCAGGTCATGATCTCAGGGTCCTGGGATCAAGCCCCGCATTGGGCTCTCTGCTCAGCGGGGAGCCTTCCTCTCCCTCCGTCTCTGCCTACTTGTGATTTCTTTCTCCCTGTCAAATAAATAAAATCTTTAAAAAAAATAAATGTTTTGGCTTGACATATCCACATTATTGTGGTAAGATTTATGCTGGTTAGAGGAGGTTAGATGAACTAAAAATGAAATCCACCTGAAACCCTGCAGTTTCTGCTTGAAGCCCTATAGATTTGGGAACTTTGGCAAAGTGCATTGTGTTTGGATTGTAACATTGTTTGTATTCAGGGAATTCAGAAGATTTCCAGAAAAGCATTGTAGGTCACACTGAAAATTTGTCATCTGAGTTGTAGAGAAATGTCTCAATTACATCGTGAGACCTCTGTGCTCATTTTTTCCTCTAATCTGTTTGATGACAGAAATAGGTAATGCTATAGTCTCTTACACTACTGAAAAGTAGTAGTCTTCTCTTTTTCAGAAATTTCTCTGTGCTTGCCTCAGATTTTCTCTGTGAAGAAAAGAGATCATGTACGTATGGATTTTTAAGGTTATTTTAGGTGGGTTTAATGACCAAACCATAACCAACCTTTAAAGCATCCCCTCTATTCTAGCTTCTTCTCCAGTAGAAGAGAAAATCAACAGAAGCCAAGTTGGCAGTGAAGAAAGCATTTCTGCCTATGACAATGTGTCTGGCAGAAACTGGTCTATTCATTTGTGGATGGTTTAGTCAATAGTCCTTTTAACAGCTGGGTCTTTTCTCCCTGGTGTGTGACCCAGCGGCTCACCCTTGCCCTTGTCTTCTCTATCTCTGTCTTTATTACTCATTATGAGAAAGAAAGCTGTAGACCTCCACTTCTAAGGGTATTTCCTTAATCTCAAAAAACTGGGAAGATATAGAGCAAAAGTTGGGAATAAGAGAAACAAGCAAACCATACAAAGTATTTGAGAAAAGGCATTTATCGACACAGAGAACCACTTTTACTAGTTCCTAGTAAAAGCCCTGCCACTTTTTGTAGGTATCTGTATTCATCAGTTAATTTCTTCTGGGTAGCTCGGTTAAGTTTATGAGATTGTCTAAATATGGGTCTTTAAGAAAACAATTACGTAACTATCTCACCAGCAATGTATATTCTTTAAGTGTCACTAACTTAAAATATGAAATCATTGGTTAAGCTTTTATGTAGGAAAAAACAAATGATCATCATAGGAACCAAAGTCAAGAAAACATTGGATTTTTTCTTTGCACGAATCAATAAAAGTGAAAATTGAATAATAACTTTAAAACCATTAAAAAAATGTATTCTTTTTTTAAAAAATATTTTGTTTATTTTAGAGGAGGGGAAGAGAGAAGTATGCAAGTGCGGGGAAGGCAGAAGGTAAGGGAGAGGGAGAAGAAGAGAATCTTAAGCATTTCCCATAGTATTTACTTTTGATATTATGATAAACTAACAACTTATACAAAAACATCACATGTAATATTATTTTAATGAAGCTCTATTTTTTGTCCATGATGGAATTGAATTTTGGTTCAAATAATTATCAAATACTCAAAGTAGTTACTTCTGTGACTCTTTGAAAAAAACTTCTTTAATAACCTTGTATCTTTTCCTCATTTGAAGTTATTGCTACATCACTGGAATAACCTACCTCATCTTCAAATTGTTTCAATACATGTTATATTTCCCAGGATTAGTAGCCTTAGTGTATGTTTACTGGAGCTGAAATAGAAAGTGCCATCAAAAAGAGTTCAAGAGGCTTATTTTCATTGAAGTCTTCCTGAGGACAGGGACCATTTAACTATTTAATGTTGTTCATGCCATTGCTGCCACAGCCTCAGTAAGTCAAAGAATACTGAAGAAGTCCTGCAGGCAGGGGTGCACCATGGTAAGGACAGGTAACAGCACTGGTCACTCTTGTGATGTGGCCATCCCATTTCAGCAGCATTGGGAAGTGTGGTCCCTGTTGTGAGATCCATATATCTGATGAGGAATTGTACTATTGCCTAGAGTCCATAAAGATTTTATTTATTTGTCAGAGAGAGAGAGCACAAGCAGGGGGAGCGGCAGTCAGAGGGAGAAGCAGGTTCCTCACTGAGCAAGGAGTCTGATGCAGGACTTGATCCCAGAACCCTGGGATCATGACCTGAGACAAAGGCAGACCCTTGATCAACTGAGCCAGGGACCAGATTTCCCTGCCTTAAGTCCATTTTTGATGGAATACATTTTCCTTGAAGAGGAGCTCTTTTTTTCCCCCAAGTGATATAATTGTTTTCAAATGATTAAGTTTTAAATTAGGAAGAAAATGTGGGTAGTGTGTAGCACTCATTTTGTTCAGTCATGATCAATTACCCCAGGTCCCCAGCACATTCCAGTGCTGCTCTTAATACAAAGTAATCATTGAGGTCACTGGAACTCTGCTAATGATATGCAGAGCTCAGAGTGATCCATGTTGAAACCTCCGTGAACCTTCAAATCAGAAATGATATGAAAATGGAGAGTAGGTAAAGTTGATATAAAATGACATTAACTCATTTAACTCTTTTGCTAGCCCTGAGATGTATATATATAAGGAAGCATGGCTTCGCATATGGAACCAAAGGTCCTTTCCTCTGCCTCCTAAAATAGACTCCATCGGGGGTGTTCAGGTAGTAAGGTCCTCTGCAAAAAGTAGTTTTATCTGAAATATACGTACCACTCTTACTAAAGAAGATAGTCTTATTTCTTAATACAGCAAAATAATATAGTTTCAGGTGGTTTGAGCATGCGAGCTCCCTTCTTTCTATGACTCCGAAATATAACTTTTAATTTACAAGTTCTTGGGATAAAATTGAGATTCAGGTTCCTTCTCTTTAGGTTTAGAAATTTATTTCTAGATGAGTATTTATCTCAATCATACTCTCCTCTATCAAAAGTATTTTTAGCTCTTATTGAGTTCAATATGTAATAATTGTATTATTAGACTTATAAATTAATACTTCTTATGTCAGCATAGGAATCACAATTGGGAGAAACAAGCTATCTGAGTCTGATAGTTTTAATCTCAAGCCGTAACTTTTTACTATAGAGTATATCTATAAATATGGCATGTGTGCACATGCACATACACACATATGTAAATGTATATGTTTATGTATAACTCTATATCAGTTGATCAATAAGTATTCTTTGAGAGCCTATCACATGGTAGGCATTGGTGATAAAGAATATCCTGTCTCATTTGAGCTGACATTCCACTAGGGAAGGATAGACAACAATTATGTCAAGAACAAGATAGTTTCAGGTATTGATAGGTGCTCTAGAGAAACAAATATGGTGATATAAAGAGTGACTCTTGGGGCATGGATGTGTTATTGCTGCTGGGGAGCAGTACTTCTCTGATGGGGGGAAGGAGGTCTGAGTTGGGATCTCACTGGAGGAAGAATGATGGTCATGCAAGTCTCCGGGGAAGAGTTCTGAGCAGAAAGGACTAGGAAGTGCTTTACATTAAAAAAAGGAGAACAATGAAGTTGGGGAGCAGTGAAATTGAAGAAGTGGGCAGGGACCAGATTATATTAAGCCTTTTAAGTCAATAAATAAAGTTGAGAGTCTTAAGTATTTTGGGAAGCTGTTTCAGGGATGCATGAGGAATATGATCTTATTCCTCTTTATATGTAATATGTAATACGTATATGTAATATACATATTACTTCCATAATATGTAATATGATCTTACTTCCACTTTAGGAAGATGACTCTGATAAAATTCCTCTTGCTTTTTTATTTCATATTTACTAGTTTGGCAAGGCCTGCCAATTTTTTCTGTGTGATTGCCCATTCATCTGTCTGTATTTCTCCATTCTCACCATCACTGTTTTAGTTCAAGTCTTCATTTTCTTGAGCTATTACTATGACCTACTTACCTCCCTGCCTCTAGTCTTTTTCCTTTCTCATAATTCTAATTTCTGCTGTTAGATTCCTTTGCCTTAACTCATTAGCCTCCTAATGCTCCCATGAATACCTATGGAAGGCTTTCAGAAAGAAGTCTTGTTTGTAGTCAGGGGCCTCTCAGGGTGGATCTAGCATTGTTATATTTATTTGAGGTATTGAGTTTCTTAAAAAGGGGAAATTCATTTTTAAAAAAGAATTTTAGCTAACTGGCTTGATCCAAAGTTAAGGAGTCTAGGGGTCAGTGTTGGAAAAGAAGGTCGATTTTGAATGTAGCAGAGGCATGCCACAGAAGTTTCCCTTCAGCTCAGCCTCCTGGACTGAAGCAAAATTTCCAAGCGAAGTTGGATGTCATAAACAGAAATTCTTTAAAAGAAAATGAAAACACAGTGTAGCAATACTTTGTGTCTTCATGAAGGGTATGCCATGAACTACTCCCTTATTAGAAAATCTCTGAATCTCGAAGATATATCCTGGTAACAAAAGTGAGGTTACTAAGCACTCAACAAAGATTAAGCAATGGTGTCTTATGATTGTCCAATGGAAAAAATCATCAGCATTTATTGGAATGATTCTAATAGTTTAAGTTTTAACTTTACCAGATACAAACTTTATTCAAATTTGGACCAGTCTTGTACAACTCAGTGAGTTATTCAGGGCACTGTTTGGCTATTAGTGGAAATCATCACAGAAAGACCCATAGATAAGTGGATGAAATCAGTGGAGAACACATTGTGCTATGGGTTTATATTACAGCAATTAATCTAGCATCTGGGAAGAACACAGACTAAGGCCTTAACATCATTCCTCCATCAGAATCATTCCTCATTTAGCTCATTTGGGAAGCCTTGCCAAAGCCTGAAAATAAAGGATCGTAGATGAAAGTTGCCACATCCTGTTGAGAATGGGCAATTATCCTTTATTTGATTTCCAACTTTCCTTGTAAATATGCCAACTGATAAAATGTTGGTTGGAGTGTAGGGCTGTTAGAATTAACTTTTTCTCACCACATAAGTAACATGTCCCCAGGCCTCATTTCCTGGAGATGGCTGTGGGCCTACCAATCATTATCTTTCAAAGGCTATTTCTCCATGACAGCAAGTAACCATTATAAAAGGGAATAAAATGGTCAGGTCGGTGGACCAATGGCCTATTTTTGTGATCACACCATACTGATCACTTGTTTTCAGTGTTAACAAAAGGTAGTTTTAGAATTTTCCCTGGAACATTGGGTTCCAAGTGTGGCAAGATGGAGGTTTTGCTTCCTCAGGTTTTGTCCTACAAGGGCCTGTCTGTGCTCATTCCTGATTGTCCTGCACAGGAATGCTGGTGCATGGTTGCCACAAGTTTGCAGTCATGTAGGCTGTAGAGTCAGCCATGCAAAGATTATTGGGTAAATAGTTGGCACAGGGGAATCCAGGGTAAAGAATATGACATTTTGAATCACAATCCAAGTTTTGACTGCAAGTTCCTAACCAGTTTTATATGTCATCGAGGTTGCATTTATTTTTACTGTGATAAAAAACACATAATATTTACCACCTTAACCATTTTTAAGTGTACAGTTTAGTGTTATGTACATTCACATTGTTGTGATACAAATATCCAGAACTTTCTCATCTTGTAAATATGAAACTCTGTACCGATTATACAATAGCTCCTCATTTCTGTCTCCTCAGCCCCTAGTAATAACCATTCTACTTTCTGTTTGTATAAATTTGACTATTTTAGATACTCATGTAAGTAGAATTATCCAGTATTTGGCTTTTTTGATTGGATTATTTGTCTTAGTATAATGTCCTCAGGAGTCACCATATTGTAGTATGTGACAGGATTCCTTCCTTTTTAAGGCTGAATAATAAGTAATGTTCCATTGTACGTAAATATCATATTTTGTGTATCCATTCATGAGATAACATTTTGTTACCTGTAAAATGGGAAATCAATTATTTTTACCTCAGAATTATTGTTATCTTCTGGTATAAAGGCTGAAGCAGTATATGTTTTTCCTCTTATTTTGGAAAATTTTGTTACAGCAGAAAGTTTTGGTCAAATGTTTATAAAATCTGGGTTCTTTTTTTTTTTTAAGATTTTATTTATTTATTTATTTATTTATTTATTTATTTATTTATTTATTTATTTGACAGAGAGAAAGAGATCACAAGTAGGCAGAGAGGCAGGCGGAGAGAGAGAGAGAGAAGGGGAAGCAGGCTTCCTGCTGAGCAGAGAGCTCTGACCTGGGGCTCCATCCCAGGACTCAGATCATGACCTGAACCAAGGCAGAGGCTTTAATCCACTGAGCCACCCAGGTGCCCCATAAAATCTGGGTTCTAATTTTGGCTCTGCTTCCAGTTTTTGGAGCATACCAGAAATCTATGTGCTCTGGAGCCACAGTATACAATCTGTAAAATCATATTTGTTTTAGCTATCCAACAGGATTTTTGAGAGGTGAAGAGGCATATTCATTCCTCAGAAATCTCTCTGTAATTCTTGTTGCCTAGGTTCTCAGCTGTCAGTTCTGTATGTGGCTCTTATATCACTTTGGAGGATAGGATCCTCCTAAGGATAGGATCTTAGCTGAGCCTCAGTCTCTCGATTTATGAAAATTATTGAGTCTAAACCAGATCACTGAAATAACTTAAAATCAATTTTAAAACTCTATCAAAAAACATACATTTTATGTCTTACTCCAATGTTAGTTTGGTATTTTAAAAAAATGCTATGTGACTAAAAATAAAGTACTTTGTAGTTTTAGAATCTCCTTTTTCAAAACTGTATATTCCAACCACTCCCTTCTTTTCCTTGTCAGAGTCTAATAATAGATACTGCCCACCACATGCCTTCAAAATATCCTATAGAATTGTATTAGATAAGCTTTAAGGCATATTGGAGAAGTCTATGACTTGTACTTTTGAACTTAAGGTAGTTTCCATTCCATCAGTTCTGGAGTTTTTAGGATCTGTGCCAAATGTGTGGCCGGCCTTGGCACTAAGAACTAACTGCTAACTATCACAATGATGGACTTATCATAGAAAGAAATACCTATATTTTGAAGGACTGTGGATATTACATATGTAACATTAATAAACATTACATTCATTTTAGTTTAAATTGGGAAAAATAAAGCAATAGTGGCAAGCTTGAAAATACCAGTCTCAGAAATAGTGCTGCCTGGCTCAACATCTGATGATTAAGTGATTGAACAAAAGGAAGTAAGAAGTAGGAAGATACAGAAGTTTGCTGAGCCCCCTCCCTTCCCTGTTCCAGTATGCCATTTAACTTCATCTTATCACAGGGTTATTTAAGTACAAGATTTATGGTAGAGATGGAGCAGGCCAGGGTCATCAAGAGAGTGTGAGGTAAGAAACCTATCAGAACAGAAGGAGCTTTCTGATTACAGTTAGATTTTTATTAGGTCGATTATTAGCACTTCAGGTTAAATCCAGTTAGACAAACTCTGATTTCTCAAAGGCAATATTTAAGATCTAGCTATCTTAGAATAACTTCATTTCCATATTTATACCATTAGAATTTTATACTGAAAATTTCTTTAATAAAAACCTAAACTGTTAACAACATATAAAGTATAAAATATGTTTTATTGTGAATATCTAAACGTCCAGTGATTAAGATTCCTGAATATAATGACATATATAGTTTTTTAAATATTTAAAATTAAGATTATCCTATCAGTAATGAATTAATTATTTACATTCTTTGGTGTTATTATCTGGAGTTGCAACTATTAAAAACATAAACTTATCTATGTGTTTTAAAAGTATTTTGATGAAATAGAATGAAAGTCTATATGTAACCTCTCTCCTTAGTGAATATGATGCCAGTGCTATTAATTATAAGTGATGAAAAGGCTAAGTAAAAAACAATTTCAATTTCATCTGAGTTAAAATTATATGTGCATATGACATAAATCTTTATTTTGAACATAAAGATATATCCAATTTTTATTAATGGAAAATTAATTTTTTCCTGTTATTTTAAAATAAATGTTAAATAATAAAAGTTTGAGTGAGTATCAAATTATTGGTTAGCACTGAAGATGAACATGTCTAGTCTGGTTATAAGGATGTTTTATGGAATTCATGTAGTGTTTGTCCCTACATGAGAAGAGGAGTGATCAGGTAGTTACAAAGAAGCAAAGATCAAAGAGCCATTAATTTTACCTGATAATGAAGATGGTAATTCAGGAAACCTTCATAAAAGATATAATGCTTGAACTTGCTTTGAATTGTGACAGTGTTCACTGGGCAAAGGGGAGATGTCCATCACAGAGGA
Organism: Nasua narica; assembly: GCA_028533885.1. Taxonomy (NCBI): domain Eukaryota; kingdom Metazoa; phylum Chordata; class Mammalia; order Carnivora; family Procyonidae; genus Nasua; species Nasua narica. The sequence goes on from CM052806.1 coordinate 60,909,669, forward strand.
TATCATATAAGTGCAAGGCACACAAGGGTGGAGCATTGTGGTTTGTGTGTACACAGAGGTGAGACAGGCAAGAGATCAAGAAGGAAACAAATTCTTTTTTTTTTTTAAAGATTTTATTTATTTATTTGACAGAGAGGAGAGAGATCACAAGTAGGCCGAGAGGGAGGCAGAGGCAGAGGGAGAGGAAGGCTCCCCGCTGAGCAGAGAGCCCAATGTGGGGCTTGATCCCAGGACCCTGAGATCATGACATGAGCTGAAGGCAGAGGCTTAACCCACTGAGCCACCCAGGTGCCCCAAAGGAAACAAATTCTTGATGAATGATTAGTAGAGGAAGGATAAAATGGGATTAAAGATAATGCTGAGATTTCAGGTCATATACATTTGTCCTTGACAACATTTTTGATTGTTGTATACATGTGTACTCTAATGGTTTGACCAAAGTCTTACAAAAGCATCTCCAAACAGAAAATTTCTTGTCATCAAGCATTAGGGAAAAAAGTACTTATAACACTGATAATAATCATGTTAAATAAAATCTCTTCTCGAGAGAAAAGCACAAATCACTTTTAAAAATAAGTAATAGGAGTAAACCTCATTCAACTTTGTGGCTTTTAGGCAATATTAGAAATAGATGCTGTTTAAAGTATGGCAGTTAACAAATCCTGCTCTAATCCAGGAAATGTAAAATCAATCTTTAAGCCTTTTAATGCTTTATTCAAGTGTGTGTTTGGAGGGGGAGGGAGAGGGAGAGGGAAAGGCAAAGAGGGAGAAATGAGAAAGAGAGATTTTAGAAATATTCTTTTAAGAAGGACATATCAGGAAAATATGATATACATAATCTGCACAGGGATATAAGCTTCATTGTATATGAAAATGCAATAATTATTTAATTGGTTAAACTGTAAATTATAGAAGTATATAAGTGATTGAATTTATTTAAATTTTTTTAATACAAATCAGCACTAATGATAGGAAATGGAAGAATATTAGAGCAGAGTGCATTATAATGTTGTTTCTTCAATGATACTATCAGATGTAGTCAGGGTTTCTTGTTTCCTTCATATTTCCTGGTAAGGTAGTATAAACTTCACCACTGCTCCATATATACACTTAAAAATGTCTTCAGATGTTTTTGCACATCCCCAGAGAGAATCTTGTGAGTGTTCCTGAATAGATGTTTTCAGTTACTACTGGTTTCTTTTTCTTTTGGTGCATGTTTCTTTTGGAGATGTCACCAAAAAGATTCAGGAAGGTGTGTTGCTCTGTCTCTGCTACTTGCTTTGTTTCTGTTATTCCTTATTAATCACCACTGTACCAAGATCTCACTGGACTGAAGTTGTTCTTTTTTTTTTTTTTTTTAAGATTTTATTTATTTATTTGACAGAGAGAGAGAGAGATCATAAGCAGGCAGAGAGGCAGGCAGAGAGAGAGGGGGAAGCAGGCTCCCTGTTGAACAGAGAGCCCGATGTGGGGCTTGATCCCAGGACCCTGAGACCATCACCCAAGCTGAAGGCAGAGACCCCAAACCACTGAGCCACCCAGGTGCCCCTGAAGTTGTTCTTTTAAAGAGGGCGGATACCCCCAAACACACACATCTGTGTGTCACACTTCACCACAGAGGTCCCAAACATATGTCAGTTTTATTCTCCAAAACTCACTTAGATCATGCATGAACAATTATTTCAGCATCTTGCTTGAGCATCTTTTCTTTGTGCTTAAATAGGTTTCAGGAAGTTTGGCCTGGAAGCTAGAAGTCTACAAAAAACAAGACTTGCTTTTTATGCTAAATCTTTTCTAGTCTTTGACGTTTAAAATATATAAATTTAATTTATATATAAATTTAAATATAAACTTAATTATAAATAATATAATGTAATAATTATAAATAATAAATATAAATTTATATATAAATTTAAGTATAAATTATTTTTTGATATTAAGCTTTTTAACAATCCTATTTAGGTAGATTATTATTGGTACCATTTTATAGACCAGAGAACTGAAACTTGGAAAGTTGTATTTACTGAGCAAGTAAGTCGGAGTCCAGATCTAGTTCACTAGATCCGAGTTGTCAGAGTCCAGATCTAGTTCACTATCCTCAGCTGCCTCTGCAGAGATGGAGATAGGCTGTGTGTCAAATACTATCCTTTAATGTGTAACAACTGCAATTGCAGAATGACATTCCATCCTTAACTGAGAGTAGATTCCCCTTACTGTTTAGAGGTGCTTCATCAACGCCACAATTCTTTTCCCAACAAAAATGCATATTAGTGGGCAACTTATGCAAATACACACTTCACATCTTTTGCAAGTAGATCCAAGGATTTTAGGGATGTCCTGAACCACAGAGTTATATTTAAAAGAACATCTGCCCATTACATACTGATCCTATTCTCTGAGGTGGGTTTTATAAAAGAGATTTTACTGTGTGTATTTCAGTGCTAGTATATATATATTTTTTCATATCAATATCCTTTATCCAAGGTGTATATCCTTATTAAAAAATATGAAAAATGCATAAAAGTGAGTCTACATGGTAAAGGAGAAATTTAATCGAAACATCCAAAGTTCGATTTTCCTGGAAGTTGTATTAAAAAATTATGGTTTCCTATCATGCTTACAGTATTGAATTGAACTGTTAAATAATACCTATATATTTGAATTGAATTATATATATAATCTATATGTATTATGTGTATATATGTACATATATAAAATATTTAGTTGCTTCTTCAATTACTTAGAACAGATTTGAGCAAACTTTTTTTTTAGCAAACTTTTATTGCACATTTAACTAAGTATTTTTAATAACCAAGAAATTATGTCTATATGACCTTTTTAGTCAATTGAGTGATTGACTAGTATCTGATCAATGTCAATAACCTGTGTGAACATTGCGAAGGATGGTAGTGGAGGCAGAGGCTCAACCTCAGTGGTTCTCAACCTTCATTGCCCTTTTGAATCACCTGAGGGAACTTTAAGGAATGTTTTATGCTATGACTCAAGTTTTAGGAACTTTGATTTGACAATGTAGAACGTGGCCTTAACAAGGGTTTTTTTTTTTAAAGCTTCTCAAATTGTTCTAGTTTGCAATCACTGCCTTAATGCATTTGTTTCCCCCTACAAGGGAGAATTCTCAAACAGCACAAGAAAGAGTATATTCATTATAATATGTCAAGCCAGGACATATTGAGATTACTTTTGAGGAGAGGAGCTGTATTTAACAAGATAGTATAGGGGACCAAAGTGATAAATTCAGCCCACTCTTTTATAAATCGATTTTCTTTCCTTCTTATAAATTACATACAACAGATAAAATCTGAATTGATAAACATGCAGCTATATGCTGATTACATAGTCTATGTAATTAACCTTTTTGCCTTGCCTGATGAATCAAAATCCATGATTATATTTAATCAGAATTATGGAATATAGTTTCTGTAAGTCCCACCTGACCATGTGATGCACCTCCTTATTCTTAACATGTCAGTCACAAAATGTCTTCTAAACGAGGTTACATTTTTGAATCATAGTTTAATATGCCCAATCGAAAGTCTTTTTAAAAATTCTCAAGGCTTAATTCCTGTCATCGGAAGAAGTTTCAGCTTTTTGAATCATATCTAGAGTGGTTTAGGGAGTTGGAATGGTAGTGGAGAGGAGGGAAAGGAAGATCTTTAGAGGAGTCCAAGGAATATGGATCCAGTTTAATTTTTTAACTCGTATTTATAATGATGTCTTTTCTGGATACCTCTTCTTCCTGCACCCCTATTTCAGGAAATGTAAAATGAGCAATTGAAGATATGTGCAGTTACCTGAGGAGTAAGAAGAGTAGATTTAGAAGGATCACTTCAGGGTTGATTTCTATTAGATGATGTTGTGCCTCTCTCCACTCTTGCACTTAACCTATACAATAATTAGCAGAATTGTACCTGGAAGGACTGGGAGCAAAAGGCTATCTCTAGAGAAGCTTTAGATTCTAAATGTATATGAATAGATCAGAAATGTAATGAATGCAAAAAAATGCAAATACATTTTTTTCATATACATATGCCTCCATTTTTTTTCTTTCCATCTCCATGCTACACTATAATGCTAGTTTGTTTGAGTATAGGTGGCATACAATGTTACATTAGCCTCAGGTGTACAACCTAGTGATTTGACAAGTTTATACATTATGCTGTATTTACTACAAATATAGCTACTGTCTGTCCCATTATATCTCTATTACAGTATCATTGACTGTATTCCTTATGCTCTGCTTTTTATTTCCATGACTTACCCATTCCTTAACTGGAGGCTTGTATCTCTCATTCCTCTCACCCATTTTGCTCAAGTCCTCACCTCCTCCCCTTCTGACAACCAGCAGTTTGTTCTTTGTAGTTATACTTCTGATTCTGCTTTTTGTTTGTTTATTCATCTTTTAGATTCCATTTATGAACAATTAGTAAATGACCACAAAGTGAAATTTTCATGTAATCACTGCATGGGTCAAGGGATAAAATATTGGTAGCACCATAGATATGTTCCTTGGACTCTCTTTGGACTTCTAACACCAGATATTGGTTTTGTAGATTTTATTTTATATAAATGGAACATGATGTATATATCCTTTTGTGACTTGCTTCTTTTACTCAACCTTATGTTTGTGAAGTTCATCCCTATTGGTGCTTATAGCAGTAATTCATTTATTGTCATTGCTATATATTGATTGTGGTAGATTGCTGTAATGATAGCTTCCAGTAAATCACGCTTTTCTGTGTACACGCCCTTCTGCAATATGCTACTGACTGCTTCTCTTGTTAAAAGATGGAGGCTGTTTTTTCACTGTCTTGAATCTGGGCTGGCTTTATGAATGCTTTGACATAGATTGTGGTAGAAATGATATTATGCAAGTTCTAGAGCTTACAGCTAAGAGTGCTTACAATTTCCTCCCTCACCTTCTTGGATCCCTTTATTATGCTGTGAAGAAGCCTAAAGTAGCCTATCAAGATAAAAGGCTCTGCAGGATGGGAAGAATAATAGATTATCCCAATGATAGCACCATGTTCCACATACCATCTTATATTTGCATATCTAGGTGAAACATCAGGTGACTGTAACTACATGAGTGAATCCAGACACACTGATAGAAGAAACCCCCAGCCAACCTACACAGATTCCAAAAATAATAAACTGTGGTTTACAGCCATTGAGTTTTAGTGTAGTTTGTTATGTAGCAAGAGATAACTAAAATAACACATGTGAAAATATTACTATTTATTTATCCATTCTACTTTAGTGGACATTTGGATTGTTTCTACATTTTGGCTATTACAAGTGTTTCCACTATGATGTGTTTTAGGAAACATATATATGCATTTCTGTTGAATATATATCTAGAGGTACACTTGCTACGTGTGTTTTGGTAGATACTGCCAAAGAGTTTTCCAGGGTGGATGTATCAATTTGTACTCCCATCAGCAGTGAAGGAGAGTTCTAGTTGCTCCATGTCCTTTTTATGTCTTGGCAATGTCTCTTGTTTTCACTTTAGTCATTCTGGTCTATGTGTAGCAGTATCTCATGGTAGACTTAATTTGAATTTCTCTAATGACTGAAGAATTTGATCTTTTTCATATGTTTATTGGCCCCTGGGATATCTTTTTAAAAATAAGGTATTTGTTTAAAGTCTGTTACCCATTTTACTATTGGGTTGTCTGTCTTTTTCTTACTAGTTTTTAGAATTTCTTTATATATTCTAGATACAAGCCTTTTGTCAGTTTCACATGTTAAGAATAGCATTTCCCACCCACTTTGTGGCTTGTCTTTTTATTCCTGTAATGGTGTCTTTTGAGGGTTTGGATCACACCACCACTTAGGTCAGTTGATGTGATAGCTAAGGGTGAGAGGAATTTAGAATGGATCCTAAAGAAGGGAGAACATGTGTGACAATGTGGTACTAAGATCAGCTGTGTGACAGGGCAGTAGATCATGCTACTGAGCTCCTTCTTTTGGGTTTCCCCTTAAGAAGAAAGACCTGTGAACATGGCATAAGAGTTGGACTATTGCAACAATGAGATGTGCCTCACAGATCTTCAACCACAGAGAATGTGAGTAATGATGTTAAGTACCTTTTCTTGGTTACTGGTCATTTATATATCTTATTTTTTGTAGTACCTATTCAGTTCCTTTGCTCATTTAAAAGGTGTCTTTTTAAAATGATGTATACTAGTTCTTTATATATTCTGAATATGAATTCTTTGTTAGATTAATGTGTAGAGACTATTTTTCTTTCAGTCTGTAGTTTGTTAACAGTACTTTTTTTGGAGGGGAGATGATTTTCATTTTAATGAAGTCTAATTTAAATTTTTTCTCTTATGTTTAGTGTTTTTTGCATCTTGCCCAATGAATTATCACCCATCCCAAGTTCTCTTAAAGGCTTTAGATTTTACCCTATACATTAAAGCAATGGTGTATCAGAAATTAATTTTTATATAACATTATATAAGTATAAATGTTTTCTCAGATATGTAGTTGTTTCAGAATAATTTATTGAAAAGATCAACCCCCCAAACATTAAATTGTATTGGTCAAAAATTATTGATTATATATATATATATATATATATAGTATTTTTATAGACTCTCTTTTCTTTTGACCTATTTATTTTCTCTTGAATCAATATCGAACTGCTTTATATACTGTGCCTTTATAGTAAAACTTAAATATGATGTTATAAATCCTCCAACTTTGTTCTTTTTCTTTTTTTTTTAAATTTTATTTATTTATTTGACAGAGAGAAAGAGATCACAAGTAGGCAGAGAGGCAGGTGGGGGGCGGGGTGGGGAACAGGCTCTCTGCTGAGCAGAGAGCCCCATGTGGGCCTCGATCCCAGGACCCTGAGATCATAACCTGAGCCAAAGGCAGAAGCTTTAACCCACTGAGCCACCTAGGTGCCCCAACTTTATTCTTTTTCAAAATTTGCTAGGATTCCCCAGGTCCCTTATGTAACTGTGTGATTTTTTAGAATTAGCTTTTCAAGTTCCATATAAAGTATACTACAAATTTTATTAGGATTTCATTGAATTGATTTTTATTTTAAAATATGTATATATATATATATATATATATATATATATATATGTATATATGTATATATACTTTAAGCACTTCAGAAAAGAAAATAATCAAAATGATTTCAGAATGGAATTCTGGGATTCAGTAAATGTCCTTTATAAGTATGGCCAATCAATATCTAGAATTGTATGTAGACACTAAGCCAGCTAGCTAATAAGTAAAATAACTATACTAATCTCAGGGACAAGAAACATGCATGATTACTTAAGTCACTTTGCCACCATGTTTTTTTTTCAAAAACATGATTTACATTTGTTTCAAATACATATACACTGATTGCAAGAGTTTAATTAGACCACTAATGTTAACACCTTAAAACTATCATCTTTGTTACCTTAAAAAAAATTCAGTTTAGTACAAAGAAATTCAAGAAGAAAATTTCATGACCTTTGATCAGAAATTTTCAATACTTGTACTACTCTGGTGTACATAAAGGTTCAAGTAAGGCTAAAAAATACCAGTGTTTCCTCTCCTCATAGAAGACACAAGCCAAGAAATAGGTGAACTAGCATTCTATAAACTATCTAGCCATCAAGAGTTTACTAATAAAGGACTCTTGATGTGTGTGAGTACATTTAAAAGCCTTAGCCAATGTTACAAAAACAAAACATTTAGAGTATAATTTATAAATACAAGCATAATTGGTTCTTTGTCTTCTATAAATAATTATCTTTCAAATGCTAAAAGTTAGTTCCAACTGTGGTGCTTTTCTGATGTGAGAAGCTACAGGCATACTTGGGATGATCTACTGATACGCCTTCACAAAGTATCTTTGGAAGCAGCTGGATTTGGCTTGGTTGTAGTAGAATCCCATGTCCAGTTTGCTGGGCAGACTTCTCCATGGGTTTCCACAAACTGGAGTGCTTTCACCAAGCAGAGGATCTCCAAGCACAGACATTTTGGTCCACTGGGAGATCACTGATGCCCAAATACTTGATGATCCCATTGGGATCAATTATGAAGAGACCTTTTAGAACAACACCAGGACCTTCTAACAGCACATAGTAGTCTCAGGAAATCTGTTTAGTCAAATCTGACAAGAGTGTGATTTCATATGGCCCAAACTGATATTCTTCTTTGGTGTGTTTATCCTGGCAAGATGGGTGAAGTGGGAATACACTAAAACTGCAACAACTTCACACTTTACATCATGAAATTCATTGGCTTTGTCACTAAAAGCAACAATTTCTGCAGAATATACAAAGGTGAAGTCCAAAGCATAGAAGAAAAGCACCAATTATTCACTGTCATCAAGGCTTAGGTCTTTGAACTCTGTTTACAACCATGGTACCCTTAAAGTGGGGCATATGCTGGGTGACAGCAGGTGCATGGCATGAGGACCTGGTGCTAAAAGTGAATTTTGCTTGTTCAGAACCAGATCATAATACATTTGTCAAGCATATTCTTCTGGAAGTAGCAGGTCTAAGGGCTTCAAAGTAGAGATGTCCCAAGGAATAGTACTCATATGTTGGGTAACCCAAGCCTGGAGACACCTTCCCACCATGGCCTCCATCTTTACACAGGATACATTTAGCAAACTGGGATTTCAGGGAATCTTTGATCAATTTGGGGAGAATTTACCTCTTAACAAATTGAATTCTTCAGTATATTTATATGATAATTGTTTACTCCTGTCTTAGGGGCAAAACTTTCATAGCAGAAACAAAACTCAATGTTACTGAGGACAGGGTGAAAGAATCACATAGATAAAGAAGTGATTGTCATCCAAAAGAAGGTGATACATATGAAAATTAAAAACCCACAAGTACAGCATGTAACAAACGAAATGCTCAAGTAGAGAATGGAGCTAGTAGAATAGAATCGACATTCAAATTCATAGTATACCATTTCTTAAAGCAAATCGGTAAGGCTAATTATATGTTTTAGGAAAAACTAATGGAGGATAACCACATTAAGATAAGATTTAGGGAGGTTACTGAATTTCAGAGACAAAGAATAGTATATTAGATTTCTGATCAATATGGTATGCTAAACTAATGTAGAAAATCATGCTCCTATCTAAAACACGTTGATACATTTAACAATAAACTTTGAAAAATACACGTCAATTTTTGAAAGCAATAGAAAAGGCTCTAGGAACTGAAAGTAAAGATTATAAAGCCATAGTTGCAAGTGAGGGAAGTGAAGCTGAATGGCTTTAGAACTAAACATGTGCTCTAGCTGTTAAGGTTCCAAGACCTGGACTCAAATCAGAGCTGAAATTAGGCCTGTACGTGGTAGGGAGCTGCCACTGAGCTTCTTACATAAAGCTGACAACCATCAAGTGTTGTCTAGTCCTTGAAATAAAGGCTAGAAAGACTACTTACAGATTGAAAAGTGCCCTCGCGATCTGGGTCATTATAAAAATAAATATATTAAATTCACATATGTAAAAGAGACTTGAATTGGTTAAAAAACACTATGTAGATACAGTTAATTTATAACTAGACATAAAACATTATTTCATGACCCAGAAAGATAAAATACATTTTTGGAAAAAATGTGCTGGTAAATACCAGTCAAATAAATGCTTGTTGATTAATAAACAAAACATTTTTAATATGTAAAACATTACTAAGGATGAAAAGGGATATAACAGAGATAAGAGGAATATTCTACCAAGAAGCAATAAAATTAAATTTTATCCAAGCCAAGAAATAGGTGAACTAGCATTCTATAAACTATCTAGCCATCAAGAGGTTACTAATAAAGTACTCTTGATGTGTGTGAGTACATTTAATGTACTTGATGTGTGTGTGTACATTTTCTTACAATATTTAAAGCATGTTTAAATATTAAATATTTAAAGGGTGAAGGTAGACAAAAGGTACAACTTTCTAGTCATCTGATAAATAAGTTCTTGGGATGTAATATACAGTATGGCAACTATAATTAACAATACTGTATTCTATATTTGAAAGTTGCTATGTATTAAGGGTATGTCTTAAAAGTTCTCATCAGAAGAAAAAATTTTGTAGAAATAATATTTAAAGCAAAAATGGACAGAGTTAAAAAAATGGACAGAGTTATAAAGAGAATTTGATTAATACATAGTTATGGCAGGAGATTTGCATATGCCTTTTTTAGTAACCAATAAATCACACAGACAAAATATTTTCACAGATGCAGGTTTGAACAGTTAACAAGTTTGATCTAATAGATATGAGGTATGTGTGAGACCTGATGCATATAGTTCCTGACCATAAAAATAGAGAACCCATATTCTTTTCAGGTACTCAGAGATTTGTTTTTCTATTGTGTTAAAATATTTCAAAAGTGAAAGATTTCCAAAGCAAAACATTATATATAGGAAATACACGATGAGACTATATATATTAATAAAAATCTGACAATGGAAACTTAGTATGCATATAAACATATGTAATAAAGTGTAGAAAACCAGATGGGCTGCATGGTGGTTGTCTCTGAATAAAGAGGGAGCAGAATGAGACCAGGGAGATGCATGAGGGGACTTAAAGTCTGAAATGATTAGTTTCTTAATAGTAATTAAAGAAGATCTTAAAGGAAAGAGAGCAAGATGCTTTAGAATATTGTTAGCCCTGGATTGTGGTTACTGTATTTATGTTATACTGTAATTTTCTGTATGTTTGGATACATCATAATATTTAAAAAGAGTGAGGAAAATCTTGTGGAAGAATTAATTGGTAGATAAGAACTTGCTTTTGGAATGGTATGTGCAAGTCTTATCTTGTTATATTGAGATAAGCTTGATATTATGAACTCTGATAAAATGCAGTATCAAGAAGATCTTTATATTATCAGCAGAGTTTTAGCAAATTTCTTGGAATTTGTGTAAGAAAGTGCTGTAGAGGTAAAACAGGATAGGGGTATTTATCAAAATACTGCCTTCCTATCACTAAGATGAGAGCTGATCACTTTGGGTTGAAGTAAACCTCAATATCGTAGAGTTCTTAGAATTAATGTCAGTAATGTATACCAGGCATATAATATAAATCAACAACAAAATTATGCTGTAAAGATTCAGTATTCAAGCAGAAGGTACATGTTAGTTAAAAGTGTTAAGAAAAAAAATAAATCAAGCTGGCTTCAATATTCTTCTGGGGACATTAAATACCAAGCAATACATAAAGAGTCCTATGGGTAAGCTAATGTGACTGACATATTTCAGAGCAGCCATGTTTTCATTCATGTATGAAGGTAATCTAAAAATAAACTTAAATAAGCATGGAATCATAAAATATATCACCCATGTGTTCTTTCTAAGAAACTTACTGGAACAAGGAAACCTTCATCAAAAAAAAGAATAACTCTGTTTTGTTTAATGTTCTGTATGTTGTTTATTTTGCCCAACATTGGTATTCCTATATTTGTTCTCTTTTTGTTTGTGTACTTCTGATTTTCCCTTGCCTACCCTTGTATATTCAAGCTATGAATTACATTGTTTTATATTATCTTATATACAGGATATGGTTGGAACTTGTTTCTTTTACCTCTTTAAATTCAGGAGTCAATTTCTTTTAAAAAGTGTTTTTTCTCTCTCTTACCTTAATTTCTATGATAGATGTTTTGACTTAATTCTCTTGCATCAGTGTTTATTTATGTATGATTCTAGTTTTGGTTTTCTTGCTGTGTTCTGTTTCCTTTCTGCTGATATATAATATCTGTTTCCTTTGTGCCCCCTCTGAACTCTTCCAACACATCTCATAATGAAAATACATACCGAAAATATGAAAATATTTTGAAATACTTGAAAATACATACTGAATCATATTTTTAGGTCTTGTAGTAATTTTCTCCGTTAATGTAAATATTCTTATTTTACAGCTTGAGAAATGAAATGGCATATATTGACCACCCTCTTATAAAAGATGAAGAATTAGCAAATGTCTATTTTTGTTTTCTTTTTTCTTCATTTTTGTTAGCATATAATTAATATTTTTGTCTTTATCTTCTAAAGCTTTTGTTTAAATAATGACAACAATTGCATTCTTGTTTGTAGAGAACTATATTACATCAGTAACTTGGGCTTCACAGCTCAAGAAGATTTAAAAAGTAGACAAAATGATTTGAGCAATTATTATAAACATATTAATTAATAAAATGTACCATACTTAGTGCCCTTTAAACAGAGACCAACTAGTTTTATGGGCTATGAAACATTTACAAAATGAGCATATATTAGGCCACAAAGAAAACCTAAAGGTTTCTTAGGAATTTGCTTCTCAAAAGCTTGCCTGGGTGGCTCAGTCAGTTAAGCAACTGACTCTTGGTTTTGGCTTAAGTCATGACCTCAGGATTGTAGGATTGAGCCTCATATCAGGCTCAGTGCAGGGTCTGCTGGCTTTTCTCTCCCTTTCCTCCCCCTCTGTTCCTCCCTCTGCTTGCTCATGAATTTTTGCGTTCTCTTTCTCTTAAATAAATAAAATCTTTAAGAAAAAGAAAAGCTTAAAAAATACTTCAGATTGGAAGGAGTGCAACAATGTCTTGCTGATCACAATGGAATAAAAATTAGAAGTCCATGACAAAAAAAGGAAAATTATTTTTAAATATTTTAAAAAGTAAATAATATTTAGAAAAGAAATAAATATAAAATTTTTAAAACTTCTCCCAAATAGCTCTTTAGTTAAATAGAAAAACTGAATATAAATTATGAATATCTAGAAATTAATGAGAATGAGAGCACTGTTTATCATAACATGAGTTTTCTACAAAGCTGCACTTAGAGTATTTCTAGCTTTTGACATCTTTAATATATAAAAAAGGAGTGAAAACAATGCAGTAAGCATCCAATTTCAGAAGTTTAAAAAGAATAAAATAAATCTAAGGAAAGCAGTAGGAAGGAGTCACAGATGAATGCAGAAATCAATGAATTAAAACTAAGGAAAGTAAAAGAAAATACTAAATAGAAAGGAGAAAATATTAAGTAAAAAGATACAGATTTTTTTGTTAGGTAGATAAAGGTAAGATTGGAAACAATAATGAACTAGGCACAGATCAGGTCTAAAATATAGAATATGAAAAATGATTAATTCATTGGATTAATTATTAGAGTTAAAAAAACTGCAAATATACATATGTAGAAAATGAGTAAGGAAAAATAGCTATAGATAAAGAAGAAATGATAAGATATATAAATAAATATTTCAGTTCTATAATAATAACTTTGAAAATGTTAATGAAAAAATATACAAAGAAATGGAAAAATAAAAATAAAAAGATCGGTTCAAGAAAAGACAGAATTGACAAATACATTAATAAGCTTAGACAACTGGGAACATTGTCTAAAACTGTATCTCAGAAATAATGGACTGCGATGATTTTGTAGGTGATTTACTTGATTTATTTTAAATCTTCAGAGAAAAGATAACTGATAGTCTTTTGCAAGTATTGGAGAATGAGGAAACCTCCTGACCTGTTTTTTAAAAATCATCATAATATTGGTACTTATATTTGAATATGATAATCCAAAAAAAGAAAATATGCTTAATTCCAATTTCACTTGGGAATATCAATATAAAAAAAATCTTAAGGTATTATGAAATACAGTGCAGTAGTGTATTGGAATATACACCATTACTAAGATCCCTTTGTGCCATGAATGCACATGTGGCTCGGTATTAGGAAGTCTAATATGGCAATTCACTCCAATAAGAGGTGAAAGCATGATTAATTTGATAGCTGTCCCCAAAAAGCACTTGATAAGATTCAGTGTCTACTTCTAATAAATGCTCTTAGTAACCTAGGAATAGAAGGAAACTTTCTTAATGACCTAAGGAGCATCAGAAACCAGCAGCAGACATATTTAACAGTGGACTCCAAGAGGGTAATTTCTTTAAAATCAGGAAACAGACTAGTTGGAATTTAGCATACTACTAAGAAATACCCTAAATCCTCTGGGAATAATTAGTTTTAGAGGATGCACCAGTATGCATGTCTGGAGGAGGAGTAAAGGTTCTGTAGGAGCTAGCATGAAATGAACATTTCTGGGGTCATTTTTTGAGAAGCAAATTCTCACGAAACCTTGAGAAGAAAATTTCCCTGAAACCCTTCCAAACACTAGCAAACCTCTGTAATCCAGAATGATGAAGGTTGCTTCATCACTCAGATTTCAAACAGGTAACTCCAAATTCCTAAGCTCACAGTAATCACTGCCTGAAATTCCACCACCTGGAGATCTTTTGAAGTTAATAAACATTTATACATATACCTACCTAGGTGGCACAGGAGTAACTAACTCCTAATCACTAACATTGCTGTGATGAGACTTTCAATAGGTTATCGCATCACTGACATGTTAAGGGAAGGTGATAGTGGTAGTTTGTATTTACTGAGTGCTTATGCATGTGCCAGACACTATTCTGATAATATTATACATATTATCTTATCTAAGCCTCACAATAACCATACTACATGTGGAGAAACAGAGTCTTAGTGATAAGAAAGAACTTACTCAAACTCACATAGCTAGTAAGTCGTGGGGCTGAGATTCGAAATCAAGCAGCTGAGTACCTGATCTGCTGCTCTGAGCTACTACCCTGCACTGCTTGGTCTTTAGAAGGCAGATGTTCCATGTATGGGTTTCTGACCTCCAACTAAATTGATTTAAAACATACTGAAAGTCCCCTACGTGCAAGGCATCTTTAATCCTCTGTAGTTGATAAACACATGAATATGACACTTTCTTTGCCTTCAGGAAACTTACTCTGTATCCTACACGTGAATAATTAATTACAATTCAAGGGTGAATGTAAAGTGTTTGGCTATGGTTATAGGTGGTCCGGGCTCCTCAGATAACATGTTAGGGATGTGGAGGCAGAGTAGGCTACTATTTTGGAGTAGCCATGCTTCTGGAATTCTGTATTTTCCCTATAAGGGCACAAATCTATGGTGATATTCTCTGAAGTACATGGTGAGTTCTGCACTTTCAATCTGTTTTGAGTGCTTATCATAAAAAGACAAAGGGACTGTTTCCCCTCTGTGTGCCACACCCACCCTGGCATTTTATTACTTCTGTTGCCAAGGGAAGGACTTTGGGAGAAACAGTAAATAATAAATAAGTATGACTAAATAACATGCAACTTCTGACCCTCTGCTCTTTCAAAGAATGAAATGAGTGATATTACATAAAAAGAAAGACACTTCATTCTCTAATTTGGTTAATTAATTGGGAGAAGACCTTGATAGTTATAGATAGGAAGGTGAGAGAAACCAGTGCTGCTAGAATTGCTCTTTCACTTCTCAGCACATTTTAATGAAATGCCAGTCTTTTCATGCCAAATCCTGAAGGAAACCTCTGGGTACCGATTGATGAAATGATTTCGCTCCCAAATGTAGTCTAAACTAAAATAAAGCCTCTTCCATTTTGCAGAGCACAGCACTCTATAAGTTCAAAAGGTAAGACATACTTTCAGTATGTATAAACTGTGGAGTACATTTGAAAATGAAATTTTTAATTATGTTTGACATCTCAGGCCCAGTGCTGTCATCCTGTAGGAAAGTAACATCTGTTTTGACATCTCTAGCTGTAGAGACTTTAAATCCGTTTTCATATTACTTATCTGCTGGCTAATCAGAATGGATGCAGCATTCTTCTAACCAACTCATTCACAGGGAAGAAAGAAAAAAATGCAGAGAAGTAAAGCTGGGCTCAAACTGATATGATAAATTTAAATCTAACTCCTTTGAATATATTATATGTTTTAATTTAGTGCAAAATTTGAAAATATTCATTTAATTCTAAATGTGCAGAGTTTTTTTCTTATTCCTGATATATGCTTTTTGCTTTGACTTAAAACCAACAGAACATTAAAGCATATTTTATTTCCCAAACCATTTGGTTTGATCTCAAATTCAAGGTTTTAAGTGGAGAAGGTTGATTTGCTATTTTCAATAAGAAGTATTTTTAAAAATGGCAGAAATATATTTTTTATGTTTTGTGTTTCAAATTGCAGGTGTTAGAAAGGCATCATGTTATATTGCTTCTGATGGTTGTATTTATAGTCTTAAAATCTATTAGCTCATCATGTTTTAGATTTAAAGGCATGGTTGAGGAAAACAGCTCCCTATAGGAATCATTACTTCCATATCTTCCATACTCATGGAACTTTCTTAAAGATATGCTAACATAATTTTAGGTGTCTCTTACAAATAAAATAAAAAGAGACTTATACTTGAATAACTCAGGATTTCCCTTATGACTTTACCTGCATTATTGGGATAAAAATCATGTTGCCTCCATTCTCTTTTTCTTTTTATATGTGTAGGTACAGGCTTCATATTTCTACTTAAACATCTACCTATTAATGATAAATTGATTGGTCGGGTTACAAAAGACACGCAACAAATTATTCCAACTGGCCAAATCAGTTAAGCAATTTTGTTAGTATAGATGCAGCTTTATTTAAGAGAGAAGGTGGAGGAAGCTTACGGAAGATTTTATTAGTAGATATGTGGGAGGATAATCCTTTAAACATATTAATACTAAAAGGGACTTGCTAGTTCCTCAAAGAAAAAGTCATAATTTAAGAAAACGAAAAATAATTGAAATCATTTTCACATTAAATGTACACTTACTGCAAAATATATTTGAATGGGTGAAGATGTGGCATGTTTTAAGATATAATTTACCAAAGAAGCAAACAGAAAGGTAAAAAGTAATCACTGATCACCATTAAAATAAAGGTCTTTTCTTTCCCTTGAATATGTTTATTGGCTGCAGTGGTGAACACAGTGCAGACCTTTTAATTAAGTGTTAATAGTGCTTACTTAGATGAGCCCGTGCTATTTTTAATGCTAGAGTGAAGGTCAATAACGGGGGTATTTTGACAAATCAGATAATCCCTAATGGGTTAAAATAGGGACACGAGTCTTTTTATTTTTATTTTTATTGATTTATTTTTAAATATCTTATTTACTTATTTTAGAGATAGAGCGTGAATGGAGGGGAGCAGAGAAGGAAAGGAGGAGAGGGAGAGGGATAAGCAGACTCTATGCTGTTCACTGAGCCTGAGGTGGGGCTGGATCCCATGACCCTGAGATCATGACCCGAGCAGAAATCAACAGACACTTAACTGACTGAGCCACCCTGGTGCCCCTAGACTTTCTTTTTAACTTATAATTATGATGCTGTGTTTGAGTAAGTTGTAAACATAATTCCTTCCTTCTCTGTTACCACCATATCATAGAATTCCATATTGTTTCTTCAAAGTACAGAAATTATATATTCATAATTGCATAAATTACTATAAATGTGTTAATCCTCACTAGAACTATATTGCATGCACATTCCCATAGGAAAGTATCTCATCCAAAAATTACTTAAGAATTCAAAACTACATTGAAATCTTGTTTTTAAATTATTGGTTATTTTTTGTTAAATATAAAATATTTATTGATTTAAGGAATGGAAAAACTAGCATTCTCCTATGTAGAAATCATTTCATTTTATTCTCATAAAGTAAAAACAGTTTTAATTATAACTATTTCTGGGAGTACCAGGTATAAATTCGAGCCCCAAAATCATTTTTGGTAGATATCACACAACTTTAATAGCCCTGTTCTATAAGATATTTAATTTAATTTGCAATCATTTTATCTGGGAAGACACACTCAGAAGTTACATTGGTGAAGCTTAGAAATTTTGTGGATTTTCTTTTTTTAATGATTTTTTTCATGGCTAGAGTGAATACTGGATATACCATCTTTGACATTTTTACTACCATTACCATTACAACAATAATAATATTAAATACTAAGTAGCATTTAATATTTAAATAACAATAATATTGACTAACTAGGTTTTCTCCAAGAATCAGCCATGAGTTGATCTTTAACCAAATTTCCTAATCTACAAAACCTATATAAGCAATGGATACCAAGGTCAGGACCAAGGTCAGGAGTATTGTGATATCCTAGGTCATATACTTTGTGGAGATCAATGCTTCCAATTCTCTTTCTCTGATATTGTTTTGATATTATTCAAATTCTCAGTAGCTCAGAAATAAGTAATTTTACTTGGGGATTGAGTTTTTTAATTAAAAAGAATTAAGAATGATTAATTAAATAATGCATTATAACAATAGCAGATTTAGCTATTTATTTGTTTTTTACCTGACTGTAATTCTGTTAGTGTGGTTGAGAACCTAAAGATTCCTCCCATTTCAGAAAATTCTCTTCTAGGATTCCAAGAGGGACAAAAATAAAGACCAAGAGGAAAGAAGCATCAAGTGTGAGACTTAGGACATTTCAGGAAGGAAGGAAGTCTCTTCCACATCTCTTTTTTTTCTCCCTTTGCCATTTGAGTGATAAGTTTGGAGAATCAGAGTTTTGGAAAGACAAAGCTAAGATGATGCCTAACAGAATGGACATAAAAAGGATAGTTGGTCAGTTTTTGGTTTAAGCTTTGTGAGAAGAGAGCCAAAGGTGGTGTCCTCAAGGTCTTGAGTAAGAAAAAAAAAATCAGTTTTCAGGTAGGATAACTTGCAGACATTTGGGTATAAAATCTTAATTAGCATTTTCATGGACTGAGGATGATGGAGAATTTGAGGGCCTGGTGAAGGTGTCATTTCACACTGTGGCGTTAGTGAACAAATGCTTTGAGGGCAAAAAGTGCTATAGGAATGTATAGTATCAAAAAAAAAAGGAATGTATAGTATCTGGTGTTCACTGAGCCCCAAAATTGCTTTTGACAGTTACCCTATCAGATTTCTCCTCAAGTAGTTGTGGTAATAAACAGTGTTTTAGTAATACTTGATTTAAATTAGTTAAAATAGAAGCAGGAAACCTATTACTCTCCTGTATAGTACACTAAAGTATGAATAATAAGTTTCTGGGCACATTTTAGCCATTCAGAGGTCTCTATATTTAAAAAGATATCCCATCTCTAATTTGGATTCAACATGCAATTTTATTTAGCAGGAAAATAGAGATTGTGTCTTTCTTCTCAAATTTTTGGCATTTTAATTATAAGAGAGAACCAGGCTAACATTAGTAGCTTAAAAAAAGGTCAATGGTATAATTATTCCTTCAATGTAATTACAAATTCTGAGTGAAGCAATTAATACTCTATTTTTTAAGGCATTTCTCTTTAGGATACATGATTATTTTCTTTGAAATGTGGCATTTGTAATTTTGCATTAATTTATGTCATTTTACACCATGATATACATTTATACTTTGTCTATATAGGCTATATTTGAAATAAATGATACCACAATATTTTGGTTTTCTAAAATTTTTTTCATGTATGTATTGTTTCATGTATTCTTTTCTGATTCAGTGAAATTTTATTGTATTTGAGTGATGGAATGGAATTTGGACTATTGCAATCTGTCCAGATTGTTATAATTAGTAATTAGTAAATTAACTTTATCAGTAAATAGGCAAAAGCAGGTTCAAACCCATTCTGACCCTTGAATTATGTGTTTTTCTTACTGATTGGATTTGGCAGATATTTTTTAAATTTATATGTGTTTATTCCATTTATTTTCATTTTTTTCCCTTTTTTAAAACTTCAGTTTAATTAACATACAATGTTGTATTTGCTTCAGGTGTACAATATAATAATTCAACATTTCTATATATTACTTGATGATCATCATGATAAATGTACTCTATTTTTTTTTAACATACAGTGTTATATTACTTTCAGGCACACACTATAGTTATTCAATAATTCTACACATTACTTGATGCTCATCCCAGTAAGAGTACTCTTAAAGCCCTTCTCCTATTTCACCCATCTGTCCACCTACCTTCCTCTAGTAACCATCAATTTGTTCTCTATATTTCAGTCTGTTCCTTTGTTTTCCTTCTCCTTTATTTGTTTTGTTTCCTAAATTCTACATCTGAGTGAAATCATATGGTATTTGTCTTTCTCTGACTGACTTATTTCACTTAGCCTTATACTCTAGCTCCATCCATGTTGTTGCAAATGGCAAGATTTCATTTCTTTTTTATTGCTGAATGATATTCTATTGATGGACACTTGGGTTGTTTCCATAATTTGGCTCTTGTAAATAATGCTTCGATAAGCAAAGGGGTGCATATATCCTTTGAATTATTGTTTTCGTATTCTTTGAGTAGCCAGTAGTACAATAACTGGGTTGTAAGGTAGTTCTATTTTTAATTTTTTGAGGAATCTCCATACTGTTTCCACAGTGACTGCACCAGTGTGCATTCCCATCAACAGTGCATGAGGATTCCTTTGTCTCCATATCCTCACCAGCACTTGTTTTTTTCTTATGTTGTTGATTTTAGCCATTCTAAAAGGTGTGAGGTGATACCTCATTGGAGTTTTTTTTTGTTGTTGTTGTTTTGATTTGCATTTTCCTGGTGATGAATAGTGTTGAGCATCTTTTCATGTGTCTATTGACCATCTGTATGTCTTCTTTGGAGAAATGTCTTTTCATGTCTTCTAACCATTTTAATTGGGTTATTTGTTTGTTTGTTTGGTGTTGAGTTGTATATATTCTCTCTATATTTTGGATATTAACCCCTTATTGGATATATTATTTACAAATATCTTCTCCCATTCAGTAGGTTGTCTTTTAGTTTTGTTGATTGTTTCTTTTGCTGTTCAGAAGCTTTTTATTTTGATATAGTCCCAAAAGCTTATTTTTCTTTTGTTTATCTTGCCTCAGGAGACATATCTAGAAAAATGTTGCTATGACCAATATCAGAGAAGGTACTGCTTGTGCTGTCTTCTAGGATTTTTATGGTTTCAGGTTTCACATTTAGATCTTTAAACTTTTTGGGTTTATTTTTTGTATATAGTATAAGAAAATAGCCCAGTTTCATTCTTTTACATGGTCCTGTCCAGTTTTCCCTACACCATTTGTTGAAGAGACTTTTCCCCATTGTATATTCATTCCTTTTTTTCAAAGATTAATTGACTAAATAATTGTGGGTTTATTCCTGGGTTTTCTAGGCTGTTCTATTGATCTATGTGTCTTTTTTTTTTTTTTAATGCCAGTACTGTACTGGTTTGATTACTGCAGTTTTGTCGTGTGTCTTGAAATCTGGGATTGTGATACCTCTAGCTTAGTTCTTCTTTTTCAAAATTGCTTGAACAATTTGGGGTCTTTTGGAATTCCATACAACTATTAGGATTATGCTTACTTCTGTGAAAAATACTGTTAGTATTTTGAAAGGGATTGCATTAAATCTGTAGATTGCTTTGTGTATAATGTACATCTTACCAATATTGGCTCTTCCAGTCCATGAGCATGGAGTATCTTTCCATTTGTTTGTATCATGTTCAATTTCTTTTATCACTGTTCTATAGTTTTCAGACTACAGTTATTCTACCTCCTTGGTTAAGTTTATTGATAGGTATTTTATTATTTTTGGTGCAATTTTAAATGGAACTTATTTTGTAATTTTGCTTTCTGCTGCTTCATTATTGGTGTATAGAAATGCAACAGATTTCTATACATTTATTTTATATCCTGTAACATTACTGAATTAATTTATCAGTTCCAGTAGTTTCTTGGTGGAGTCTTTCTGGTTTTCTATATATAGTATCATGTCATGTGTAAATGGTGGAAATTTCACTTCTTGTTTACCAATTTGGATGCCTTTTCTTTCTTTCTCTTGTCTGATTATTATGGCTAGGACTTTTAGTATTACGTTGAATAAAAGTGGTGAGAGTGGACATCCTTGTCTTGTTCTTGATTTTAGAGCGAAAGCTCTCAGTTTTTCACCATTGGTATGATGTTATCTGTTGGTTTTTCATAAATGGCTTTTATTATGTTGAGGTATGTTCTCTCTTAACGTGTTTTGTTGATGTTTTTAATCATGAATGGGTGCTGTATTTTGTCAAATGCTTTTTCTGCATATATTGAGATAATCCCATGGTTTTTATCCTTTCTCTTGTTGAGGTGATGTGTGATGTTGATTGATTTGTGAATATTGAACCACCCTTGCATTCCAGAATAACTCCCACTTGATTGTGGTGAATGAGTTTTTTTTTTTTTTTTTAATTTACTAATGGATTCAGTTTGTTAGTAATTTGTTAAGGATTTTTGCATTTACATTCATCAGAGGTTTGGCCTGTAGTTTGTTTGTTTGTTTGGGTTTTTTTGGTAATTTCTTTATCTGGTTTTGGTATCAGAGTAATGCTGGCCTCATAGAATGAATTTGGCATTTTTCCTTCCTTTTCTATGTTTTGGATTAGTTTGAAAAGAATAAGTATTAACTCTTCTTTAAATGTTTGATAAAATTCACCTATGAAACCATTTGATCCTGGACTTCAGTTTGTTGGGAGTGTTTTGATTACTGACTCAGTTTCATTGCTCATAATCAGTCTGTTCAAATTTTCTATTTCTTCCTGATGCAGCTTCCCATTGGGAGGTTAGAGATTTCTACAAATTTATCCATTTCCTCTAGGTTGTCCAGTTTGTTGCATATAATTTTTCATAGTATTCTCTTATAATCCTTTGTATTTCTATGGTTGCTTTTTATCCTCTTTGTGATTTTTTTTTGAGTCATCTCTCTTTCTCTTTTTTTTAAGAGTGTTTAAAAGTTGATCAATTTTGTTGATCTTTTCAAAAAGTCAGCTCCTAATTTCACTGATCTGTTCTATTGGCTTTTTTTTTGTTAGTTTCTATTTTGTTTATTTCTACTCTAATCTATTATTTCCTTCCTTCTACTGGTTTTGGGTGCTGTTTGTTCTTTTTCTAGCTCCTTTAGGTATAATGTTAGGTTGTTTATTTGAGATTTTTCTTGCTTTTTTTGAGGTCAGCCTGTATTGCTACAAAATACCCTCTTAGAATAGTTTTTGCTGCATCCCAAAGATTTTGGGCCATTGTGTTTTCATTTTCATCTGTCTTCATGTATTTTTTGGTTTCTTCTTTGATTT
This sequence comes from Nasua narica, assembly GCA_028533885.1. Taxonomy (NCBI): domain Eukaryota; kingdom Metazoa; phylum Chordata; class Mammalia; order Carnivora; family Procyonidae; genus Nasua; species Nasua narica. The sequence goes on from CM052806.1 coordinate 60,932,623, forward strand.
CTTGGTTGACACAGTCATTGTTTAATAGCATGTTATTCTACCACCATGTATTTGTGTTCCTTCCATAGTTTTTCTTGTGGTTGATTTCTAATTTCATAGCATTGTGGTCAGAAGAGATGCAAAATTCAGTCTTTCTGAATTTGGTGAGACTTGTCTTCCTCCTCCTCCTTCTCCTCCTCCCCATTCTCCTTCCTCTTCTTCTCCCCCTCCATTCCTCCTTTCCCTCCTCCTCCTCTTTCTTCTTGTTTGGCTAAAGGTTGATTCTGAAGAATGTTCCATGTGCACTTGAAAAGAGTATTAATTCTACTGTTTTAGGGTATAATGTTGTGAATATACCTGTTAGATCCATCCACAATGTGTCATTCAAAGCCATTCTTTTCTTATTGGTTTTCTAGTTGGGCAATCTATCCATTGATATAAGTGAGGTGTTAAAGTCTCCTACTATTATTGTATTACTATAGATTACTTCCTTTATGTTAATTATCAGCTACTTTATTTATTTAGTGCTCCCATGTTAGATGCATAAATATAATTATTATATCTTCTTGTTGGATTATTCCTTTAATTATTATATTGTGTCCTTCTTTGTCTATTGCACAGTCTTTGATTAAAGTCTATTTTGTTCAATATCAGTATTGCTATCCCGAATTTCTTTACACTTCCATTTACATGATAAATACTTTTCCATCTCTTCACTTTCAATCTGTATGTGTCTTTAGGTCTGAAATGAGTCCCTTTTAGACAGCATGTACATAAGTCTTACTTTTTATCTATTCCTTCATCCTCTGTCTTTTGATTAGAATGTTTAGTCCATTTTACATTCAAAGTAATTATTGATAGTTATGCACTTATTGCCATTTTTAAACTTGTTTTAAAGTTGTTTTAGTAGTTCTTTTCTATTCCTTTCTTTTGTTGTGGTCTCCTCTTACAATTTGCTGGGTATCTTTATAAATTTGGATTCCTTTCTCTCTTTTTTTTTCATATCTATTACTTTTTTAAAAAAGTAAGTTCTATTCCCAGAGTAGGTTTTGAACTCATGACCCTGAGAATAAGAGTTGCATGCACTGACTGAGCCAGCCAACCACCCCTATTTCTGGTTTTTGATTTGTGGTTACCATTAAGTTCGTATATAGCATCTTCTGCACCTAACAGTCTATATTAAGTTGATAGTTGCTTAAGTTTAAACCCATTCTTCACCTCCCTACCCCCTGATTTAGGTTTATAGTGTCATCCTTTTATTTTGTGAATTACTTGATGGATTTTTATAGTTATATTTAACATTTAATATTGCTGCTTTTGTGTTTCCTTTTTTTTCTTACACCTACTTATGGTCTTTCTGTTCTACTCAGTCTCCTTTAACACTTCTTAAAGGCTGGTTTAGTGGTGATGAATTCTTTTAACGTTTGTCTGGGAAACTCTTTATCTCTCCTATTTTGAGTTATAGCTTTGCTGGATAGGGTATTCTTAGTTGCAGGTTTTTTCCTTTTGGCACTTTGAATATATCATGCCACTTTTTCTGACCTGCAAAATTTCTGCTGAAAAATCAGCTGATAGTCTTATGGGGTTTCTTGTATGTAACTGTTTTATTTTCTCTTGCTGCTTTTAAAATTCTCTCTTTATCCCTACTTTTTGCCATTTTAATTACTGTATGTCTTGCTGTGGACCACCTTTGGTTGATTTTGTTGGGGTTTCTCTGTGCCTCTGGGACCTGGATTTCTGTTTCCATCCCCGGATTTGGTAAGTTTTCAGCTCTTATTTCTTCAAATTAATTTTCTGCTTCTTTTCCTCTCTTTTCTTCTTCTAGGGTCCCTGTAATGTGAATATTATTACACCTGATAGTGTCTCTGACTTCCCTTAATCTATTCTCATTTTTTATTATTCTTTTTTCTTTCTCCTGTTCACTTGATTGCTTTCCATTATTCTGTCTTCCAGGTCACAGATCTGTTCTTCTGCTTTTTCCTGGTCTATGATTTGTTCCCTCTAGTGTTATTACCTCTGATTGGTTCTTTTCTGTCTTTTCTGTCATGTTGTTGAGGGTCTTGTGGTGAAAGCCCACTCTTTTCAAGTCCAGTGAGTGTTTTTATGACTATTAATTTAAATTCTCTGTCAGGCATATTGCTTATCTCCATTTAATTTAGCTTTTTTTGCTGTGATTTTGTCCTGTCCTTTCATTTGGGACATACTCTTCTATGAACTTATTTTGTTCAACACTCTGTACCTGTTTCTGTGTGTGAGGATGTCAGCTATTTCTCCTGCTTTTGAAAGTATTGGTTTTATGAAGAACAGGTACTATAATGCCTTATAGTGCAATGTCTGCTGGTCACCAGAACCTGGTGCTTTAGGGGTATCTTCTACATGCCTGTGCCCTACTGTTGTGGTTGAGCCATGTTGGCTTTCAGCACAGTCATCTGCACTCATTCTCTTTGCATGTTGTGGAGACAGTTTGGTCCTTGTATTGTTATTGTGTCAGTCTGCAGCTGCTTTGGGCTTGAATTTAGTCATATCAGGCATTTTCCAGTCACTTTGGAGTCATTCTGGTCTCTGTCAGGGCTGGGCTGCTTGCCCTCTGCCAGGCTTGTGACACCACTTTGGGTGATCTCTTGCCAAGAGTATGTTGAAGGGGGCATTTCTGCAGGAATGCAGAAGGGACCAGGTGAATGGTGACAGCAAGGTTCATGCCATTCTGTTACTTGAGGGAACTTGCTACTTCCCTGGAAAACCCCTGCTGTGATCAGGCCGGGATGGAGGGGGTGTGTCTGCAGAAGACTGGGTTGAGGGGTGCTGTTAGCAATCTAGGTGGAAAGCGCTCATTCCTTGATGGTTCTCACAAGTCTTCATGTGTCTAGGCCAGGGGGTGGAGGAGGGAAATGGTGTCTGCCAGCCCTTTTTTGCCAGTCTCCCAAAGATCCTCAATCAGACGCTCAATCAACTGAGCTACACAGGTACCCTGCCAGATGATTTTTCAGTCTACACTTTAGGCCATTTATCTTGTGTCTTTTCATTTTCTTATTATATTTTATTGATTTTAAATTCTGGCAAAAATATTTTCTTCTGAGTTAGTTGATTTACTTTTCCCTCAAAACTTTCTTCTAATATTTTAAACATTGAATTCCTCATTGGTATCATTTTATTTGTCTTTTAAAAAATAAGTTAGTTTTAAAACTTCAAGTCACTCTTTTCTGTGGAAATGATGATATAGAAATTGAATCTGCATTCATGAGTCTACCCTGATATAAATTAACAATTGAATAAATTTTTAAAAAGGGATGGAATAGGGAAATCTCCTCTGTGGAATTCCAAATAATTATATAGGTACTCCACCCTCAAGTAGGTATAACATGACCTCCCATGGATTAAATATGAGCTGAGGATAGTAACTTTCTTCCAAAGAGAAAAGAAGGAAAAAGAGTACTTTACAGAGGAGAAACCTGACAAACCACTATCTCAGCCAGGGGTAAGGTTAAAAATCAACAGTGATAAGTCATGTTGAAAGTATGTACTCTTGCGGTAATGTAGTACAAATGGCATTTTACTTCTGTAGTCTTCTGTAAAACCCATAATCCAAATCTAATCATAAGAAAAAGATCAGAACAATTTCATTTGAGGGAAATTCTAGAAATTTCCTGACCAGTACTCCTCAAAACTGTCAAGTTCATAAAAAATGAGGAAACCCTGAGAAATTGTCACAGCCAAGAGCAACCTAAGGATAGATGACAGCAAAATATAATATGGTATTCTGGAATATAAAAAGAACATCTGGCAAAAACTAGGAAAATAGTAATTACAATATGGTTTTTAGTTAATTGAAAAAAATATAATGGCTAGGCATCCCTTCTATTGGTATACCAAAACTTATTCCTATTTATAAAAATATATAAAAATTCATTCCTATTATAGTGTTTTGTAAGTCATTCACCTTAATTCACTGCTATGCTAGAATAAAGAAACTGATATCTTGCTCAGATAAGAGGCAATCTGTAACAAATGCCAGTTCCTTTTTTCTTTTTTTAAAATTTCACATACCAAACAAAATCAATTAAAATATCATTTGGTATATTGTAACAAGAAAAGGACCAAACATCTAAAGACTAATGGGAGAAAGCTAGAATAGAACATTTCTAAATTAAAGACAGAAATACATATATTTATAATAATATCAAACATCATACTTAGAATATAAGTTACTTGGGATTCTGTATGTGACATATGTCTTGGAAGCAATCTATATGAAGATATGTCAAAAAAGATTGTATCTGTGTGTAATCATGTGCTGTTTTGAAAATGACATCTGCCATGATTGAAGACAGACCATTAGGTAATGCCTACCATACAAGAAAATGGTCAGCAAATGTGTTATGGTCCTAATATTACTGTGATTTCCAAGTTTATTAGAAGTTTGATTAAATTTATTCATGACCATGGGATAAGTGAAAATATATATATTTTCCATTTTGTATCACTAGTGGTACCATCTTAAGAAGGATAGCACCTTCTGGAGGAACCGTATGACTGAAGCATAATGATTTTTATTCTGTGTAGATGGTAGTGCATACATTAGCAGGCATAGTCTCTGGTGAATGGCAACATAATGTAGAGAAAGAGAACTTTGGAGAACCATATGGAAATTCTGTGTTTCCATAGCAACTTGAGCATACATTGAAAGGATCTTGTGTATATGACTGTTCTCTGTTGTATAATGGACTCAGTACAGGGACTGTATCTTGTTTTTCTTTTCTCATGGCCTACACAGTTATTAAGGTGAGATATTCTGATCTTAAGTGATTTTAGAGTCAGATGAATGGACTCCAAAATAATTTATAAATCCCACCTCTGCAACTTAATATCAATGTGATAGTATCAAAATTACATTTTCTAATTTGTAGAAATGAGATCAGAAGTTTGCAATAGTTTGATCTGGAATAGATGCTAAATAAATATTTGGCTCCCTCCAACCTAGTTGGGGTCATCGATATTTTTTCAATATCATTTCAAGCATTGTTTTTATTTCCATTATTTAAAAAATATTTGTTTCTATTACCGTTTTATTTTATTTAAAGATATTTATTTATTTGTCAGAGAGAGAGCACAAGCGGGGGGGGGCAGCAGGCAGAGGGAAAAGCAGGCTCCCTGCTGAGCAGGAAGCCGGATGTGGGATTCAGTCCCAGGACCCTGGGATCATGACCCCAGCTAAAGGCAGACGCTCAGCTAACTGAGCCACCTAGATGTCCCTCTATTACCATTTTAGAATCAAATCTTAATTTGAAAGAAATGCCTCCTTGTAGGACAACTGATAGACCAGATAGCAGAGAATATATGTATTTTTATTTTTATTATTTTTTTTAAAGAGCCCAACATGGGGCTTGATCTCACTACTCTGAGATCATGACCTCAGCTGAAATCAAGATTGGGACACTTAACTAACTGATCCACCCAGGCACCCTGGCAAAGAATATTTTTAATTATTGATAAACAGCCTTTGACATGAAGAAAGAATGGGTTAAAATTCTTTGCATGGTTTCTTTCGGGAAATGTAACTGAGTTCAGTCAACGTCTTTATTTTCCTAACTTCATACAAGTTTCAGTTCCCTTTCTTTTTTGATTTTCCATTTATTATTCTTTGTAATAAATAAATGTGAGAAAGATAAACTATAAAGTAATAAAAGTAAAATATGAAAGTTTTGTGTATGACTGCCTTCATTTAAATAAATGTGGGTAAAGTGTGAAAGAAAAAATTTGTAATGTTAATGTAATAGACTTACATTTTTCAATATTTTCTAAAGTTTTCTGTGCTATTTTAAGTCAAAACACTTAAATTTTTTTCTGGTAACTTATTTCAGAAAAAGAATCGACATAGGGACGATCAGTTGTCTCTGTAATCAGTAACATTTTGAACTACTTCTCAGGCTTTTGACCTTAACATTATGTGTGTTTCCTTGCTTTTGTCAGGCTGCCTCCCATATTAAAACTGGGCACTAGTCTTCTGGAGTAGGATTTTCAACATTTTATATAAGGTATGGGGGGCTCAGCAGAGAAGGCATTCTTTGACATAGGAAGGGATGTCCTTTTTAGTGGAGTCTAAAGAACCGACCTAGAGGCATTAAAAATGTATTTCGTTTTTAAAACTCTGGTACATTCTGATATCCAAAGAAGACTAGTCTCTGGACTTAATTCTTTTTTTCAGCTGGCATTTTGCTAGTCGTACTCTTTCTAAAGCATGTGTTCTTAACCTGGGGTCTAAAGACAGAATTTATCTGGAAAAAATATTTTTCATTGTAACTAAAATTTAGTACTTAATTATGAATGAAGGTAATCAGTCACAGTGATGTTAGCAGTAATTATGACTTTGTCACCATTATAAATCAGAGATGTTTTCATATCATATTACAGTTCGTGGAAATATCGCAGTATGTTTGTATTCTCTACTATTTCAAAATGCAGTATTTATTAGATTGAGTATTAGGTCTTGTTACTTGATGCCTTACCAAGCAAGATGGACTGATTAAGGCACAGTTGCACAGTTTGGCATAAGGAGGCTAGAAAATGAGATCCAGAGGCATTTTCTATTTTATTTGTATTATCCCATTTCTTAAGTTAGATGGTGAGTTCATGAGTCTTCCTTTTGTTGCTATATTTTAAAACCTTATCATTCATGGTGTTCTTTTCTATGTAAAAAAAAATATAGCTTCTAAGTCTTTTTATAATATCTCTGTTAGATGCCAATATTGCCTAGACTACTCCTCCTTTCCAAAAAATCTATACCCATTGTCCTTACTGAGCTGATAGAGTATCATGTGACCCTAACCTGTGGGATAATTTGTTGCATTAGAGATGAACTCTTGATCTGTGGAGTAATCTATGAGGTTGCTCAAAATCTTGAATTTTAAGGATGTAGTATAAGAACAGCTGGATAGAGCTGCCTCTTGATCAAAATCTTGAATTGAGACACAGACAATTTATATTACAGGTAATTGAACCTAAAGTCATATACTTTTTATGAGATATGGTAAGAGGCATCATGGTTAGACCTAATAGGCAAATGAACCCCTAAAACTATGTATGTGCAGAAATGTATATGATCCTTCAAGGATACTCATGGCTCAGGGTGCCTTTCTACCTTCGGCTCAGGTCATGATCTCAGGGTTCTGAGATGGAGCCCCACATCAGCTCCCTGTTCAGTGGGGAACTGGCTTCTCCCTCTCCCCTTACCCCTCTCCCTGCTTCTGCTTGCACTCTCTCTCTCTCTCTCAAATAAATAAAAAAAAAGGAAGGATGATCATGCTGACACCTGTGGTCTCTGATATAACATAGGATAAGAAACACAGGGGCAAAGGCTTATGAAGAACTTGAGTAGTTAAGTGAAAACAGAGCAAGTAAGTAGGGGAAGACAGAAAGGCTAGGACAGACAGTGAGGTAGAACTGAATAGATTCATATCCAGAGCCACCTGTCTTTCTGCCCTTCCTGAGCCATCCTTCATCTTTTTGAAGGAGATTCTTCTGGGAAATCTGATCCTTTCCAAAGGAAGATCAGTTCAGATTTTTTTTAAATCTTTGGATTAAAAGATTTTTAATCTGTCTATGGAAATATAGAAATGATATTCTTAATGGATTTTTATTTTTTTATTTTTACTTTTTGTAGAGATTTATTTATCTGAGAGACAGCATGAGCAAGAGAGCATGAGTGGAGGAAGGGGAAAAAAGGGGAAGAGAGAGAGAGAGGGAGAAGCAGACCTCCTACTGAGTAGGGAGCCTGATTCAAGGCTTGATCCCAGGATTCTGGGATTATGACCTGAGCCGAAGGCAAACACTTAAACAAGTGAGCCATTCAGCAGCCCCTCTTAATGAATTTTTAATTAATTTGGAAGTTTTCTTAAAGAACAAATCAACTTGCAGTTATTCAAAAACTGTTCATTGCTGTTTATTAGTAGTTGGAATGGTTAATTCTCAGCAACTAATTAACACGAGCAAGAACTGAAGGGAAATTTTTTTTAATCATAGAGAATCCTTTTAGTCACTCTAGGCATATTAGGTGTATTGAAATGTTAGTGAGAATTCTTTTTTTTTTTTCCTCATCAATCATTGGTCTGGGAAGCACTACTTCTGAACTGTAATGTGGTTGGCTCTGCATTACTTTTGTAGTGATTTGTGGTTCCAAGGAAAATACAATGCCTCTGATCACGCATACTCAAAAACCAAAACCAATAGTCAACAAACAAGTCACAAAAAATTGTCTTTTTTGAGTTGCAAATCCCAGAGTATTCAACTAGAGTGAATTCTGCCAAGCAGAAGTGGAACCATGTTCTAGCTTCTAAAATATATTTCTTCTCTTTCTTTCTTTATATTTTTATTTATTTATTTGTTTATTTGTTTGTTTGTTTGTTTATTTTGAAAGAGAGAGTGTACATGCCTGCACACACAAGGGAGGGATTGAGAGAAAGAGAGAGAAACTTCAGCAGATTCCTCACTGAGCTTGGAACGCAATGCAGGGCTTGATCTCAAGACCCTGAGATCATGACCTGAGCTGGAACCAAGAGTCAGACATTTAACTGCCTGTGCCATGCAGGGGTCCCCTGAAATGTATTTCTTTATTGTACATACTTCTCCTTGTTTATTGTCCTTGATTTCTCAGATTTTCGATCATTTATAGGGCAAGGGAACTAGAACTTGGAAATATTTTAAAAATGTTTTTCTTATTGTGTAAAGCATTTTTTGGCTTTGTATTCTCCAACCAATATTTTTGAAGTCCCTTTTGATTTGTACACTTATATATAACCATTTCAGAGGAATTATTATCTTACTCATGAAAAGTACTTTGCCTTATGTTAGGAGAATTTATCATTTAACACTTAAGGAGGGGGATAGGAATTAAGATGGCAGAGTGGCAGTGTCACCATGAGCTTGCCTTGTCTCTTGAGCACAGCTAGATCAACTTCCAACTATTTTGAACAATCTGGAATATAATCTGATGATTAAGAAAACTGGACAGTTGGGAGGAGAAAATATGGCAGATGAGAGGCTTATAGTTCTTTTTGTTTGTTTGCATTTTTGTTCCTTTTCCTTTTCTCTTGTCTTGGATCAAGCTTTTTTTTTTTTCTTTTATTTTTCCCCCCAAGCTTATCTTAACAAATCAAAGCACACCTAGTTAAACACCATCCACTACAAGCAAGGAGGAACTTTGCGGAGGATGGAACGTGGGAAAAAGCAGCCAGAACACAATATACACCAGAGTGTACACAACATACACCAGAAACACTTCCTAAAAGTTTGTTGTGTTGTTACTATTGTTGTTTCTTTTTGGGTTTCTTTCTTCTTTTCTCTTCTGGACAGAAGGGTGAGATGGAGAAATTCACCTCATAAGAAAGAACAGGAGGTAGTACTCACAACCAGGGATTTAATCAATAAGGATGTAAGTAAGATGTCTGAACTAGAATCTAAAACAATGATTATAAATATACTAGCTGGGCTTGGAAAAAACATAGATGACAGTAGAGAATCCCTTCTTGTAAGGATAAAAGAACTAAAATATAGTCAGGGCGAAATTAAAAATGATATAAACAAGATTCAGTCCCAAGTGGAGACCATAAAAATGAGGATGTATGAAGCAGAAGAACAAATCAGTGATATAGAAGATAACATTATGGAAAATAATGAAGCTGAAAAGAAGAGGGATAGAAAACTATTAGATCACAAAGGTAGACTTAGGGAACTCAGCAATTCCATGAAGTGAAATAATATCTATATCATAGGACTCCCAGAAGATGAGAATCAGCAAAAAGGGACAGAAGGTTTATTTGAACAAATTATAATGGAGAACTTTTCTAATCTGGGGAAGGATACAGGCATTCAAATCCAGGAGGCACAGAGAACTCCCCTCTAAAGTCAACAAAAATATGTCAACACCTCGACATATAATAGTAGAACCTGCAAATCTCAGAGACAAATCTCAGAGAAAATCCTGAAAGCATTTCAGGACAAGAGGTCCATAACCTAAGGCTAGAAACATTAGACTGGCAGCAGACCTGTCCATATAAAACCTGATAGACCTGAAAAGCCTCTCATGATATATTCAATGTGCTAAGTGGGAAAAATATGCAGCCAGGAATACTTTGTCTGGCAAGGTTTTCATTCAGAACAGAAGGAGAGATGAAGAGTTTCTAGGACAAACAAAAATTAATGGAATTTGTGAATGATAAACCAGCCCTGCAAGAAATATTAAAGGGTATCCTTTGAGCAGAGAGAGAGAGCCCAAAAGTAACAAAGATCACAAAGGAATAGAGACAGTCTAGAGGAACAGTGATTAACAGGTAATACAATGGCACTAAATTTGTATCTTTCAGTAATTACTTTGAGTGTAAGAGGACTAAATTCTCCAATCGAAAGACATAGGTTATCAGAATGGATAAAGAGAAAATAAGACCCATTGATATGCTGCTTACAAGAGACTCATTTTAGACCCAAAGTTACCTCCAGATAGAAAGTGATGAGGTGGAGAACCATTTACCATGCTAATGGACACCAAAGGGAAGCTGGAGTAGCCATCCTTATATCAGAAAACTAGATTTTAAAGCAAATACTGTAATAAGAGCTGAAGAAGGACACTATATCATAATAAAGAGGTCTCTCCAACAAGTAGATCTAACTGTTGTAAATATTTATGCCCCTAACTTCAGAGCAGCCAAATATGTAAACCAATTAATAACAAAATTAAGGAAATTAATTGATAATAATACGATTAATAGTAGGGAACTTTAACACCCCCTCACTGCAATGGACAGTCCATCTAAGCAGAAGATCAACAGGGAAACAAGGGTCTTGAATGGCACAATGGACCAGATGGACTTAACAGATATATTCAGAGCATTTCATCCTAAAGCATCAGAAACCATATTCTTTTTGAGTGCACATGGAATATTTCCCATAGATCACATACAGGACCACAAGTCAGGTATCAACTAGTATAAAAAGATTGAGATCATACTGTGCATGTTTCAGATCACAATGCTATGAAACTTAAAGTCAACCACAAGGAGAAATTTAGAAGGACCACAAATACATGGAGGTTAAAGAACATCCTACTAAAGAATGAATGGGTCAACCAGGAAATTAAAGAGGAATTAAAAAAAATACATGGAAGCAAATTAAAATGAAAACTCAACAGTCCAAACCTTTGTGATTTGATGCAGCAAAGGCATTTTTGGGGAAGTATAAGGGAATATACTTACTCTATAAGGGAATAGGCATAAGGGAAGTATATAGCAATACAGGCCTTACTCAAGAAGCAAGAAAAGTCTCAAATATACAACCTACCCTTACTCCTAAAGGAGCTGGAAAAAGAACAGCAAATAAATCCAAAATCTATCAGGAGAAGAGAAATAATAAAGATTAGAGGAGAAATCAATTATATAGAAATCAAAAAAGAGCATTAGATCAATGAAACTAGGAGCTGGTTCTTTAAAGAATTAGTAAAACCGGTAAACCCCTAGCCAGACTTATCAAAATGAAAAGAGAAAGGACCCAAATAAATAAAATCATGAATAAAAGAGGAGAGATTACAAACACTGAAGAGGTACAAACAATTAAAAGAGAATATTATGAGCAATTATATGGCAACAAATTGAGCAATCTGGAAGAAATGGATAAATTCTTAGAAAAGTTGAACAGACCCATAACCAGCAAAGAAATTGAATCAGTAAGCAAAAATCTTCCAACAAACAAGATTCCAGGGCTGGATGGCTTCCCAGGGGATTTCTATCAAACATTTAAAGAATTAATACCTATTCTTCTGAAAACATTTCAAAACAGAAATGGAAGGAAAACTTCCAAACTCTTTCTATGAGGCTAGCATTACCTTGATCCCAAAGCCAGAGAAAGACACTACTAAAATGGAGAATTATAGATCAATATCCCTGATGAACATTGATGCAAAAATTCTCACCAAGATACTTAGCTAATAAGATTCAACAATACATTAAAATGATTATTCACCACCAAGTGGGATTTATACCTGGGCTGCAGGGGTGGTTCAACATCCGCAAATCAATCAATGTGATACGCTACATTGTAAAAGGACAAGAACCATATGATCCTCTCGAAGATGTAGAAAAAGCATTTGACAAAATAAAACATTCTTTCCTCATAAAAGCCCTCCACCATGACAGGATAGAGAAAACATATCTCAACATCTTAAAAGCTATATATGAAAGACCCATAACTAATAATATCATTCTCAATGAGGAAAAACTGAGAGCTTTTTCTCTAAGGTCAGGAACATGACAGGAATGTCTGGTGTCGCCACTGTTGTTCAACACAGTACTGGAAGTCCTAGTCCTAGCAATCAGACAACAAAAAGAAATAAAAGGCATCCAAATCAGCAAAGTAGAAGTCAAATTTTCACTGTTTGAAGATGATATGATATTCTATGTAGAAAATCTGAAAGATTCCACCAAAAAATCATAGCAGTGATACAGGAACCTAGCAAAGTTACAGGATGTAAAATCAATGCGCAGAAGTCAGTTGCATTTCTATACAATAACAATGAAGCAGAAGAAAGAGATATCAAGGAATTTATCCCAATTATAATTGCACCAGAACCCATAAGATACAAAGAGGTAAAGGATTTGTCCTCTAAAAACTATAGGACATTTATGAAAGGAATTGAGGAAGACAAAAAAATGGAAAGACATTCCATGTTCTTGGATTGGAAAAACAAATCTTGTTAAAATGCCTATGCTACCCAAAGCAATCTACACATTTAGTGCAATCCCTGTCAAAATACCATCAGTATTTTTCACAGAGCTTGAACAAACAATCCTAAAATTTTTATGGAACCAGAAAATACCCCAAATAGCCAAAGTAATGTTGAAAAAGAAAAAACAAAGCTGGAGGCATCCCGATTCCAGACTTCAAGCTGTATTACAAAGCTGTAATCATCAAGACAGTATAGTACTGGCACAAAAACAGACAAATATCAATGGAACAGAATACAGGACCCAGAAATGGACCCTCAACTCTATTGTCAACTAATCTTCAACAAAGCAGGAAAGAAAATCCAATGGAAAAAAGACCAGTCTTTTCAACAAATTGTGTTGGGAAAATTGGACAGCCACATACAGAAGAATGAAACTGGACCACTTTCTTAGACCATGCACAATAGTAGACTCCAAACAGATGAAAGACCTAAACGTGAGACAGGAATCCATCAAAGTCCTAGAGGAGAACAACCTCTTTGACCTTGGCCACAGCAACTTCTTACTAGATGCATCTCCAGAGGCAAGGAAACAAAAGCAAATGAACCATTGGACTTCAAGGTAACAAAATTCTTCTTTTTTTTTAAGATTTTAATTTATTTGACAGAGAGATAGAGAGAGAGAGAGCACAATTAGGAGAGCAGCAGGCAGAGGGTAAGGAGAAGCAGGCTCTCCACCAAGCAGAGAGCTTGATGTGGGGGTCAATCCCAGGACCCTGGAATCATGAGCCAAAGACAGCTGCTTAACCTACTGAGCCACCCAGGTGCCTGAGATAAAAAAGCTTCTGTATAGGAAAGGAAATAGTCAATAAAACTAAAAGGCAACCTACAGAATGGGAGAATAGATTTGCAAATGACATATCAGATAAAGGGCTAATATCCAAAATCTATAAAGAACTTATCAAAGTCAACACCAAAAAACCAAAAAATCCAGTTAAGAAATGGGGAGAAGATATGAACAGACATTTCTCCAAAGAAGACATACAAATTGCTCACAAACACGATAAAATGTTCAACATCACCGGGCATCAGGGAAATACAAATAAAACCACAATGAGAAAGCATCTCACACTGGTTAGAATGGCTAAAATTAACAAGTCAGGAAACAACAGATGTTGGTGAGGTTGTGAAGAAACAGGAACCATCTAACACTGTTGGTGGAAATTCAAACTGGGGCAGCCACTGTGGAAAACAGTATGGAGGTTCCTCAAAAAGCTAAAAATAGAACTATCCTATGACCCAGTAATTGCACTACTAAGTATTTATCCAAAGGATACAAAAATGGTGATTTGAAGGGGCACCTGCATCCCAATGTTTATAGCAGCAATATCCACAATATTCAAACTATGGAAAGAGCTCAGATGTCCATCGACAGATGAATGGATAAAGAAGTTGTGGTATATATAGACAATGGAATATTACTCTGCCGTCGAAAAGAATGAAATATTGCCATTTGCAATGATATGGATGGAACTAGAGGGTATTATGCTAAGTGAAATAAGTCAGTCAGAAAAATACAAATGCCATATGATTTCACTCATATATGGAGATTAAGAAACAAAACTGATGAACATAGGGGAAGGGAAGGAAAAATAAAATAAAATATAAACAGGGAGGTTAACCAGAAGAGACTCTTAACTATTGGAAACAAACAAAGTGTTGTTTGAGGAGGAGAGGTGGGTGGGAAGATGGGGTAATTGGGTGATGGGCATTAAGAATGGCACTTGATATAATGAGCACTGGGTGTTATATGAAACTGATGAATCATTAAATTCGACTCCTGAAAATGATACCATACTATGTGTTAACTTAATTGAATATAAATAAAAATTTAAGAGAGATACTTAAGGAGGCAGTCATTTTTTTTCAAGCGGCAAAAGTTGCAAGAAAAATATATGTAATAAAACATGTGTCCCCTTCTTGTTATATAGGGTCAATGTCAGTTAGCTCCCTTCAGATCTCTTCTGAAGCTAAGGTAATCTAGTAGAAAACAAACCAGACAGGAGTTTAATACTTTTTTTTTCTATCTGTTTTTTTGATTTTAGGCATTAACTCTCAAAGTGATTGTTACGGTGTTATTTGGAAAGTAATTGTGTATTTTACTATCACATGGTTTGAGGTTCAGCAGATGTGACTCTTGAAGTTTCAAGGAAAGAAGTAATAAAAAACAATACATTTAAATAGGTGTGAGTACTATTAAGTATTTTATATCACATGTGAAAACCTCATTGTAAATAACATATAAAGGACATTTTTTATGGTTTTAAGTTCAATATAGTTTCAGTGTATAAGCATCTAAAGCTATGCATGACTTAATATGACTTCCCTATCAGTGATAATATTCTTCTTTTGATATAGTAATTTAATGTTGCACCTGTGATCTTAACTTCATTCAGATAATGTGGTTTTGCTGAAATGACCTATGAATTTAATAGGGCTCAACTGAAAAAGCAGCTCAAAGTGGAGAGGCCAGATGAATAAGGTGGCCAAATAATTCTAATCTGAAAAATTGTCATTGAAAAATTATCACACATGGGAAGCACAGTGACAAGGAGCATTGTCTGCATATATGGGAAAGACTTCACTATTATATGTTAGGGATAAAGGCAGTCTGAAAAATGTGAGAGGAATGCTCAGCATTGATTGATTTTGCATCTTTAAGAAGAAGAAGGAGGAACTCGTAATGCCAACCACTAGCGAAGATTTCAGAATTTGGCAATAATTCTCTAATTGAAATTATCAAAAACAAACAAATAAGCAAAACATGAATAAACAGAAACAGCTTTCACTACACTTAAAAACTTGATGAAATTGTGCTTGTGTGATTTTGCTGTTTGACTCTAGTAGTGTATGCAGTGATTATACTTTAAAAATTGCAGAATGCCTTTACATACACCGTATTTAATTATGCAAAAAATAGTTCATGCATTATTTTGAAAAGCAATATAAACTTTATGACTGTACTTAGGGCTGAATTGTGTTCCCTCAAAATTCACAAGTTGAAGTCCTAACTTCAGAATGCAACTTTATTTAGAGACAACACTTTTAAAGAGATAATTAAGTTAAAAGAAGATGTTAGGGTAGGTTCTAATCCAACCTGACTAGTGTCCTTGTTAAAGATTAGGACATATAAAGAGTTACCAGGAATGTTTGTGCATAGAGAAAAGATTATGTGTGAATGCAGCAAGAAGGCATCCATCTGCCAGATTAGGATAGAGGCCCTCAGAAGAAACCAAATCTGCCAGCACCTTGATTTTGGGCTTCTAGTTTCCACAACTGTCAGAAATAAATTTCTGTCATTTAAGTCAGCCACTCTGTGTGATATTTTGTTTGGTCAGCTTTAGTAATCAAATGCACTCTTTCTTACATAAGATACTGAAAGAAGTTGTATCAGCTAGTTCCTTGAAGAATTATAAGAAAAATGAATACCAACTCAAGTTCAAAGATCCTTTAGAAATATAAGAATAAATGAAATCAATGTGGTGTCTCAGCCATCATATAAGTGGAAGCTTACATTTCTTTAAGAGATATTCTGAGGTTAAATTGTGCTTTTCATAATGCTTTATGTTAATCCCCATTGTTTTATAAATCTAAGAAGAGTAACAAGTTTATCTGACAAGAAAATTTTTAGATGCTGCCCTGGAAATGATTACCACATATTAAAAAGTTGATATGGAGGAATAAAACCCATTATAATATATTAAATGATACCTTCTTTCAGAGTCTGAATTGGTAACCAGTTTCTTTGTTGCCCTCAGTTTGACATTGAAGAATTTATTTTAAATGTACAAGAAGCTTCATTTTTTGTCACATCTTAATTTCAGATAGGAGTCTTCCATACAATTAATTTATCAGTTATTTTTGGTACTTAAGACATTTAAATGACCACAGGCCTCCAGTTTAATAGAAGTATCTTTTATTTTCCATCACAACAGTGATATTTGGTGTAGCTTTGCTAATATAGATTATGCCTGCTACATCAGTCAAGGCAGCAGTTCAAACGGTTTAAATAGTAAACTCAGTAAACCTCTCTACCCTAGCTCTTCCACCATTTTTTGATGTGTGACTGTCAGTTAATCTTAAATGTTAAACTCTGTGTAAAACATGATTATGGATATCTTATCATATAATAATACATTTTTCAAGAAGGACTATCAGATATACAAAAATGAACTGTTCAAATATGAGTAAAAATGATATTTGAAGAGCATTTGATACTCATAATGTACTCTAATAATAAATGTGAATTTTCAATTAATATATTTCTGTATGATAGTTACTTTTTAATTTAATGGCTAATTAGTGTGTGAAATGTTTTGCTTTGTTATTTCTTCTCCATGCGTTTGTCTGATCAGATATAACCTGCAAGAAATGGTGAGCAAGGCATATTAAAAGAAAGAAAATTTTAATTGGCATATTTTCAAAGTTGAGAATAGTTCTGGTAAAGGATGAGTATTTGGAGGTTTTAGCTATTGATTAATATTAAATTTATAGATTATTTATGAAATAGTCTCTATTATATTATGGAACTTGTAAACTTTACAAATAAATTTAAATAATATAAAGCAAATTATTATAATGCTTTTTGTCATTTTATACAAGGTAAATTAGCTGAAACATGGACATATAAAGTAACAATGGTAATTAATGAAATACGATTAAACTAGAATTGTGTAGAAGTGATCAAAGGATTATATCACTTATAGTTTCATCTTCTCTGTCCCTGGAAAAATATAAAATAATTGCATTTCACACTAACCACTAAGAAAATTCTTCGCTACTTTGAAAGCAGCCAGAATTGTCCATAGAAATTCATACAAAAAAACCGAACTCCCTATTACTTTTGTATCAGTTGTAAATAGACTATATATGAAATGCATATATATTTCACTGATGATTAAGATGGATAACAGGATGCACACAGAATTCTTTAGATATCTTACAATATACCCTCAAAAGAAAACAAAAACCAAGATATTGATATAACCTTCCCACCTCAGATTTCATTGTCAGGCTCCAAATGTACAGGGGGTTAACATGTCCATTTCTTCCCTCTCAACCTTCCTATTTATAGACTTAAAAAGATTGCCATGACTGATATAAGGAGAAAATGTCAAGAGGTTATAAAACACTGCAGAGAAAACATTTTTAATGAGACTTCCAGAACCCTGAAATAAGAAAGATCAGAAATAAGGTTATTATAATGAAACCAGATAATGAAACCAGTGTTCAAGACATGTTTTCTTTTTTTAATACATGTTTTCTAGTATTAGTTTTACCTATCTGTATTGCATAATTAGTGGTAGGGAAGTTAGGTTGCAAACTGTGAGAAAAACAACGTATTTTCCAATTCTGACTCCTTGCTCTGCTGTAGGCAGCTGGGAATGTTTTCCAGAAATAGAAGGTGGCTGTAACAAACAATAAAATATAGGCAGTGAGAGCCTCGATAATCTCTTTTTCACATCTGTCATCACTGCACATACTGACAGATTTATCAGAATGCCATGTGAGTCTGAAGGCAATGTGTCATAATCTATGGGTATGCCTGGTCCTGAAGGATTTATTGCTTTATTAGGAACCAAGGGAAGAACTAAAATAAAAGAAATTAAAATAATGAATTTCTATTCCCTAATAACTTGGAATAAGATTTTGAGTGCTATAATAAGTGTGTGCTTCAATTACACATACTTACTTCTGCCTTTATCTGTTGCTCTTTTTTAAAATGTCACTCCTTGGTTTTCTTTTAAATCAGAAACACAGAGGGTTGAGTTTTGATACTTAACAGTGTGATGGTGTTGAAGACTCCAAAACCCAAATAATAAAACTGGCTGAAGGGTTTTTTTTTTTTTAAACTTTTTCTTCAAGTCCACATTGCTCAAGCCTGAGGTCTTATCCTCTTATATGGATAATTATATGACCTTACATCTAAATACGAGTGTGTCAAAAAGGTTTGTGAAAAGGTTGGAGAGCCTGGGTCCTGACAGCTCTTAGGAACTGTGTGACTTTAGAGAATCATTATATCTCAGTTCAGGATATTGTGATACTAAATAAGTATTACAAGTCTTTGGTAAAGAGGAAAATGATATTCATTCATTTATGATTTGGACTAGAGTCATTCGTTACACTGAAGTGATAGCATTGAGGTTGTAGATCTAATACTATACGTTCAATAAGTTCTACCAGTTCTATGGAATTTACCTGAGTTTAGTTTTTGCAGTATAAAAGTATAAAACTGCTGTATAAAACTGCTTTGTTAAAGATCTGCTAATATCCTTTTTTTTTTTTTTAATTTCTAAAGATTGTGGCCTGTGTGATCTTTGGTTAGTCACTTAACCTCTCTGGTATATTAGTTTCCTTTTTAAGATCATAGAGGAATTGGAGTAGATGATTATTGTTCGGTCCAGTCTTACAGTGTTCTACCACGTTCACACTGCCCATTCTTTGTGTTGAAATCTAGGACAGCAGGCACAGAAAGGACCTTTGGACTCAGCATTTCCTGTTTGCATGTGGCTGCATGGGACTGAGATTGTCTCCATCACTGACTTCCCTGTCCAGTTTGTCTTCATATTACAGATTCTGTTACAAGATACTTTCTATTCTGGTCATCAGGATTCTTGCTTGTTTTCGCCTAAGGCTTGCAGAGTTATGAGTAAATATTTCATCTGTTAAACTAACACTTAAACTAACCCTTTCTTTATCTTTTTTCCTGTTCTCATGAAAGACTTGTCACAAAACCAACTACATACGAATGTCTCAGAAATATACCATCAACAATTCAAAATTCTGAACCACGGAAATTTGTCCTGAAGGTAAAAATTAGAAAGTTTCCAAATGCCATTCTGCATTTTAAAAGACTGACTCCTGAACATTCAAAGTCCTATTTTCTGTTAATGCTATTGCTCATGTTTTTTATAATGTCTTACAATTTTGACAGATGAAGCCAATGCATGTTAAGTTACATGAAAGCAATGATAATAAAAGCACTTTAAGTATAGGTAAATGTGCATAGAAAATCATAATTTATTTCAGGAAGGCCACAGAAAATTGATTATCAATATTTTAAATTTTACTTTCTGCCTCTTTTGTGATTTAGAATGCTGGTGAATCAGTTATCCCTTTTACCCTTTTATTTTCAATCGTCTTGTATTAGTTAGGATTCTCCAGAGAAACAGAAACAGAACTATTGATCTATAGCTCTATAGATATCTGTATATTGACATAGATATATAGGTTTTTTTGTTTGTTTGTTTGTTTTTAGGAACTCATGAAACTGTGTGCTGGTAAATCCAAGATCTGTGGGGTAGGCCAGGAGGCTGGAGAATGAGAGAGCTGTAATTTCAGTCAGAAGGCAGATGCTGGCAGACTTCTTTCTTTTGGGGAGGTTAGTTTTTTCTACGAAGGCCTTTGGCTTATGGGATGAGACCCACCCACATTATGGAGGGCAGTCTGATTTAAATGTTAATCTTATCTAAAAATACTTTTAGAGGAACATCTAGAATAATGTTTGATCAACCAATTTGGTACCATAGCCTAACTAAATTTACCCATAAAGTTAGCTATCACGTGGCCCTTCATGTGTACTCTATTGTTTTCTCCAAAATACTGTTTTTAGCCTCTCTAGCTTTAAGACTAATCTACCATATAAGGAATAAGGACTTCTTTTTTTTAAAAAAGATTTTATTTATTTACTTGACAGAGAGGAGAGAGATCACAAGTAGGGAGAGAGGCAGGCAGAGAGAGAGGGGGAAGCATTCTCTCTGCTGAGTAGATGTGGGGCTTGATCCTAGAACCCTAAGACCATGACCTAAGCTGAAGGCAGAGGCTTTAACCCACTGAGCCATGCAGGTGCCACAGGAATAAGGACTTTTAAATGTATATCTTCAGTTCTCATCTTTTATCATAGTTCCAACGGTCTTCTGAATATCTTCATTAGGGTGCACTTCACATACTTTTAATCCAATATGTTTAAAACAAAAATTCATTATCTTTTCTCCCGCATCTACTGCTTTCTTTTATTAATGACAAGATTATTCAGTCTAGAAATCTTGGAGTCATCTTTGAATTATCCCCTTTATCCTTTCCTCTAATGAAATTCCAACTCACTCATTTTCTCAACAGTATTTATTAAATGCCTTCAATGTGCCACAATGTGGCAGAGTAGACAAATTAGTGGTGAGGTAGACAATAAACGAATAATACCCCAAATAATTGTAATTGTAATAAATGCTATGAAGAAAAAACATAGGGTGCTAGGAGATTGTGTAAGTGAGGGACCGCATGCAGTATGAGAGAGATAAGCAAGACTGGCATAAGAAGGATACATGAGTTAGCTAGGCAAAATTGGGGACTAAGGAAAGGAACAGTATTTCAGGCAGAAGAAACAGCATGTGCAAAGACCCTGTCGTAGGATAAAATAAGAAGGGATATGATGTCTGAGTATTAACTTTGAGTCAGGAACTTTTATTCTCATAGTGACCCAATGATATAGGTATTATTATTTTTTAAAGATTTTATTAATTTATTTGACAGAGAAAGAGAGGGCACAAGCAGCAGGAGTAGTAGGCAGAGGGAGAGGGAATAGCAGGCTCCCTGCTGAGCAAAGAGCCTGACCTGGGACTCCCATCAGGACACTGGGATCATGACCTGGGCCAAATGTAGATGCTAAACCTACTGAGCCACCGAGGTACTCCTGATATCTGTATTATGATGTAGATATTACATATATAAATCAATACTTATTTTTAACTGAAGAAACTGGAGCTCAGAAACATTAAGGGGTATAGGTTTAAACAAAATAAGTGGCAGAGTGAGGAGGATTCCATTCCATTCTCTGCAGGAGATTCAGAGAAGAGATTCACTGCCTCTACTCACCCCGTTATTGTCCCATCAGCAAAACAAAGAAATGCCATCAAACTTCTAAATAATTGGTAAATCCGGGTAAAGCAGTGCACAATATTCTTATTTTGCTAGATCAAGAATATTTTTTCAATGTTTGGTTTGCATGATCTCAAACACTTTGGATATGTTCACATTAAATGACACAACATTGATTAAACAATTCCTTTCTGCTCTTAATTAATCTCAGCATTAGTTTATTGATTTCTTTACTGAAAGTAGAAATGACCTTTTTTTAACTTACCAAAATATTTGCTTTAATCTCATACAAATGAAGTGATTATGAACTTCAGAGTGGCTAGATTTCAGAATAATTTACTGCATAGTTTTTTTTTTCCTTGCAGGAAGAAGCAACCTTTCTCATTAGAATATAGTATCTCCTCAAAATAGAATAAAATTTAAGTGGACTCCATGAAAATCCCTTTCAATTTGTGATTACAAACTTCACCAAAGGAAGAAATAGAATTCTTAAAGAATCATTTTGAAATTAAGAAATTAGTCATAGATTTCTAGTTTCATATTCAGTATGGTGGTATTGGCACCAAGTTAAAAAATTTTCAGACTATCAAACATAGATGTTCACATAAAGTCAAAAGATGTAAAGAGACAAGAGGTATTGTGATTCTCTGCCAGTGAATTGCACTGCGTCTTTTGGTCCTATTACTTCCATGAAACTGTCTTTGTCTGGAGCCTCAGTGAATTCCAGGTTGTTGAATACAGTAGAAACTTTTCATTATCATTAGATACAGCAGACCTCTTTTCATTCTTTTCTTAGTTGAAAGGACATCTCTTTTACCATGTCCTTGGCTGGCACTTCTTCTTAGTAGAACTCCAGATGCTGGAAAGGATGCATATTGGTTCCTCTTCTTGAACAACATCTTCCTAGGCGATCACATTAATCACCGTTACTTCAAGTATCATCTATGTGCCAAAGTCTTCCAAAATATCTTTCCAATCCAGGTCTTTCTTCAGAGCTTCAAGATCATTTATTCAGTAACTTCTTTGATATTTCCATTTGGATTTCTCTTAAACATCTCAAACCTAACATAATCTAAAACTGAACTGCTTATCTCCCTTCACACGCAAACCTGCTTCTTTGTCTTCTCATTTTAGCCACCATCTATCCAAAAAACTGTCATCCTTGACTTAACTCTTTTCCTTCCAGTGAATTCCTTTAATCGTATCTTCAAAATTTAATAAATATTTCACTTTATTTCATTGCTACCACTCTCATAAAAGCCACCGTCACTTTTTGCCTGGACTCCTTCAGTAGCCTTGTAGATGGTCTCTTTGCTTGTAGTCTGTTCTCCATACAAACATCATTTAGAACTATAGGTATGATATGTCATCATTTAATGTCCCTGCTCAAAATGCTTTTATTTTACTTAGAATAGAATCAAATGTTACTAAGGCCCTATTATGCCATCTCACCCTGTCTGCCTGTCCCTATCATCTTGTGAATTGCTCTTCCTTGCTCACTGTACTCCAACATTGTTGACTAGCCTTCTTTTGACTCCTCAAATATACCAAGGTCATTTCTGCTTCATTTCTGTTTCTCAAACATGCAAGGTCTTTCCAGCTTTTGGGTTTTGTTGTTGTAGCCCTGCCTAAAAAGTTCTTTCCTCTTTTTTTTTTTTTTTGTATTTTTGTTTTTATTGACTGATTTTTTTTAATCCTTTAAGGACATTTCTTTAATATTTCCTTCTCAGGGAGTTATTTCCAGATTGCCCTGCCTAAGTGCCTTCGTCTAGTCCAGAGTCATACTTCCATATAATTCTGTTTAGTTTTTATTCATCACTTATTCCAATTTAAAATTATCTTGTTTATTGCCATTCTCCTCTAGCTAAACTGTAAGCGATCTTTCTGTAAATCTAAAACTAGTCTTTTTTTTATTAACATGTAATGTATTATTTGCCCCAGGGTACATGTCTGTGAATCATCAGGCTTATACATTTCACAGCACTTACCATAGCACATACCCTCCCCAATGTCCAAAACTAGTCTTAAATTAAAAGTTTTTTTTTAAAGGTAGTTAAGCAAAGAATGCTTTAGAATGAAAATTGAATGGAAGAAATCTAGAGGGGAAAACCATGAGAGACTCTTAACTATAGGAAACAAATTGAGGATTGCTGGAGGAGAGGTGGTTGGAGGATGGGGTAACTGGGTGATGGGCATTAAGGAGGGCACATGATGTGATGAGCACTGGGTGTTATATATAACTGATGAATTACTGAACTCTATGTCTGAAACTAATGACGTACTATATGTTGACTAACTGAATTTAAATTAAAAAAATGAATTGATGACATGACAAAGAAACTTAGAAATTTGCAGAAGTCAAAAATGAAATGAAAGCAGGAATTCCTGGATTCATTGGAATTGCTGCATTAGTGAAATGGTGTCTTTTCTTTTTTCTGGTAAATTATTTTTGTGTTGGAATGAGATGTTGAGAATTTTTCTGCTCTGGGCCTCTTATGTATCTTCCTGTCTTGGTGAGTCGGGCTAGACCCAAACTGCGAAAATTGCAAAGCCTTTATTGAGCCATGTCTAGTTTTTCTCCTGAAGATAATCTTGAAAAGTAAGGCATTTGTCTTATACCAGATCCCTCTGGATAAAGAAGTCTTGCTCACTTTTTGCTATAAAAAGTGTATTCAGGCTTCATCTCCTATAGCACATCCTCACGTATGTACAAATTCCCTCCTGCCCTCCTTGTGGCTTTATGGTTTGGGGTTCAGTGAAGCACAATAACAACTAGGTTGATAATCCTTGTATTGTTTTTGCTCTAATCAAGTCCTTTCCTGTGACCCAGAAGTCTTCTGTCTTTTGTCAGCTTTCATGGAACTATGGAAGGCTTGTAGAGATATTTTGGTAGGCATTCTCTTGGTTCTAGCACTTCTCAACACTACCATGTTTATTTAAGCAGCATAAAATCCTGACAAAAGAGTGTCAGTTTTCAATTCTAGCTTCTCCTCTGAAACTCTGATTAAATATGTATTGGCCTTCTTCTTATATTCTTTTTTTTTCCTTAACTTCTCTTGTATTTCTTCCATTTCTGGTTTCCTGTTTCCCATGATTTCATTTACTAATTCTCTTTTCATTTGTTTTTCTTGTGCTTGCTGAAATTATCTGTTGAATATTTAATATCGTTATAATTTTTTTCTAGAAATCCCACTTGTTCTTTTTCCAAATCTGCCAGACATTAAGAAAAATGTTCCTGACTCACGTTTTCAAATTCATTTTTTACTTTAAATACTTTTATACATCTTAAAATTTTGTTTCTGATAATTCAATAATTATAAGAAGATATTCTAAAATATCAATCAGTAATTCTGAAAGTATAATATCTGTTAAAAAAATCTGAATTCTGTGGACGCCTGGGTGGCTCAGTGGGTTAAGACCTCTGCCTTCGGCCCGGGTCATGGCTGAGGGTCCTGGGATCAAGCCCCATATTGGGCCCTGCTTCCCCCCCCCCTCACCTGCCTCTCTGCCTACTTGTGATCTCTCTCTCTCTCTCTCTGTCAATAAAAAAAAAATCTGAATTCTTTGAGATTCTATAATGTGTTTTTTTCTGCTGTTTCTTCCTTATGGTGCCTGTTTCTTCGTGCATTTTGTAATTTTGGAATATAAGTATATATTCAGTTAGGTCTGATTCAGTGACCTAGTTTGAGATCATTCCTATAGAAAAGGATTTGAATTTGCTTTAGCCAGGTACCCTGGAGTACCCACAGTCTGATGCTCTTTAAATTAATTACCATTAAGGATGAAACTGTTGTCAAAATGTATCAAGGGTGACTTCTTGCTCCCTTAGTGCTCCAGAATTCAAAGACTAGGAGGAGAATGAAAAGTTTTCCTGCTACTTACTTTTGCTTATAGATATATATATTTTTAACTTCATCATTTCATTGAGATTGTAACTTTGAGTGCCTCTACCTTTCCCAAATCATGACCTCATGCTCATTTATAGATTGTTGTAGTATGATCTTTGTTCTTTCTTCTAGTATGCATGTAGGGCTTTTCTCTTTTCTCTATTTTTATAGTCCTAGGTTAGAAGTTTGACATTCTATTCCTATTTTTTTTTTTTTTTAGATTTTATTTACTTATTTTGACAGAGAGAAAGCAAGAGAGCAAGCAGGGGGAGTGGCAGAGGGAGAAGGAGAAGCAGGCTCCCCACTAGGCAAGGAGCCTGATGCAGGGAGGACCCTGGGTTGTTTCCAGTATTTAGCTGATGCTAATGAAGGTCAACCGACTGAGCCACTCAGGTGCCACTATTCCTATTCTTTTGTTGCCATTGCTACCCTTAAATTTTAATATGCATACTTAATAATATCTTAGTCTCTCTGTCCTCATTTAGAATAACACAAGCACATTAGATCAATATAACTATAAATCTTCTCTTCCTATCTTCCATATGTTCTTATTTAGCATTTTAAGTGCTACCTTTATTCTTAAACTTTTAATTGAAGTATAATATACATAGAGAAAAATAGACTTAAGGTTCCAGCTCAGTAAAATTTATAAAGATTTTACCTGGTAAATACAGCTGACTAATCACTACTCAGATCAGAATAGAATAGTTCTGAAGTAGAATATTTATAGCATTCCAGAGACCCTTGTATACTCTCAGTAAGTACCTCTCTCAAAAGGAAACAATATTTTTGACCATTGACTAATTTGACTAAGTTTTGGTTTTGAACTTTATTTAAATAGAATAAATCAACTTGTGTTAATATTCTTGTGTTTGGCATCTTTACTCAATATCATTATTGAGGTTTATCCATATTTTTATGTGTGGCAGTAGGTTGTTTATTGCTGTAAAGTATTCTAGTGTATAAATATGTATTTTTATCGATTTTAATAGAGGGGTATCTGGGTTGTTTCCAGTATTTAGCTGATACTAATATCAGCTATTCTGATGTGATGCTAATGATGCTATGAAAGTGCTATGAAAATTTTTACATATGTCTTTGGTTGGATTTTGTGTGCATTTTTCTGTTGGAGTAGAATTACTATAACATAGAGAAACATATGCTCAACTTACAAGACATTGCCAAGCAGTTTTTCAAAAGTGATTATTCCAATTTGCACTCTTACATAAAGTGTTTGAGAATATCAGTTTCACCATATCCTTGCCAATATTTGGTATTGGCAGTTATTTTCATTTTAGCCATGGTGGGTATATAGTTGTATTTCATTTTGCTCTTAGTTTGCATGTCCCTGATAAATAATAACATTGAACACTTTTCAAATACTTAGTAGCCATTTGTTTGTCTTTTTTATTTTGAACTCTTTTTTAAAGTGCTTTGCCCCTTTTAAACACTGTGTTTTTTTAAATTATTGATGAAGTATTCTATATATACTCCAGATACAAGTCCATTTTCAGATAAATATACTGTGAATATATTCTCCTAGTTAGTTCCTTGCTTTTTCATTGTCTTAATGGTATCTTTTCATAACAAGTTCTTTATTTAATGTCGTCTAATTTATCATTTTATCCTGTTTACAAAATCTTTGCCTATACCAACATTTTTATCTTTTAGAGGCTGCATTGCCTCACCTTATACATTAAGGTCTGAAATCTACCTGGAAGTGATTTTTTCTACATGGTGTCCAACATAGGTCAGTTTATTTTTTGAATATGGATATTCAGTTAATCTAGCTCCATTTTTTGGGAAAAGGTCATTCTTTTCTTCACTACGCTGAATGCAGTGCCATCTTTTTGGCACAAAATCAAGTGCTTCATAAATAGTAGTCCTATCTCTGGGCTC
Source organism: Nasua narica (assembly GCA_028533885.1). NCBI lineage: Eukaryota > Metazoa > Chordata > Mammalia > Carnivora > Procyonidae > Nasua > Nasua narica. Next base: position 60,960,025 of record CM052806.1, read on the forward strand.
TCTTTTCTATTCTGTTAGTCTTTTTGCCTATCTTGCACCGGTACCACAGTACCTTAATTCTTATAGCTTTAAAAAAAAAACAGGTTTGTTCTGTGTATTATTTAACATTGTCTTCTAATTTTTTCCCCTGTGTGTTTTCACCTAAATTTTGAATTATCTTTCTAATTAAAAAAAGTCATGCTAGGATTTTGATTGAAATCAAATATCATTAAACTTATAGATCAGTTTCAAAAAACTTGAAATCTTTACAAAATCGAGTTTTATAATTTATGAACAAGACATATCCCTCAATTTATTTAAGCCTTATTTTCCTCTCAATGTTGTATATATTTCTTTGTGTCATACCACTTTTACCTTTTGTGCTATTGTTGTCATGGCACCTTGTTTTTTGCCTCTCCCCAAATAACCATTTTTATATGTGTTATGTAATTATTTGGATCTACTAAACTACTTACTAATTTTTACACACCATTGATTTTTATATTCTACTCTTTCCATCTACGATTAATTTCTTTTCTATTGACTGTGTCTTTTAGTATTTATTTCAGAATGTGTTCATAGTATGTAAACTTTCTCAGTCTGTGTTAGTCAAAAACAATTTTTATTTTGGCTGTTCTATACATTTCTTTTTTACCTGGATTTATAATTCTAGTATTGGCAGTTATTTTTCTTCTGCATTTTGAAGACATTTCATTGTCTTTAATTTCTTTTGATACTAATAAAAAGTGTTCTATTATATAGTTCTGTTGAAAGCAGTCTTTTTCCTGCAGATATGATCTTTTAACAATATCCCCAGTACTTGATAGTCTTCAGATACTTTATATTCTTCAAATTCCATCAAATTCTTTTTGTGTATTGTTTTCATCAATTCTGCTAAGTATGTGATAGTTTTCTTCAATCTGAGAATGTATTCTTTTTAAAAAATTTTTCATTTTGGAAATATCCTTATATACTATTCCTTTAAATAATGGTTCTCCTTAATTCTCTGTTTTCCCATTTTATAATTCCTATTGGACATCAGTTTTTTTCTGCTGAATTCATCCTCTATGACTTTTAACCTATTTTTCATATTTTCTGTGTCTTTAATCATTGTGTGGCATTCTAGATAATTTTCTCAAATATAACTTCCGTTTGTCTTATTTCCTCTTTTGCTCCCTATTCTAATTACTAACCCAACCATTGAATACATCCACTAGGTTTTTTTTTATTTTGGTGGGAGAGAGAGAGTGGGCAGGGGGATGGGAGGGTAAGGGATGGGGAGGGACAGAGGGAGAGAGAGAATCTCAAGCAGGCTCCAAACCTAGCATGAGCTTGAGCCTGAGATCATGACCTGAACTGAAATCAAGAGTCAGATGCTTAACTAACAGCCACCCAGGTGCCCGTCCCTAGTTTTTTAATTTTAATTTAAATAACTAAATATTTATTTTTTGGTATTCTTATTTGGCTCTTTCCCAAGTTATTCTGCTATTTTTTAAAAAGACTTTATTTATTTATTTGACAGAGAAAGAGAGATCACAAGTAGGCAGAGAGGCAGGCAGAGAGAGAGGGAAGCAGACTCCCTGCTGAACAGAGAGCCTGATGAGGGGCTCAATCCCAGGACCCTGAGATCATGACCTGAGCCTAAGGCAGAGGCTTTAACCCACGGAGCCACTGAGGCGCCTCTATTCTGCTGTTTTTTTTTTTTTTATAACTAATTGCTTCATAGTTTTATTTCTTTTGTTCATTCTTTGAAAATTTTTATGTACTAATTAAAATTAACCTTTCAGGTATATTATTTTATTTTGTTTAGATCTTGAGGTTGGAATTTTCCTATTTTTTTTTTAAGATTTTATTTATTTATTTGAGAGACAGAGAAAGTGAGAGAGAGCATGAGAGGAAAGAAGGTCAGAGGAAAAGCAGACTCGCCATGGAGCCGGGAGCCCGATGCGGAACTTGATCCCGGAACTCAAGGATCATGACCTGAGCCGAAGGCAGTTGCTCAACCAACTGAGCCACGCAGGTGCCCCTGGAATTTTCCTATTTTTATTGCTTTCCAACTCTCCTCTTACTTGTACTCATATAAATGATGCTTGTGACTTTGAGCTCATCTTTAAAGATATTTATTTATTTGAGAGAGAGAGAGAGAGAGAGAGAGAGAGAGAGGGAACACGAGCAGGGGGATTGGGAGAGGGACAAGCGGGCTTCCTGCTCAGCAGGAGCCCGATGTGGGGCTTGATCCCAGGACCCTGGAATCATGACCTGAGCCGAAGGCAGGTGCTTAATGCCTGAGCCATCCAGGTGCCCCTGAGCTCATCTTTAGCAGTGGTTAATTTTATTAGAGGACTTGTTGTATCCTGCACTGTAGAAGCATGAGTCTGGTGGTGTTTCATTCAATTTTCTTTGCTTCTGAAAATTAAAAAAATATATACTTCTTTGGCTTTCAACAGAGACAAGCATAAAGACTTTAATTTTGTGTATAGCTTATAGTTTTAGTTGCTTGGAGAAATTGTTTTCACCATGTTGGGAACAGATAGTAAGTTTTAGTGATGCCTGAAGAAGCAGAGGACAGAATTTCTCTTGTTCCTGTTCATGGGCAGAGTTACCCTTCATGGATCTTGGCTTTATATTTTAGCTTAAAATGTAACTCTCTACTTTTTATTTTCCTGAGACCTCTGTTGTGTTCGTGTGCAAGCTTTAAATTCTCAGCCCCTGCCACCAAAATCTATATACTTTAATCCTAATGAACGATTTGACTTATATTTATATAATGTATAATATAATAATAATAAATAATATATATATTATATAATTTATATAATAATGAATTGTATTTTTTTGTTCTTAAATTATATATTAATTCATTAACTACTTTTTATAATTATAAACTTATGAAAAGTCACTTAATGTTAGATAATGTGTTAGTATCTGTTTTACATGAATAATGTTCACTCTCCTAGACCTTATTGTCTAGTTGGGGAGAAATGTAGAAATAAATACCATTACACATAAATGATGACTACATAGTGTTTTGAGGGGCTGATTTTATAACGGAGAGATTTTCAGGAAAATTTTCTCTCAGAAAGTGATATTTAAGCTGATGAGAAGAAACTCACCAGCTTAAAAGCTAAAGAAGAACATCTCAGACAGAAAGACCATTGTATGTTAAGGGTGGAGAAAAATTGATACCTTTGAAGAACTGAAACAAGACCAGCATCATTGGAGTGTACTAGAAAGGGAGAGACTTCCCAGTGGTGAAACTAGGCAAAATTGAAAATCAATCATTTAAGGCCTGGCTGACCTTGTAAGGAATGTGTTTTGTTCTAAATGCAATGGGAAACATTGAAAGGATTTTACATAAATGGTAGTGTGACCTTATAAAATATCACTTTGATTTCAGTTTGTAATAGAGCTAAAGGGGAAAAAAAGGAAGAAAAAGTTAGGAAGTTGTTTCAGGAGTCTAGGCAAGATACAATAGTGAATTGAACTACAATGGTAAAGATGTATAGAAGTGGAAGGGAGAGAATGGCATATTTGATGATATAAAAAATTCTGTAAGCGATAATGATATCTAAGTGTGCATCTCTCTGGGGCTTGATTGAGGGGTCCATTTTAGCCTATACATTCAGGGGTTTTAATCTGGACTTCAAAGGGCTTTCAAACTTTTGAAATTTGAGTTTTGAGTCTATGGGCCTATGTGAAGTTTTCTTGGGAAATAGTCCAAACCCCTTATTCTCAAAGGATCTATATCCCCGGATACCAAAAACTTCTGATTTAGGGAAGTTGCTTATAAATATTTTTTGCCTCAGGTAGTCTTTTGATAAGGATTTTCTGATAAGATAATTAAAAATTAGGAAGAACCCCTTGGCAAGAACCGAGAAAAAATATGTTCTATATAGGCATGATATTAAAATATTTAACAACTAATATTTCACTGACATATACTAGTCAGAATAGATAGCACAATCAGAATGGATATTGGCCATAATCAACAGCTGTTTCATTACTGTTGTACTGCAGCCAGATTCTATCTTGTCAGTTAAAGGGAAGATTTAGTTGTAATCAACCATGAAGAGTATATCATTAAAATCCATTTATAAAAATTGGGGATGATGTCTACAAACAGGATAAATCCATCTCTTTTATGGTTGTAGGTCACGGTTCCACATTGGGTAGCTTATCTTCTAAACCAAAATTGAGTTACAGAACATGAAAATGGGTTAAAAATACTACAGATACTAAGAAAGTATGCCATTAAATTCAAGCAAGTTGTGCTTTTTTAAAAAATCTTTATATCCATAAGATTCATCTCACAGAATAGAAAGTTGACTCACATAACTGAAATAATTTAAAAATAATGAAACGCAATTTAAAAAAACTGAAAATTGTTGTTTCCAAGTTTTGTTCCAAGGGAATATGAAATAAAAGGCAATTAGAGCACGTGAAGAAAAAGTGTTATGCTGGATATAATTTTTTTTATCTGTTCTAGAACCTTTCAATACCTTGAGAGGTATTGAGGTCTTAAGTCATGAAAGTAGTATGAATAGGTTTACTTTACAACCCAAGCAGATGAAAAAATATATAGCAGAGAAACAGAAACCAGATATATGTTTTAAGATTACATTTTAGACTAATAGAAGGAAAGACTAGCCTGGATTCATAAAAAGCCTAAATGATAAGCTATTCTTGAAGACATACCGTCTTGTTTTTCTTAAGTATACACAATTATTTAAACAAGTTGTTTTCAAACTATTTTAGGCAGAGCTCCTATAGGATTTAAAGAATTAATGAGGCTGACTTGTAATTAAGAACATCTATTTATGTAAATATTTGTTAAAAAATCTAAAAATAATTATACTTGGGTTTTTTAGAGATCCAATATAATCTCCTATAATCTTGTCTATACTGTTAATTTGATTAACAATTGCTTTTTCATAGTACATACCCCAGGTTTAAATATAAATCTTAAATTAGTATTGTCCAAATTATTGAAGTTTGACTATTTTTAAAAATGAATTCCTTTAAACGAAAATAATCTCCATATATAAAAACTGATGAAACATTAATGTATAGGAAAACATGTTTTTGGCATGATACTTGTTTTTTTTTTTAAAGATTTATTTATTATTTTAGAGAGAGAGTGAGTGTGAGCAGGAGCAGAGGCAGAGACAGAGGGAGAGAAGCAAACTCCCTGCTGAGTATGGAGCCCCATGTGGGGCTTGATCCCACAATCTTGAGATCATGACCTGAGTGAAAAGAGTTGGACACCCAACTGACTGAGCAACCCAGGCACCCCTTGGCATGCTGCTTATTATAAATTGTCTTGGCTGTGGTAGACTTGAGAGTTAAATATGCCAGCCATGTGACCTTAAGCACATCTTTCCTTCCATATATATATTTATAGCCTTTCATTTATTCAGTAAATATTATTAATGTTCCTTGGGTGACAGGCATTATTCTGAGTCCAGAAGATAAAGGAGTGGACAAAACAAACTCTCTACTATCATGGAATTTACATTCACAGCTGTCTAATGAGACAGAACAGATAACAACAAGGTAAATATGTGAAAATATTATGTTAGATGGTGAAGAGGGCTAAGGAGATAGTTATGGAAGGGGAGAGCAAGTGTGTTATAGGGGATTGAAATTTAGGTAGGGTCACCAGGAAAGGATTCACCAACAGGATAATTGAGTAAAAATTGAAAGGAGGTGAGAGAATAAGATACGCTAATTTTTAAGGAAGAACATTTTAGCATAGGAAATATAAAGTGCCAAGATCTTGAGACAGTAGCTTACTAGAAATGTTAGAGTCACAACTAGGGGTAGGGTGAATGAGATGAAAAGCAATAGGAAATGGGATCTAGAGGAAACTGCGCCAGATGTCATGGGGCTTTATAGACTGTTATGACTGTGATTCCTGCCCTGGCAGATAGGGAACCACTGGAGGGTTTAGAGTAGTCCATTGATATTACCTGCCTGTAGTTTTAGAGAAGCCACTATTCTTGCTGTGCTTCAAGTTGACCAAAGGGGAGCAAAGGGCAGAACCAGAGGAATCAATAGGAAAATATTGTGATAATCAGGAGAAAGAGAAAGGTGATTTGGTCAGGTTAGGAGTTGTGAAAGGCAGTAGAGTTAGTTGGATTAGTGATTATATTTTGAAGGTAGAATGATCAGGATTTTTCTGATGGATTAGATGTTGGATGTGAGAGTAAGAAAGGAGACCAAAATAATTGTAATATTTTTAAAATAATCTTTTAATTTTAGAATACTGGTGGAATTACAGAAAAATTACAAAGAAAATATAGTTTTAGTATATCCCACTCCCAATTTTGCATATTACTAACATCTTACTGTTGCATGGTACATTTATTATAATTAACTAACCAATATCGATACATTATTATTAATTAAAGTTCATACTTTATTTAGATTTCTTTAGTTTTTGCCTAATTTCCCTCTTCTGTTCCAGGATCCTATCCAGGATACTGTATTACATTTAATTGGCATGTCTCCTTAGAATTCTTCTTAGATGTGACAGTTTCTCAGACTTTCCTTATTTTTGATGACCTTGGCAGTTTTAAAGAGTATTAGTCAATTTGAAGAATGTTACTTAGTTGATATTGGTCTGATGTTTTTCTCATGATTAGACTAGAGTTACGTGTTTTGGGGGGAATACCAGAGGTGCAGTGCAATTTTCATCACATCATCTCAAGGGTGCCTATAATGAACATGACTTATCACAGTTGATGTTAAACTTAATCATTTGGTTAGGGCAGTTTTTGTGAAATCTCTCTACTATAAAGTTACTCTTTTTTTCTTCCTTTTTATACTGTGCACTTTGGAAGAAATCCCCAAGGTACAACCCATACTTAAGGAGTAAGGAGTTAATGCCTCACTTCCTTAAGGGTTGAGTATCTACACAGATTTTGGAATTCTTCTTTATGGGATGTTTGTCCTTTATCTCTGTTTGTTTGTGTTATCAGTATGGACTCATGGATATTTTATACTTTGGGTTAAAATCCAATACTATTTAATTTTGTTGCTCAATTGTTCCAGCATTAACCACTGGGAACTCTTTCAGTTGGCTACTATGTCCCTTTGACATACCACCATATATGTGTAGGTGGAAAGAGAGTGAACATATGAGTGAGTGAGTGAGTGAGAGTGCAGGAGAACAAGAGAGTGAGAGAGAGTACTTTCTTATTTTTTGATACTATAACATTCTTTAGGCTTATCTTTTATGGTTCCTCCAAGAATTAGCCATATCTCCAATTAATTCTGTTTCCTTTTATTGGAAAATGTATTTGAAACCAAAATCTTGGTGTTGGATATGCTCATTACTACTGGGGTGTCATTGATTCTTGTCCTCTTAGATCACAGAGCAAGGAAAAATATGTCTGCCTGTTAACCTGTGTATATATACATATCTAAAAATATTTCTGTATGTAACCAACTGTATTTCTATTGAACTAAACATAAGTTCATACTAACATCTCCACTTCTAATTCGTTGCTAGATACCCTATTGTTCATTCTAGCCATGTCCTGTTGCTTATTGGTGATTTCCTGCTCCAACAATGGGAAACCTGGTGTACACCATCTGCCATCTGTGTACAAAATTGTTCAATTCCAGTATACATGTGTGGCAGTTTCAGGATTATTAACCTATACCACTGTGAGATGTAATTTATTAATAAAGTACAGTGCTTATATATTATACTTGTACCCTTAATCTTACAGACTCTATTCATTTCTAAAGTTACCGTTTTTTTTAAAGGTTTTTATTTATTTACTTTACAGAGAGATCACAATTAGGCAGAGAGGCAGGCAGAGGGAGTGGGGGAAGCAGGTTCCCTGGTGAGCCCAATGTGGGGCTTGATCCCAGGACCCTGAAATCATGACTTGAGCTGAAGACAGAGGCTTAACCCACTGATCCACCCAGGCGCCCCTCTGAAGTTACTTGTCAGCACCTTTGCCCCTATCCCTTTCAGTGAGGGTATTTCATACATTTGTAATACACTTAGATCGTTATCACACTCTATACTCCATCCTGAAATCCTCTGACCTCCTAATTTTTTTTAATTAGCATGCATTAAGGTGTTGTGAAGTTTTATGGGTTTTGACAAATGCATATATCATATATCCATCACAATAGAATCGTACAAAATAGCTAAAAATCTCCTGAGCTTCATCTATTCAACCCAACCCCTCTATCCACCACTTAATACAAACTCATGATTTTGAACAGAGTACAGGGCTTTAAATAATCTTACTCATTTGTATTTATGTTTATAAGTTTCTTTAATAAGAATATAAGGAGTTTGAGAAGTTCTTTATATATATATGCTAAGCGAAATAAGTCAGTCAGAGAAAGACAATTATCACATGATCGCTCTGATATGAAGAATTTGAGAGGCAGGGCAGGGGGTTATGGGGGGGTGGGGAAGAGAAATGAAACAAGATGGGATGGGGAAGGAGACAAACCATAAGAGACTCCTAAACTCACAAAGCAAACTAAGGGTTGCTGGGAGGTGGGCGGGTAGGGATATGGACATTGGGGAGGGTATGTGCTATGGCAAATGCTGTGAAATGTGTAAGCCTGATGATTCACAGACTTGTACCCTGGGGTAAATAATACATTATATGTTAATAAAAAAATAAAAAAAAAAAGAATATAAGGAGGAAGAACATGGTTTATTATGGTTTTTATGATCCAGTTTTATCCTTTTGGTGAAT
>CM052806.1:60969235-61049599 GCA_028533885.1 Nasua narica
GGGTAGGGATATGGACATTGGGGAGGGTATGTGCTATGGCAAATGCTGTGAAATGTGTAAGCCTGATGATTCACAGACTTGTACCCTGGGGTAAATAATACATTATATGTTAATAAAAAAATAAAAAAAAAAAGAATATAAGGAGGAAGAACATGGTTTATTATGGTTTTTATGATCCAGTTTTATCCTTTTGGTGAATGGTCTACTTGTGTAAAGATGTTATCTAATGAAGATTTTGGAAAGTATGTTCAATTTAATAAGTATTTATTGAGTACTTACTTTTTATGTATAAAGTATTCTGCGAAGCAAGGTAATGAATACAAAAGATACAAAGGTCAAGAAGAAGTAATTCCTGCCCTCAAGAAACTTGTAGGACATATTCATTTTGATGGAGATTTAGAGGCTATAACAAAAACCAAAATAGCAGTGGCTTAAATAAGATAAGGTTGTTTTCATTTTTTAAGCTACAATCTAGTATATATCGTCCAGGGTCGATATGGTGCATCCATGATGTCAAGGACCCAGGTTGTTTCACAAACACTGTTACATTTGGGTGATAAATGCCAGAAGAAAGGATGGAAAGAAAACATATCACTCTCTTTAAGGTCACATATAGAAAGCACGTAGTATATCAGTTCACCTTGCATCCCCTTGGTGAGATTTTTGTAATATGACCACACCTACCTTCGAGGGAGGATGAGAAAGTATTTAGATGGAAAGCCCATTCAAAGATTATATTGCTGAATATAGGTGGGGAGAATATTTCCACAAAGGAAGTATAAACTATTTTGAAAAAGTGATTATGATATAAAGAATAATGTGATAGACATTATTAAACTGATATAAACAGCTTGGTTTAGGAATTCAAAGAAGATAGAAATTAATTCTGGATTTTAATAAATAGGAAAGTATGGATATACTAATCTGAACATTTAATTATGACTAAAACTTTGAAAGACTGAATTCTGATACTCCAGTTGAATTTTAAGTCATGCTTCAAGAGTGGAAGTTGCTGAAGATAAAGCTAGACAGGAAAGTCAGCAGCCCGTTGTAGATGACTTTTAATTTTAGGATATATTCTGAAATGAGGTTTGTGGATGGGCTAAATGTATAACACATAATATTTTATTAATAAATCTTAGATTTCCTTACTTAAGGATTTAGATTTAATTCATTTAGATTTAATACTTCTACTGAATGTTAATTATTTTTAAATAAAGGAAGCAACTTATATAACCTTACTTTGGAGAAGTTACTTCAGTAGTGGGCATCACTCCTCCATGGCCAGTTGTTCTCTCTCTCTCCCTGCAGCAGATGCAGGGCAATTGGCCTATGTTCACTGCTCTCATGACCCAGTAGAAGGATCCTGTACACTCTCCATGAAGGGCAGACATAGCAATAGGGCTGACCAGTGCCATATTATGTAGAACATAAGAGCATATATTGGGCTTGTAAAAAGGAAAGATATTCTCAAACAAGGTGATAAGCCCAGTAGAAATTATGAGGGCTCTTTATCTCTTGGTAAGGAAGTGTTCCAAGTCCCAGTTTTATGTGGCTGAGTGGGGACTAAAAGGCTGTATGAGACTGTATGAGACTGCTTTTCTCAGGACTACTTCCCACCATAATTTTAGAAAAAGTGTAAAGAAGCTGATAAAAGATAAATTACTTGGATGCACTCTCTTTCCTTTAATGATTATTTGGAAAAATGTTAATAGACAATATTATAGCATAGATCTTACAGAAATAGCATATTCTATTACATGTGAAAATTACAAATAATTACTAAGCATTCTATCATATTTATCTTCTTTTAATTATAAGCTTGATTAAAGTACTATGGCATTGAAAACAAATTATTTTTATGGCACAGTTTGATTCATTGGTATTTTCTGTGTGTTCTTGTTTTGGTATTGCTTTGATTTCTGCTTTTTTCTTATTATTTATTGTATTTAATTTGAGTTTATTTTGCTCTTCTTTCTTAAGATGGAAACTTAGATTAATTATTTGTTCTTTTTTCCTCTTTGGGGGATATTTGTTCTTTTTCTAATAAAAACACTTAATACTATAAATTTAATGCTTTAATAGCAGCATACAAATTTGATATATTGGATTTCCATTTTCATTATATTAAAAATTTTCTCGCCACATGTGTTTCTAGATTATTGTTTAATTTCTGAATGTTTGGGTTTTTTCCACATCCCTTTCTGTTCTTTATTTGCAGTTTCATTCCACTGTGATCGGAAAATATATCTAGTATTATTTCAGTTCTTTTCAATTTGTTGAGGTTTGTTTCATGGCCCAGAATGTGGTCTGTCTTGATGAACATTCCATTGTATTTTAAAATAATGTGCATTGTACTCTGATTGGGAGAACACTCTATAAATATCAACTAATATGATAGTATTCTTCAGGTCTGCTATATCTTTATGAGTTTCTATCTACTTTTTCTGCCTATTACTGAAAGTGGAATATTGAAGTTTCCGACTATAACTATGGATATGACTATTTTTCCTCAGTTCTATCAGCATTCCTTCATGTGTTGTGAAGTTTTGTGTTTGGGTGCATAAACATTTAAGATTGTTATGATCTGTGTAATGGTGGTGAATCTATATAATTCATTAATTTGTGGTGAGTTGACTTCCGTGTAATTATGTAAGTCCTACTAATATTCCTTGTCACTGAAATCTGTTTTTATTTGACATTAAGATAGCCACTTCATCTTTTTTACTTAGTGTTTACATGACTGACTTATCTTTTCTATTTTCTTATTTTTACTCTATGTATGCCTTTATATTTAAAATATTTTGCAATTCCTATAATTGGTTCTTATTTTATCTTCCAGTCTGACAAACTTTACCTTTTAATTGGGATTTTCAAATCACTTAAATGTAATGTAGTTAATGTTACTAACATTGTTTTAAAAAATTTAATCTGCCATCTAGTTGTCTCTCCCATCTATTCTTTACTTTCTAAATTTTTTTGAGTATTTTTGTGATTTCATAAATTTTTACTATTGAATCATTAGTCATACACTTAAAAGTATTTTTTCATGAATGCTCTAAGATTTGAAGTGTAAATTTTAGCTTATCACAGTCAACTGCCAAATACTACTATTTCACTTTATGTATAACTTAGCAGCTTATAACACTACAGTGACATTTGCTCCTTCTCATTTTTATGCTATAGTAGTCACACATTTTACTTCTTATATCTTACAAATCCACAATTGTGTTATTATTTTGCGTTAGAGGGCCGTTTATCTTTAAAGTGATTGAAAATAAAAAAAAAGTCTTTTATGATTACCTTCATTTTTTTTCTGGTGTTTCATGTTTCTTTATTCACATTGGCATCTGGTATCACATTTCTTATGCTTGAAGAACTTCCTTTAACATTTCTTGTTGTATATTGTATTGACAATGAATTCATTTTTAGTTTATCTGAAAAAAAGACTATTTTGCTATCATTTTTGAAAAATACTTATACTAGGAATAGAATTCAGAATCAGTAGATTTTTCTCTTTCAGTGCTATAAAGATTCTGTGCTTTTGTATTCTGACTTGTTTAACTACTGATAAGAAGTTTGTGGTAAACTTTATCTTTGTTCTCTTCTGTGAAATGTTTCAATTTTCTCAGCCTGCTTTAACATTTTTTTTTTCCAGCAGTTTGACTATTTTATGTCCAGTTTTGAAGTTCCGTTTTGTTTTTAGGATGTTTTCCCACATCTCCTGAATTCTTTACTCTGTATTTTCCAGTCTTTAAAAAAAAAAAATGTCAGTTTAGATTTGTTTTGCTCCATGTTTAAGTTTACTAATTCCTTAGCTGTTTCCATTCCAGTAATGAGTATTATCAAAGGAGTTTTTCATCTCTGTTACTGTTTTTATTTTTATTATTATTTTTACCATTTCCATTAGAGTTTTAGTTTTCATCTGTCTGGTGAAGTCCCTTATCAGCTCATACATATTATCTACCTTTTCTTCTGATCATTTAATATATGCATTATGGTTATTTTTATGTTCTTGTCTGATAGTTTCAACTAATGGGTCAACTCTAAGTATAATTCTTTGATTGCTTTATCTGTTCACAATGGGTCATTGTTCTTGGTGTTTTGTTTGTTTGTCTCATAATTTTGCTTGTCTCATAATTTTTTATTGAATGCTATCATAATATATAGAATAATAGGGACTGAGGTTGATAGTATCTGTGCCAGAAGTGCCTCTTTGTTCTGGCCCTTAGTAGGAATCAATCTAATTAGGAATTGAGCAGGGTTTAGATTTTGTTGTTGTTACGATTCCCTTCAGTGCAACATAAGCCACAAATTTATCCAGTGGTTGGAAAGAGTTACCTTGTGTTTTTGTCAGCATACTTGCTCTACTCTCAGCTTTGTAAGTTTTTGCACACGTGTAATAAAGCCTTTGTCTATGCTCTTGACCATTCTCTAGTGGGAGTTGGCTGTTGCTTGTTACTTGGTATTAGTTTCATTTTAAGCGCCAAGAAGAGTTTCCTTCTCCACTTGTTTTGTGTGTATTCATCTTCAGTGTTCCACATGCTTTGTGTCCCTAGGTCTCAAAAGTGGATACTTGCTTGCATTTCTTCCCTTCCTTCTCTTGGTAGCCAAATCCTGCTTTGTATTTGTGGTTGACCTAGGGCTGAGATAATTCCTTTCCCCTTATCTGGTGCTAGCTAATCTTTGCTTGCTCATCTTTTCTGGTTCCATATAAATTTTAGGATTATTTGTTCCATTTCTTTGAAATAAATTGATGGTATTTTGATAGGGATTGCATTAAATGTGTATATTGCTTTAGGTCTAACTAAAAAATTTTAAATGATATTCCAAGTAATCTTTTACCAATTTGCCTGGATTGGTTAGATTCTGTAGCAATTACATACACAAAGTAGGCAATACCTGTTACCTAATGGTATATGAGCAAGGCCTATTCCTATGTGGCATGTTGGCAAGTAGTTAATGTTTGTTAAATTAAAGGCATGTTTATGTCTTTTGGAAAGTGTTATATTACAGTACCTGATAGTGTTGACTTAGCTATCAGATGGCTTGGATTCTAATCCTGTGTCTACCATTTGTTAGCTTGAACTTTAGGCAAATTACTCTCTAATTTTGCAGTTTCAGTTTCTTCACATTTAGAATAGGGAGTGAAATGGTACCTATATATAGGCAGGTTGTAAGAATTCAGTGAGATAGTCACAATTGCTCAATGTTTTAACTTCTGATTATTTAGCCAAAAAAAAAAAAATTGTGCATCGTTTCCCTAAAGAAGAATAATTTACTGTCTAAGATCAAAAGTAAAGTTGGGAAAAATGGGTTAATTTTGCTCTGATTAAAGTAACAAATCTCTGTTCAATAATAAGGTCATCTCATGATGAAAAGGAGGAGAAAAAAACTAACTTCTATGTAGTTCAAGGGGTTTCATGTAAAAGCTTTTGGTAATCACAGTGTGGATATATTGGTAACATTGTATTCAAATGATGTTCATTTTTAATGGGTTTATCTAGTAGACACTTTGTTAGTTTTTATTAACATTATCATTTGGATGGTAATGAATATCTTGGTTGAAGACCAAAATCTCTTAGCATGATTTTACTTAAGTGATTTACTTCAAGAAATGTTTCAAAAATCAAAGTTTATATTTATAAACTAAAATACTAATAAAAGAGAATAAACAGCAATATGTAAATGAGCTGTTATTCAATAAAGTGTTCCCATTCAAATTAATCTCTCATTTGGGGAGAGGAGTGGTGAAGAAAAAAAGCATAAAACTATATAAAAATTCTCCTTGTTTTATAAATAATTTAAAAATGATGTCAGAATGCAAAAATAATGATCGTTATTTCATTTCACTCCTAAATATGTTTGAAGTGTATCTGAATATTTTTTTAAAGATTTCATTTATTTATTTATTTAGAGAGAGAATTGGGAGACAGGGGAAGAGGGAGAGAGAAAACCTCAAGCAGACTCCATGCTGAGCAGGGAGCCCAGTGTGGGCCTTGATCTTATGAAAATCATGTATTTGTCACTGAGATCATGCATGACCTGAACTGATATCAGGAGTCGGACACTTACTGACTGAGCCACCCAGATGCCCCAAAATGTGTCTGAATATTTAGAAACACTAAGAAATCTTGCTATTGCCGTGTCTAAAATATTTGGATATTATAGGTGAAAGTGCTCCATAATGCAATTAACATTATTTTTAAATTATTTGTACTTCTCCTTTGTTAGAATATTTTTAACACCTTGAGAGCAGTGACTATATCTTACTCATTTTGTATTTCCTTCAGGCTAAGGCATACAAATGTTTGTCCAACTGTTATAAGGTTCATGACAAATTTCCCTTATACCAAGTTTTACTCTAAATAGAGTATGTTCTAATTGGATCTAATGTAAATAGTTACCAAAATATCTTCATTTAGAGTTTCACTAAGAAATAGATTTTTCTGTCACTATTAGGGCTTACTGAAAGATGAAAGTACTGGATATTTTTAGCCTATACAGACAAGGTTTTCAAACTAATATTTATTGACCTCTTGTAGATATACTAACTATTGGAAAGGTTGAAAAATGTATTTCAAAGACCTGTAGTACAAAATAGAAAAGATAAGAAATAATTTAAATTAATTTTTCACAGCTATAAAATAACAAAAGCCAAATTTCATTTGAAACAAATTATGTATTTTTTATTTTGAAAATAATAAAATCGAACAGATATGGGTTTAAAAACTTGATCTTCATGTGCAATCTGTATTTTCAGTAAGAATTGGTGCTGTTATTGAATTTGGGGAAAATATTTGAGTGAGGTATGAGCATTTAACTAAAGTTAATATTTTGATTGTATTATTTGTGTACAATAGAGAAAAATGTATAGAATATAATTATTTTGGCCATTATTTCCAACCTGAAATCTTTTAAAGTTTTATTATTTTTTTCTCTTTCAGTGTTGGTAATAACTTAATTTTCCTGTTCAAAACAACATTACTAATGTTAGACCAGAAACCCTAACAGAAAGGCTAACTGCTGTTATTACTATGAAATTTGGTCTAACCTTTTTTTAATTTTTTTTTTTTGTCAGAGCTCCCTTTAAAAAAAAAAGGAAAAGGAAAAAAAAAAAAAAAGCCAAACCATTTCCCAGGAGCCAACAGTTCATTAAGACATCATGACTTATGCATTCTTTTCTTCAACATTTTTCTCTTGGCAATGAAGAAGTGGGTGTAGAAATGAATCTAATGCCTTGCCATTTTTGTTTTATTTGGAAAATGTTAAGCATTCAAAGTTTCATAATACATTATAAGTGGCTTTTATATCTGAAGAGTAAAAGCTTTAAGAGTGTTCCTAACATCCTACTATTTTCTCTAGGAAATGTTTGACTCTGTATGCTATTTAAAAAACAAAACAAAAACAATATTAGGTCAAATGCTGAATTCTAACTAACACTGTTCATCATTGGCAGATATTTCCATATTGTCTTTCTGTGAAAAATGTTAGTGTCCATGTGGAAAGACAATTACATCTCTCAGCCCTACAAGACTCAGTCCTTATATTTCTTGTGGGATCATTTCTGTCTCTCTTCATTAACTTGTAGAAATGGATATAGCAACTAAGACCACAATATAATTGTATATCTTGCTGCCATAAGAGGATTTTATTTTTAAGAAGACATTATATTCTGCTTCAGGGTAAAGGTATGTATTTTTTAGTGTCATATTTGTCCTAAATCCAGCTGTGCTACCTAGGTATCTGGTTTTCATTATTTTTGATCAAGAGAGAACTGTTTCTAGGCTCAAATAAAGACATGTGAGTACATTGAGTTGATGTTACTAATTCAATACTTTAGCTTATTATTAGCTGTGACTTTATACATTCCTGGAGTCCACATAATTTGCCGTTTCTGAAATTTGAACTCAGATACACAAGACAGTTCTTCAAACATAGACACAAAAAAAATCACCATTTCAAAATTATTTTAACCAAATGCAACTGGAACTCTGTAATTCTGAAATGTGTCATTTTCCACCAAATGAACTTCTGGGAACATTGCCCAAATCAGACTTTTATCTTTTGAAACAAAACTTGAAATTTAGCAAATATGTATTTCTTACCACACATACTTATCATTATATGAAAAAATTAAGGCCATCACATCATCCCTGGAGTCTGGATTAGTTGAGTTACTATTCAATTTTAAATGAGGAAATTTTCTTTAAATTGAGACTTTTTTCCCCCAAAGACCTGGTTATGAAGTATTCCACAGCTAAGGGAAACATGTCATTAGATGACAAATAGAATTTTTTTCAGAGAAAGAGATATTCAAGATCGTTATTTCTTAACCTTATAAAAAAAAACCTCTTGATTTTTATCTAAATTTAGATAAGCAAAGATAAAAAATAAGTAGTTTATTTGTTTCACTTATAAGGAACATTCTGTGTATTCATCTAATTTTATCTGTTTATCTGTGTTCACTATTAATCTTATATCAATTAGTACACCCTTGAATCTTTGTAGTAATTGCATATAACCAATGTGAATAATTTCTATAGCTTTAAGCACAAATATCTCTGGTCATATGTAATCTCTGAACTCATAGATGTGAATATCATTAAAATGAATCACTTGGAAACTTAACATTTGTGGATGGATTCCAGGCAGGCTCAATTTACTCTAATTCTGCTGCACAAAGTCTACCAAAATGTCTTATAACTAAATTCCAGCATTTATGATCCTTTTTAGTTATTACTGACTTATTAGGGATGAAGTGATGACAGACTAGTTATATTATTATGGATTCAGTGGTATAAAACATCATTTTCACAATTCATACTCTATACCAACATAAAATTCTTAAAGTACTTCTTCCATCTTGCTATACCTTGGCTCAGAAAAATTTTGCTAACCTCCAGGATTCTACAATGAAATCATTGCCTTGATATTAAAGAAATTTATACTAGCCTGTATTTTCTGTTCAAATTTTGACCATATTCCTATGTAAATTCTTACAAGTAGTCATATTTATTTGTTAACTTCTGAACATTCAGTCTTTTCATTTCTAGTTTCCCATTTCATCATCCTTGCTCAATCAGGTGTAGAGACTGGAAATTCAGCACCATGCATAGTTTTGTAGTGTTGAAGTCATTGGCTTCCTTTGATATGGAGTGAGCCTTGCCTGACCAGTCAGTCTACCCACTACAGAATCTGCCTGGCTCTTACAAGTGCCATGTCTGGTTCCTCCAGAGTCACTGCTATGAAGAAAGTGGTTCAGTAGTTCGAGCTGGAAGCCAGACTTGACCGTATGAAGGTTTCTCAGGCAGCTGCAGATTTGAAATAATTCTGTCTGTAGAATGCTCAGCATGACCCCGTGGTGACTAGAGAATCTTCAAGTAGGAATCTCTTAAGACTCCAGAAAGTATTTTCCTTTTTGTAGCAAAACAAATCTTTGGATGGTTTTCTAAACCGCTTTTTATGAACAAGTGAATATTCAAAAGAGAACTATATTTGAAATGTATACAAATCTTATCCCTTTAACATATGCTATACTATATAAATTCCTGCTTTTGTCTGTACTTCACATCTACCTCTCTGAATCTTCATAAATTTCTATTTCAAAAGGCTAATTATTTTATATACACTGGCAGCAGCATACAATAAAAATAAAATACTTAGAGAAAAAAATAGTTATCCTTGATAACCCTGCTCTTTCTAAAAAATTTTTATTAAAGTATAATTAACATACAGTGTTATATTAGTTTCAAGTGTATAATATAATGATTCAGTAATTGTAAACATTGCTTAGTGCTCATCAAGATAAGTGTATTCTTAATTCTCTTTATCTATTTCAACCATTCCTTTACCCACCTCCCCTCTGGCAACTACCAGTTTGTTCTCTGTTTTTAAGAGTCTAGTTTTCTTTTTCTTTTTTTGTTTGTTTTGTTTCTTAAAGTCCACTTATGAGTGAAATCATATGGTATTTATCTTTCTCTGATTGACTTATTTCAATTAGCATTATATCTTCTAGGTCTTCTAGGTCTATTCATGTTGTTACAAATGAGAGCTTTCAGTCCAGAATTTTTGTGGATCCCCAAAAGTCCAATTTATGTTCTTACTTTGACATGAGTTTAATCCATGAATGTCAAGGAAAGCCTTTGCTCTTAGGTATTTGCTTTCCAACTAGTGCTAGCAATAAAGCATCTCTTGCATACATACTGTCTTTATCTGCATTATAGTCTCTAATATTTTTGACAGAGATCTATAGTTTATAAAGCCTTATTTTTTTAATTTTTAAAAAATTATTTATTTATTTATTTGTCAGAGAGAGAGAGCGAGCGAGCACAAACAGGGAAGAGCAGGCAGAGGTAGAAGAAGAAGCAGGCTCCCCTCTGAGCAAGAAGCCCGATGTGGGACTCGATCCCTGAACCCTGGGATCATGACCCGAGCAGAAGGCAGCCGTTCAACTGACGGAGCCACTCAGGCATCCCGCCTTACTAATTTATTGGGAGTGTCCAACTACATATGTGTATGTTGGACATAACTGAATCCATTTGCCTTGTTTCAAGATGAAGAATTTACTTAGATAGTTTTTCTTAGTTTTCCAGTTTGTATTTACATCTAACGTGTCTGCATCTATTTTTGTAGTCAGTTCTGCTTCACTAAGTTACTCTTTATATTTTCCTGTCTCCTAATTTATCTCTTCTTTTTTTTTTTTTCTGTACTGTTTACTTTATCCCCTTTACTGGAACATGGATTCAACCCAGCATCTACTTATTTTCTCTTTTCCCAATCACCCTCTCAACTATCACAAATTAGCATTCAGAAACAGGGTTTGACATTGAATATTATCATGGTCTTCCTATAGTCAAAGTTGTATGAAGAAAATAAGGATTTAAAAATGTATACATTTTAAACTACTTCTACATTAGCAATACCAGGGATATTAAAGAAATATAGCACATGACTTACTGTTGAATAACTTGCAAACTAACCAGAAATATAAGGAAGCAGGCTCATTGATTTAGAAAAATAACAACATAAAGCAGAATAAAGACCAAATACTATTAAGAAATGGCCCCTGAGTAGGTTTTTATTGACATGGAAATTTTAGCTCTCTTGCTGAAATTTCTAATATCTGTCTTCACTTGCATGTAATTGACTGAATTAACAATTAACAATGAGGCTTTTTAAAGATTTATTTAGGTATTTGAGAGAGAGAGAGTACAGAGGGGATGGGCAAAGGAAGAGAGAATCTTAAGCAGACTCAGCCCCGAATATGGAGCCCAGGGCAGGGATTGATCTCAAGACCCTGAGGTCTATGGAGGATAGTTGGATAAAAGACAGGCAGGGGCAAGAGGCCCCTGTCCTAAGAGGAAACCACCCTTAAAAGGAAAAAGATTGCCTTCTGATATTCTACACCACCCTGGAAGGAGCCCTCCACCCTTTTCCACATGAAGAACTACCTGATAATTAGATAAGTGTGAGGACAAACACCTGATTGGATGACAGGTGCATGGAGGGTTAATCAGATTAAAACTGACCAACAACAGTCTCCTAAAAACTTCTAGACTTAGAAACTCCAATGACAACTCTCTCAGGTCCCCTTCCTCTTTAGGAGCTTTGTACTATCACTTAATAAACTTCGCTTTGCTATCCACCACTCTTCATCTGGTCTACCTCTTCATTCTTTGAAGTGGCATGACCCAGAACTGCAGGCACTAAAGGAAAAGAAATCCTGAAACAAGATCACGACCTGAGCTAAAACTAAGGATCAGTGCTTAACCGACTTTGCCACGTAGGCACCCCAATATTCAGGCTTTAAAACTAAAGCTTCTATGTAGGATTTCATCAGTTGACAGGAAAGAGTACAACTCTATTCTCATCATCTTCCCCTGTCCTATATCACCTCTACTCCTTGATCATAGCCCAAAATGGTTCCTCAAGTTCAGGGCTTTCTTTCAACAAATAAGAAAACTGTGTAGGTAGAGATTTAGTTCTTCTCGGGCTGATATGAGATGTTTACTGCAGTTGGACTATAAGTTGATTGAAGTGTGAAAGGTCTTCCTTGAAGAATCAGTCTTTTGTATAGGATCCTTCTATATATAATCATCCCACCAACTTGGATGGGGCTTTCTCTTTAAGAGGTCATTTCTTTATGTCAGAGGGATTATGTAGCATAGATATATTTTCAAATTGTTTACCCTTACCTTCTCCATAGTTTTTCTTTATGTAATATTTCTCTTGCATATTTGCCTGCTATTGGGCAAATATCTGGATAGGCAGCCCTCTGAACACATTGCTCAGACAAGACATTACAAGATAGTTGATGATTCATTTTTATTATCACTCACCAGTTTATGCTTGTAACTAACATGTCTTATAGTTGAGTTTTTTTAAAAAGCCTTTTATAGGGAAAGTATTTTTAAAAAACAGTAGTGAGGCATACGTTTAAATTTGAACTTTTTGAAAAGATTTTAGTATTTAATACATGAAGTGATGCAAACTATTAAACTTAGAGTCAACAGATACAAAATTAGTTCCACACAGTAGCTCATCTTTACCTGAATGTCATATGAATGAAATAATGGTTAAATGATTTTAAACTGTAGAGTGCCATAAAATGTGAAACACTGAAATTATTGTTGGTCAGTGATAGTAATACGTATTTATTCAGACAATGCTATTTAGAGCAAAGTACAGTGGTAAGATTTAGGTAAGTTTCGTTATGGAAATGGGTCTTGATACAGACTGCAAAGAAAATTAGATTTGGATAACCTATGGAGAAAGCAATTTTAAAGGTAGAGGAAATTGGATGATCACAACCTCATATTAGGGAACACCAAGATAAATGGGCAGATTGGGGAACAGCAGATTGGGGAACAGCAAGATAAATGGTCAGCTGGTATGAAGAACATGTTGAAAGAAGTAAGAAAACATATACCTACCTGTGATTAAAGAGATCTTTTTCCTAGAGAGATTATAAAGATATATTAGATTGCTATGGCCAAAGATAAAAGAGGGAAATATGAAATATACATTAAATTGTTCCTAATGTCAACTAGCAGTCAACATTAAAAATGCTTTTTTTAAGTAGGAGGGGCTAGTTTAATTTACTGCCTCTCGTAGCACTTTTAACAATCCTGGAATAAAAAGTATATTATTTTTCCAGAATCACATATAGACTGAAGTTTAGATGTGTTGGTTAACCAGCTTAATGACAAAAATATTTAAGTATAGAACTCAGATTTGAAATCTGGCATTTTTGTTTTGGAGTACAGATTCTCTCTCTCTTTTTTTTCCCTCTGCTCATTTTTAAAAATTTCAATTCCAGTATAGCTAACATACAGTGTTATGTTAGTTTCAGGCGTACCAGACAGTGATTCAACAGTTTCATATATTACTCAGTGTTCATCAAGATAAGTGTAGAGTACAGACTCTTAAGCATAAAGCTATACTGGCCCTCTTGGCCAAAATGATAGTATGTAGAAATAATGAAAAATTAGCCTCCAAAACTCATAGAGCTTTAATCATTTTTAAGGTAAAATATTACACATGCAGAAATAACAATATAGAATATTTTCACTCTCACAGACTCAAGAAATTTTAATAACAACATTTGTTTTATATCACTAAACTAAATATTATGGTTTTAGTTAATGCCTTCTGGGAATTCTTTCTGATCCTAATTTCCTCACTTCCTAGAAGGAAAAACTAACAAAGAATTCAGTATCTATTAGTCCTATGCAAGATTATTTTTCAAAAATAAACTTATCCCATAAACTATTCTCTAAAAATAGTATATGATAATTTTTACAAGTTTTAAATGTTATGTGAAGGCATGCTAAGTTCAAAATATTTTTGAGGTTAATACCTAATTTTTTTATATTTATATATATAAGTAGATGGAAAATTTACATATAGATAGATAGATAGATATCTTGTTCATTCATTTTAACTTATGTAGAGTCTTCTATTTTATGAATGGGCCACAATTTCCCTAATCACTCACCTCTAATGGATAACTAAACTGATTACAGTTTTTCTGTTTTATAAATAATGCTGTCATGCATACAAGGATTGAAATATCTTCAGACTGAGTTACTACCGTTCTGCATGTAGGGAGCTTAGAAGTTGCCACTCTAGCTTAACAAGAAGTAAAAAGCTGAACAGACTGCCAGCAACAACTCTTCTTGGCTCTGTAAGAGAGTGGAGAACATAGAGCAAATCACTGTGCCCTGTGATTGTGCTCCCAAGATTGGACAGACAGACAGGTGGATACAGGGATCATGGTTTCCCAGAGCAGACTTACCAATGGAAAGTTTTAGGGTAGGAAACCTGAGCTGTAATCGACAAATTGCTAGAGGCTCAGTATAGATAACTCAGAGTTAAAAACTCCAGTTGGACTCTGTCATAGGGGGACCTCTATGCCATTTTGAGTATTACTTCCAGGAGCTTGACCAGGTTTTCAACAGTAAATATGAGAAAAAAGTTCCCTCATTTTTCTAGCAGGGGAAGAGGGAAAGGATGCATTTTGAAATACACCGAGGCACTCTGTTCTTCTTAAGAAGGCCTGCCCTCGGGAAAGGCTAATCAGGTAGCATCTGTAGTGCTGGGGTTTAGCCATCTTGTCCTACCTAAGGTGGGGCAAGGGGACTGAGAAGCATGTATGAAGTTCACAGTCCAGGGACACAAGCTCACTAAAAGACTGAGACCTAATTTTAGGACTACTGAATACTTCCCCTCCTCCACAACTTACCACCACATTATTAAAGGACTATTTACAGTAGTTCCTTTTACCCAGGATATCATGTCCAGCTATTAAGAAAAAACTACAAGACATACTAAAAGGCAAGACTAAAAGGCAATTTGGTGAGACAGAGCAAGCACCAAAACCAGACATAGCAGGGTATTGGAATGATCAGATTGTGTTTAAAACAATTATGATTAATATGCTAAGGACTCTAAGAGATAAAGTAGACAGCAAGCAAGAATAGATGGGTGATATAAGCAGAGAGATGGAAATCCTGATAAAGAACCAAAAAGAAATGTTAGTGATCAAAAATATAGTGACAGAAATGAAGAATCTTTCATGAGCTTATTAGTTGACTGGTTTCTTCCTATATTTATATGGTCTTTATAAAGATGTGCTATAAAGACCTGGACATTCCTTGTTAAGATGTACAGAGGGATGAGATAGTGGATGCCAAATATATCTCACAGGGAGTTATTCTTGAACACCAATATATATTAAGGTGACCTTTTCATCCAATGTCCAGAATGTAGTATAGGTGTGGCTATTTAAATGTATCATGCTTTTAAAAACCCATCTTTAAAGTTCTTCATGTAGGAAAAAAGAACCTTTCAAATCATGGACAGCAAGGCATTTAACTTTTATTTAGTGTGCTGTAGGGGTAGTTACAGAGAATTTCTAAAGCTGAAAATTCTAACTGGTGCACTTTGGTTAGACTAGACCTTGGTAGCTTGGTCTCAACGCTATAGTACAAGTTTCTGAAGAATGACTGGAAGTAAAGCAGTGAGTCTTTGTTTCTCTCATTTGTTGCACTGCTATCTGACCTGACTCCAGGTGAGCTGGATAGTTGTCTCTTTTTGTGTTGGGTTGTTACATATAATATTTACTTCAGCAGCAATAGCTTTATCTCAACTGCCCTTGACTCTTAGCAGAAAAGTTTTATATGCTCATGTTCTTGTTTCAAAACTTGTTGCTTTAAAAATTACTTAACTATTTTACTCAGTTGATTTGATTTTCCTTACTCACTAAGATCTGTAGACCTGCCAAGTTTGAATTTTATGGCATTAGAAGATATATATTTATTTTTATACATAAATATATATTTATTTATTCCCTGTATGCTGGCACAAAGGTCAGTGTTCTTTTCCAAACTCATGTTTCATAGTTATGTGACTCAATTTAAAAATTATGGGCAAACATAAGTTGAAACCACAAAATTCTGGAATAATCACACTTGCCAATTTCTGAAAAAACAAATCTGAGAATCAAGCTTTTTAGCTCTAACTATTGTCATCTATTCTCCATATTGCATAATCTGTGGGGAGGAAACCTTAGATTATAAAAAAAATAATTGGATTCAGTCTTATAAAGTGGTCTTGGGAAGATATTGAGAATAACTGGTGGGTTTTTTGTTTTTGTTTTTTAATATGTTTAGCATGTGTGGTTATTAACAATGCTATAATTTGAAATGATTGGCTTTCTTTTATATTCCCCATCAATGTTACTAGTGATGTGCTGATAAATGTTTAACATACAGCTCTTGGGCTGGGGGGAACTTGAATTTGTAGATTTGCCAATTTCCATGGTATAAATATTTCCCTCATTGCTGATGTCAACCAGTTTGCAAAAGTTTCAAAAATTTAGCAGTCAGCTCTCAGAAGCTAGGCACACTGCTAAGTGTAATTTTGTCTACTTCCATGAGTTAATGTACATTTATGAAGATGTTTTATTTGGTAATGTTATTTTTATAACTGTATGTTTGTATATCAAAAATAAATTTGAAGTATTGTAAGATGTTTTAAAATGAGATAATTGAAGTCTCAATTTTTTTTTTTGAAGTCTCAGTTATTTTTGCTTTTGTTTCCCTTACCTCAGGAGACATATCTAGTAAGACCTTGCTATGGCTGATGTCAAAGAGGTTACTACTTATGTTCTCCTTTAGGATTTTAATGGTTTCCTGTCTCACATTTAAGTCTTTAATCCACTTTGACTTTATTTTTCTGTGCGTTGTAAGAAAGTGGTCCAGTTTCATTCTTTTACATATTATTGTCCAGTTTTCCCAACATCATTTCTTGAACAGACAGTCTTTTTACATTAGATATTCTTTCCTGCTGTGTCAAAGATTAGTTGACCGTAGAGTTGAGGGTTCATTTCTGGGTTCCAAATATTACTATGATCCAAAATATTAGAGAAGAAAAGAGAACTTGTTTTTTCTTCTTTGAGAGCTAGGAAGGTTTGGGATAAAACTTCCTAGATCTAGCTATGTGTAAGTTATGGGCAAATAGTGATTCTCTAAGGGTTTCAGTATTTTAAAAGAATGAATCAGCTCACTGTCTTCCAGCATATTAATGGTTAGTCCATACCTCTCAACTTTCCACATTAGAATGGAAGGAACACCAATAGGACTTGATTCCTTTGGTTAATGGGTGATTACAGATGTGGTTCTGTTGTCATTCTTTAGTACTTGCTCAAGCTTTGGTCCCTTTCTAAACAATTACAGTCTGTTTCCTTTTGTTTCTTGAACCAATGAAAAATTGCTTCCATGGTAAAGACCCCTATCTGTGCTAGTTAGTGGGATATGCAAGAACTGGGTGTTCTCTACATCCCTGATACGGTTACCACCTTCTTCTCTTTCCCCCCCTCCCCCTTCTCATACTCCTCCTCCTTTTAATGTATCACAACATAATTCCCTACAGATCATGAAAACCTGGCTAGCTCTCTTTTTGTGCAGTCTCTTAGGTTTTGGAGTTTATACCATGCTATCTAGCCTCTAGGCCTTCACATAGTCTTCTCCTTTCTGAACTTTTTCCCTTGATTAGATAACTTTAATCATTATGTAATTCTCAGCTTAGGCACTTAAAATTTTTTTCGAGGATAGATTCTTTAATTCTGTGTTCACTCAATATCTTGCATGATACCTGGCACATAATAAGATTTCAAAAAGAATTTGTTGAATAAATGAATGGAGGACTGAATAAATTATCTTGGACATTACTTTGAAAGTGAGGTAGTTTTCTTGACCTATTGCGAAAACTTGTTTCCTTTTAGTTCTCATTTTCCCTCAGTAAGCTATACCAAACAGAGATATTCTTGTTGAGGATTCTTTATAGCTAAACTGTAGTTAATTGAAACTGAAAGATTTTTTCCAAATAAATTTCTCAATAGAGTTTATTTGGTGAGTCAATTAACTCAATTATTTTCTAGTTGAGAGCTGGTAACATTTTCCATATTGGTTTGTGTAGGAAGGAACAATATTAAATAGTGAGGACAGAGATCAGCAGCTTAAGGTTTTGCTATTTCCTTTTGATATGAAAATAAATAGGAAAAAGAAACTCAGACAGACACACTCAACTTGATAACATTTTCTGAGATGTTACCTAGGATGTACTTTATAATTTCAAATATGTTGTGTAACATAGTCTTGCAATTCTCATAGCCAAGTTGTTTTAGGAAAATTGCAAAAATAAATTAAAAGGTGGTGTAATCTTCATGAAAGTCACTGGTCTAGAGAGTCCCAGGATTCCTTGAGTAGAAGATTTTAAATAAAATAACACTCAGTATCTCTTTTATACTGTCTGACTAAAATTGTTACATGGGATGGCCATGTGACTGTGTTGCCAAATCTCCTTTTAAACTATGGTAAAAATGGAAAATTTTATGTGTGTGTGCGTGTAGTTTGTGTATAACTTTTAAATTTAATTCATTCTTGATAAGAAAGCATAATTGCAGCAAAAGCTATGAGTCAGTAATGCCACATCTTCCAAGAATGACAGTCAAGGTACATAGGTGCTTTAAAAATATGACATGACCAAGGCACTGCATTATATTCTTGAAGGTTAGACTATTCTAAAAATTTGTTTTGTGTTTAATACTTCTCTTTGCTGGAGCCATTTCTTCCACCAGAGTGCCTTATTTCTCAATTCCCCAAACCAGAATATCTCCATTCTTCACCCCTTCAAGACCTTTTTTAAGGATGCCTTTCCAGAACAACCAGAACCCACAGATACCATTTTATCTTTCTGAACTACGAAATACTTGTTTATCATTATCATAGCAATTAATTGTGAATTAACTTCAGTGCATGATAATTTAACAAATATTCATGAAACCCAAAACATGTAAGATCTTACACTCCAAAATTGTTCACAAGATTTTTGTGACATTACTTTTGACCTCTGTTGTTACTATTTTTCATTATTACCATATTGACTGCTCTAGGTAAACTTGAAGTTTCCTTCCTAGCATACATTTCAGCCTTCTGCCTTTGTATGGTACCCATTGGATATGGATGATATGAATTCCATCTCCAGCCTCAGTGATTAACTATGACTGATATTTGCCAATCAGTATAATCTTATTAATTGGTTCAAGGATGGACTGTAACTGAAGCCTAAGTAGATTAGTACTTGATATTCTGATAGCCACTATGATTATTTTGGTTTGGTTCAAATAAGACCGTGTTTGATAGTTGAATATATAGAAGACCTCTTTCTTCTAGTGTGTGAATATGAACCTGGAAACACTGCAGCCATTTTGCCACAATGATAAAAGGCAATGGGAGAATGAAGTCAACCTAAATACATGATCAAAATTGAAATTGGGGGGCACCTGGGTGGCTCAGTCAGTTAAGCATCTACTATCAGTTCAGGTCATGATCCCAGGGTCCTGGGATCAAGCCCTGCATCACATCAGGCTCCTTGCTCTGTGGGGAGCCTGCTTCTTCCTCTCTGTCTGCAGCTTGCCCTGCTTGTGCTCTCTCTCTGTATCAAATAAATAAATACAATCTAAAAAACAAACAAAAAAACAAAAGACAGAACCAAAAAAACCAAAATTGAAATTGGTTTATTTGTATACTCTTCATTGATATTCATAAAGTATGTTACTTTTTAAGCCATTTTGAGTTTTCTGATTCTTGCAAATGAAAACAGCCTAATTGACACAACTCTCAGATGGACAGCATGTAGAACAAGGTCTGTGTTTCATACTTCTTTACGTCCTCAGCACCTAGGAAATATCTAATCACAGGAGTTATTTAGTTATTTGTACTGATTTGATATTGGAGATGAACTCCAGGCCTCTCTGTATTCAAACTCATCATAGCTGACATCATTTAGAAAATCATCAATTTCCAGAGGCCAGTTTCAAAAATACCCAAACTGGGAAGTTTGCCATGTTGCCTGGGATGGGTGTATGCCCACTGGAGAGTTGCAAGAATATATACCTAAACAAATTCTTGGAAAATTCATTTTATGTTAACTCATCATAGGATGACAAAAAGAAAAAGTTGTCATGATTCAACGTTAGGATATAACTTTCTTGTTATGAAATTATAAGATACATTTAGTAAAAAATTATAAGATGTTGGTTTTTAAGAAAAAACTGATTTTGCCACTTCTAATGGACATTTCTGGTTCATCAGCTGGGTTTTGACATACTCTCCTTCTTAAAATTCTTTTAAAGTGTTTTAGGTACCTTGGTTGGGTAATAGCAGGCTAGAACTAGTTTATCTTCTTGAGAATATGATTTAAAAAGAATAAAGCTGGGCATCTGGGTGGCTCAGTGGGTTAAAGCCTCTGCCTTTGGCTCAGGTCTTCATCTCAGGGTCCTGGGATCAAGCCCCACATGGGGTTCTTTGCTCAGCAGGGAGCCTGCTTCCTCCTCTCCCTCTGCTTGCCTCTCTGCCTACTTGTGATCTCTCTCAGTCAAATAAATAAATACAATATTTAAAAAAAAAGAGTAAAGCCATATCAAGTAACTTAGATTTTTAAGACTCATTTTAGACACAGTGACATAACATTTTCATTGTAAATGTAATATAGCTATGTAAAAAAATAGAAAACGAAGGAAAAAGGAACCCCAATGCAATTAGCATAATCTGTGTTTTTTCTACTAAATGTGCTTTTACTGCTGTCTTGTCATCAGAGACATGATGCAAATTTTTAGATTTTATTTTTGATGTAATTATTCATGTAAATGAACTGTGTTACTAGCAAATTCTTTAGGTCTTCTTACTGCAGATTTTAAGTATGATAGCCATAGGGCTAAAATCTGAGAATGAAATCTGTTTATGTATGCAAACATCTTATTTGCCTTGAGCAACTCGATGGGGCTGTGGAGGAATGGATGATTACAAAATAAAACACAGAGCAACTCCTTATATGGTTTGCAACAAAGTAAGAAGGAAGGAAAGCTTTAAATCCTCAGTAGTCTCATTTTTTTTAAATAAAATACCATTTTGTATTCCCTTTCCCAAATTTAAATTAAAATAGGCATGTAAAATGATTTTTGTTAACTATATTTTGACACAGAAATAACTTTATATTTGGAAAACTACCCTTAGATGGCAGATATATTTTCCATAATGGTTGCATAATTTTTAAAGGCAAAGTGACAATAATATTACTGACAGCTTTTTACTCCTAATAATTCTAAATCATTATCAAGGATAGAATTATAAATACTTTGTGATGTGAGGTTCTTGTGATGATCTGAACTTCGAAGAAACACACATGCAGATAGATGTAAAGATTTATTTAGTAATGCTAGTATTGTTAATGAAGTAGTAACCTTTAGGACTAAACTTGATTGTTCTTTCAATTTGATCAAATATAACTATTCTTCTCCCCTAGTATTTCTAGGAAAAAATTAAGATTCTATATCCCTATATATTTGGGGGGAGTGAGGAGGAATGTTAAATCAACATCTCAAAAATTCTCTGGTTAGTTTTTCAATGTTTGCAGAGACCCTTTTTGTCAGTAGTTGGTTATTTCATGATGTTTCTGATAGGTTCAACTGATTAAAACAATATAAAAATAAGATTAGCTTAACAATTTAGGTTCTCAGTAGGAATGATAAATAAATTGGGCTGTTCATTTGCAATTACTGTCCTTTCCTGAGCTCCTGACAGACAATGATGCTCAGTTATGGAGCATTTTCCAACTGGGCTTGAATATTGAGACATTTCAGTTGGCACTTGAGTCAAAACATATTTGCTGGCTTGATATGAGCCACAATTTGAATTTCCTGCCCCGGTTAGCTGTCTTGCTTGGGAGAGAAAATACAGTCGGGGTTAATACAAATCTATTGCCTCTACCAGAAAATCAACTCTGAGGGCATGCACTTCTGATATATAATCAGAACTACAGCTGTGTATATAAAGAACATGACATTATTAATGACCTAAACTAAGGGGTCTTTACTGGGGCCAACATATCCATGCATGAACCTAACTTTCAGAGAACTCTTAGCCTCTTAGCTCACCTCCACCTTTGGCAAAATGTTAGGGGAATGCCAGGGAGCAAGGATTCCCCTATTTATCCAGTGATTACACTGAGATTTGAGGCAAGTTATCGAAGTAGAAGAATAGAGAATCTTTATGGTGACTAAGGTCAGTGTCTGAATTCTTTTTTTAACGGGAAAAAATCAGCTTAATACTATACCAGATCCTCTTATTAATTGGTAATGCCTTACATGAATTTTAACTAATGTAGTACCCTTTTGCTAATGGTAATTATGCCCTTATGTTAATGGTGATTGGCATAATACCATATCCACCAGACATTTTTAACTACTTTTACTTTTAGAAATAAAAGCCCAGGACCATAGCTATCTGTAACCTAGAACTTTATGGCCCTTATTTAATTCCCCTACTGGTAAAAACAGTGAAATTTTACCTGGTCTGACCAGATGCAAGTACATTCTGTGTACTCAATCAATGTTAAAACATGAGCCTTGAATGAAGAAACGATATTACTGTACTAATATTCACTGCCTTTTGGCTTTGTACTTTCCTCTTCATAAAGCTTTAGCACATTCTCCTAGAGCAACTAATGAGGACAATTGCATTATCTATAACCATTAGTTTCTCCCTGATTCACCGCTTATAATTGACATCACTACATTTAGTTAAATTAAATTTGAAAAAAATGTAGTGATTGAAAATAACCAGTTAAGTGAACCAGCCAAAATGAACAGTGATTAGTAATGAAAAAGATAATGATATGCATTGTGATAATTATGGCAATGCTTTTCTATCAAATGATCCTTTTAATTTCTCTCTCTCCTTTTCTCTTTTATAACTGGCAGACTTCTCTAAGTATTTTTAGAATTGAGTGTTTATTTTAAAACTAGTTGAGTCAAACTGATTGTGACATTCATTTTTATTGATCCTGACAATGAATAGAGACAAAATAGATTAAGGAACTGTATTTTTAAAGGATCTAGTTCTCCCTCAACCCAGTCACAGTTTCCACTCCCTCTGTGAAGCTCTCTGATCACTAAACATTACCTGGCAGGTTTGGCATTGGCCCACAGCAAAATTTTCCATGATCGATCCATCCTACCTTCCGATGAAATATTAATAACAGAGTATAAAGCCAACTTAATAGAATATGTCCTTCCATAAAATAAACTTTTTTTGTTTATCACTTTCAAATGTCATTATCAATGTCATGGATGAGGCTTATGGCTATTATTCTGCAGGACTATTTATGATATCGGAATATAGCATTGTTCTCAGGTCACCTATGAAAAAACAACCTCTCATTATTATTCAATCTAATTTTCTGCTTCTGACCTTGAATCCATCTAACAGTTGGGCTATTATGTTAGGTGCTGCAATATTCAATGCATTTTCATGCTTTTTGTTGAATTTTTCTCACAATATTTCTATAAGGGTTAGCAATTTTGGGATTGTATGGTTATTTTTGGCATTTTACTTTGGCAGCACTGGTTATGTTAAAACAAAACAACCTACTAGTACAATGAATAAATACTTGAAATTTGAAAACTAGTCCTGAAAGTTTCCCTCTAGATCATTAACAGTAACTGGATATATGACTTTGAATTAGGTTCTTTGGGTTCTTTTTTTTTTTTTTTTTGGTTCTTTGGGTTATTCAGTTTAGTAATATACATTTAAGAGGTTAGTTATGAGAATCAGTTGAAATAATGTAGTAAAAATGCTTTGTGAACTTACATCTTTAGCAGCGTGGTGGACTCTCCTGTATTTTACATGCGTATGCTCATCAGAGGTAAACTGAGAGAATTTTAAGTAATTGATTTATAATTCTGTCAGGGCTGCTAACAGTTGATCTAATGGTGATAAGCTGATTTAAAGTTTTGGATTTTTTTCTCCTCTTAAATTGGTTTTCATGTAAATGCACATTTATTCTAAATGTCTTTATTATTTCTACATTTACTTCTAGTAAGGACTAGGGACAAAAGGAGGGAACATTTTCCATGGTAAATACTTGAAAAACAGTACACATGCTAAGCCTATTTTGAACTCACACTCCCAAACTATATATTTTTGACCAGGATAATGAAGTTCAATTGAGATGTTCTTTGCTTAACTGGTGCTTTAGAATAGCAATCCCAGAAAAGGTCTCAAAGATCAACTAACTGTTCCTTTAGTTAAGAGAGAGAGAGAGAGGGGTTATTGTCTTGCAGAAACATAAGGGCATTCCTCTTTAGGACAACAGTAAGTCTACTACAAAAGAAATAAAATTATAAAAGTTTAGTGTACTTATATACTTAAAATAGGGGGGAAAACCCAATCAGAAAAAGGCAGTAGGACTTTAAAATGTTACTAATTTTTTATCCAGTCCCTGCATTTGTTCTGGTCATGATTACCAATTTGACTATGCAGTTTTAGAGTCATTACTCACTTTGAGAAACACATTTACTTCTCTTCATACAGTACCTTTTATTTCACTTACCGATGATAATGAATTATCTCAGCTTTGTTCGCGTACATCAGCATTCTAATATTTTCCATTGCTGTCCTGAAAAATGTCCCCATATTCATAATTTTAAAATCTTGGGGCACCTGGGTGGCTCAGTGGGTTAAAGCCTCTGCCTTCAGCTCAGGTCGTAGGGTCCTGGCATTGAGCCCCGCATCAGGCTCTCTGCTCCACAGGGAGCCTGATTCCCCCACCCCCTCTGCCTGCCTCTCTGCCTACTTGTGATCTCTCTCTCTCTGTCAAATAAATAAAAAAATAAAATCTTAAAAAAATTTTAAGATCTCTTTTTTTTGTTGACAAAACTCAGAGTACTTCAGAATTGAATGCTGTCTGTTTTTGTGGCTGTGATCCCTTTCATGCAATGCATGTTCAAAGTACTTTCACATACATATTTCAAACATTGTTATCTCAGCTTTTAAGAGGGTATGCACTATTTTACTGCCACTGAAATGACTGCTAATTTCTTTGAAGGACTACCAATCTCAGTTCCTTTTGTCAAGATATATTTATGCATTTACTCTGCTCAAGAAATGCTTTTATGCTCGTTTTAAAGAAGTAAGTGGAAATATACAAGTGCTTTTATATTTTCCCCATTGGAGCAAGAAATTTTATCCTTATTTTAAAGGAAAACCTTTTATTTTATTACTTTTAGAGGTGGAAAGAGGGATAGGCCATTGGAAAGTTTCCCTTTTAAAGGCTGGACAATGTCTTAGTCTTCTGTTATTTTTTTTTAAAATGGAGGAAAAACGGTGTGAATTAAATATTTATTTATATGACTGACACAGATAGTCTGAGCATTTATTAAGTTAGGTAAAACCAATTTATCTAGATAATACCTCTAGGTATTTTGTCACAAATATTAAACTAATATTTTCCTAGAAGTGTGGCAGCAGAATTCATTCTTTTACTTTAAAATGTTGAATATGGTTGTATAAGTTTCCTATGGCTGCTGTAACAAACTACTATAAATTTAGTGGCTTACAGGAGCACCCATTTATACTCTAATATTCCGGAGATCAGAAGTCTAAAATGGATTGGCAGGACTACTTTCCCTCTAGAGGCTTTAAGGGAAAAATCTTTGTCTTTGCTTTATAACATCTAGAGGTATCTAGAGGCTGCCTGCATTCATTGGCATGGACTCACATCACTCTAAACTCTGCTGCTGTTGTCTCATCTCCTTCTGTGACATATCCTTCTGTCTCCCTCTTATAAGAACCTTTGTGATTACATTGAGATAATCCAGGATAATCCCCCATATCAAGGTCTTTAATTACATTACAAAGTTGCTTTTGCCATGTAAGATAACATATTCATAGGTTCTAGGGATTAGAATATGGACATCTCGGTGGGCCATTATTTTGTCTGTCATGATGGTCATTTTAAAATATGTGTTTATAAAATATAACACTAAATTTAAAAGGGAAATTTCTCTTTTAAATTCTCATCACTGTTACTGTATTTTTTTTTCTTTCTTTCTGTGAGATCATTGTAGTCTTCAGTTTCGGCAAAGGCACTTTTACTTAAATCAATCTTGATGAGTTAAACTAGGGAAGAAACATAATCATGGTTTCTTCCAGGCCATATAAATTATAAGAAGAATGATTTATCACTTCTTTAATGCTAACTAAAAGCAAAGGGCATTTATACAGGATATGTAATTTCCAGATGTAGGGAAAATGTATGTGATTGGGGATTTGTAAGACTTTGCTTTTTTCTGATTTAACAGAGACTTGTGAATATGAATCATCCCATTCACATGGCAGGATTGTGTTCATGAGACTGACCACTAAGGAAGGACTTGCGTCAGGTAATTATATGAACAAGAAAACACATTCAGTTCTCTGAAAATATCCTAAATAGTGTTTTAGAGATGATTCAACTATATCTTGAAATTGGTATTTTCAAAGAGCCTCTACTATTTCTCTGCCACTATGGCAATTCATTGTAGCACTTCCAGTGACAGTATTCTACAGAACAGGATTAATGAATTTTACTTTTGTTCTTATCTAGAAGGAATATAGTCCAGAGTTTTAAATGGCTCTTTCATATGAACATGTAGAGTGATTATTCTGTTGTCACTGTTCAGTTTTGAAATGATGTTGGAAAGGAATAAACTAAAATATTTCAGGTATTTAGGAACCAAATTTGAACATTTGATCCTATCCCCATGAAGTCAATGCTATTAAAGGGGCATTTATTCTAAAAGACTAGATATAAGTGTACCAGTTAGGTCTTTATTATAATTTTTGAGCAGAGAAGGGAAAAAAATTTCAGGCACTTGATCTACTCTTGTGAGAACGTTTTTATATAAACCTAGGACAATGTAAGTGCAGTGAAAACAACATGAGATTGATGTGTAGAGGGTGTGATATCTGCTTTACTTGAGTCAGTTAGATCAAGGTGGTCCAAAAGGGTAAACCGTCCCATGATTATATACAGCTATATCCCACTCTGAATCTGTTTTCCATTGATGTATAATGTTCTAGCTAGATGATACATAGTTAATAAATATTTATGAAAAGAAAAGAAGGAAGGGATATAAAATTAAGGTATGAGATTATTGGTGTATACATCACTCTCAGCTTTATTTTTCAATTAATGGTTCATAAATTGCATTAAAGCATAGCTTGAGAATGAGCATGTTTAATTTATCTAAAAATAATTAAATCACTAAAATTATGTAATTTGGCACTGATCATTTCTTTCTGATTTCTGAAGTTCTATATGAAAGAGAAAAGTACTATTAGAAGCCAGAACAAGGACAAATCTAAAAATAAATTTAGCATGACTTTATTTTTTTATTCTTAAATAATATTAATAGATTTTCTTTTAAGAACATATTCAATCAGAATTGATGAATATAAATAAAATATATCTTCTTGTCATATTGATATTGGGTACACAGGTGTTTGTATAGTTCAAATTTGTAGCAGGTGAAACAGTAATGCTAGAGACACTAAGTTTTACGAGCTTACTCAGATGAGTGCCAGGGGGGATCTGGCCTCTAAAATCCAAATGAAGTGTGGCTGAATCCCAAGGGGACTCTATACCTTTTTCATAGATATCTTGGGCTACAAGCTCTTCTTTACTGGCAAATTGGTTTCTTTCTGGATCACTTTGAGATCTCACATATGTTTTTCTTTTTCTGTTTCATGACATGCCCAGAAAGATCTCCATCCCTTTCCTTAAATCACACACACATACATTCACAAATTCTCACTAGATCAAGTTTTCTGGTATGCAGAGTGACCCTTGAAGTTATGGAGCAATGGAAATGTTTTTAAACCACAGGTGGGGGACGTGTAACTGAATATAAGACATTTCTATTCTTAAAAGGAGTGTTTTAGTCATTTTTTGCTAACTTTGTCTCTAGCCACATTAATTATCACTAGAGTAGCTCTGAGTCCTCTGGTCTAGTCTCCAAGATTGGCCAAGTCCAAGTTTTAGACTTCTCTTTTATGTCTAAAAATTTAGTGAAATGCTTTATTAAACAATATCCCTTTAGCCCTGAAGCTCACCTTTTCCCTTTCTCTTAATCATCTCTACAAAGAGAAGGAGCATATAGAGGTGATTCAAATTATGTTTTCCTCCAAAGAAAGAAAAAATTACTACAGGTAGTTTATGGGTTAAAGTAATATTTTTGTCTATATTAAATAGTATTAGTTGAAGTTACGGTCCTGCTGTCAATGTTAGATTATAACCAGTAAGGAGAAAAAGCCTGAGAAATTCAATCAAATGGTTTAGAGTTTGTGACACATGACAGTTCTTTGTATGCATCTTAAATAGAGTAAAGATTACAAGGAAGTGGTTTTGTTCAGAACCCTTGGAAAATTGAATAACAGAACATATATACAAGACTAATAGAGGCTCAAGTTGACTGTTTGGGTGATAACTCGCAGAAAAATTGGTTGCTCATGGTCGTCAAACTATATATATGGGGGGCTGCCTTTTAAAGAGAGCTTAGGGACACCTGGGTGGCTTAGTGGGTTAAAGTCTCTGCCTTCAGCTCAGGTCATGATCCCAGGGTCCTGGGATCGAGCCCCACATCGGGCTCTCTACTTATCAGGGAGCCTGCTTCCCCCTCTCTCTGCCTGCCTCTCTACTTACTTGTGAACTCTCTCTCTGTGAAATAAATAAATAAATAAATAAATAAATAAATAAATAAATAAATTTTAAATGAATGACTGAATAAATAAATAAAGCTTACCTCTATCCTGGCTAGTCAAGGAGTACCACAGAGACCACCTTTCTACCCATGAGTACTTTGCTTTGTGGTCCATGGTTACCAAGGGGGCAGCAAGCTGAGATCTTTCTTTGGGTACATGAAAAAATCTGCTCTTGAAAGTTGATAATGTTTGAGAATTTCACAAGCTTCTTCCCAGAAAAAGGTTAATATGGTATAAATATCCAATAAATTAAATATTAGATTCTTTGTTCAAATGCTCATAAGGCGAGGTAAGGTAAATTACTTCTCTAGTATATTCACATATTAAATGATAACTCTTAGGTCTTGAAGGAGTTAATACAACCTTTGCAGGAATATGAATTCAGGTCTGAAGAGTTGCTTCTTGAAATGAGCAGCTTTTCTCAAGTGATTATCTATTTGTTGCTAGAAAAAGTCTTGTCTACACAATTTCAGAATTTGCAATAATTTCACTCAATTCAAACAGCCTATTTGAAATTCTGTAGACAAGATTGTTTAGTTATTTGAATATGTATTTTTCAGTGAATTGTTTTTGGTTTGAAATTTACCCAAGCCAGGTATTTAGCCCATAGGCAAACCAGTGAAGACAATAGTGTTCACAGTGCCAGATTTGGGAGCCATGCAGTAGAGTTGGAATCCTGCCTCTGTCATCCAGTAGCTGTATGACTTTGGGAAAATTACTTAACCTCTTTTCTTACTTATTCACCTATAAAATGAAAATAGTAACAGGTTCTCCTTCAGATGGTTGTTGTGAGGAGTAAATGTATTAGTAAGTAAAATTACCTGGTAAATAGGGACTTCACAAATATTTTCTATAATCTGTTTATGGTTATAAACATACATTACCTATGAAACAAACATGTATAAAAACATGTAGGGAAAAACATGCTAATAGTAAACCATTTAGATTTCAAAGCACTCATTTTCTTTTAAAAATAAGGAGTTTTAATAAGGAGATTTAATTAGACTATAAACTGAGTGAATTTTTACCTATTGGTTATATAACATATAAAATACTTATTCATTTCAGCAAGGATTACAGGATAATAAGCACTCAATATAGAAAAACCATCTGTTAATTATCCAAAGTTGAATAAATTTACATAGCAGTGAGTAGAGTTCAGCTTTAGGTTGTTTTCCTGATATTCACGCTGTGTAATAAAGTCTGTATTTTTGTTGGGAGAAATATTCATTTAAGAAATAGAATGAAAAATTTTATTGGTCATAAGTGATGAGGAAATTGGTTTTGCAATTTTCATGGAATGAAGCTATTTTTCCTATATTTTTGAAGTCTTTTTACATTAATAGGGATAAAAATGCTATATTTAAGAGACAGGTGATAAAATATTTTATTTTTTTTAGAGATTTTATTTATTTATTTGATGGAAAGAGAGAGATCATAAGTAGGCAGAGAGGCAGGCAGAGAGAGAGGGGGAAGCGGGCTGCCTGCTGAGCAGAGAGCCAGATGTGGGACTCAATCCCAGGATCCTGAGATTGTGACCGGGGCCAAAGACAGAAGCTTTAACCCACTGAGCCACCCAGGCACCTGATAGGTGTTAAAATCTTTTAAGAGTGTTGAGCTGTTGAGATAAAAAGGACTACAAAGTTTCCAAGAAGTTAATTTATCTTGGAAGACTAACCTTATGACAGCATTATAAAATTTCAAATCTATTAATATTTTTACTCTTTAAACTGAGTTATGTCTTAAGTAGACATAACTAGAATTTAGTTAATAAAAGCATCAATGACAATGTTAAGTGAAGTCAACATTTTAAGCATTCTTTATTACCGATGAATCATTCCAAAGAATGAGAAGCTGATCCTACAAACTTATTTACATTTTTGTATCTTGTCTGAGATCAGGAACTTCTATTTTTATTCTGTTTTGTCTTTATCTATTGGATTCTTGATACCAATCTTTACAATTCTATAAGACTTTCTCATCATATTCTTGCACCTTAAATTTCCTTTTCTAAAATTTTTCGGCTTTAAAAGCTGCTGAAAACTTATACCTCAAGATACCAAGGCAACTCCTTCCTTTTCTTTCCTGCCAACCATCTT
Source organism: Nasua narica (assembly GCA_028533885.1). NCBI lineage: Eukaryota > Metazoa > Chordata > Mammalia > Carnivora > Procyonidae > Nasua > Nasua narica. The sequence goes on from CM052806.1 coordinate 60,999,981, forward strand.
AATAGGCCTTATACACCCTTTGCCTCTATTTTCTTACATCTCCTTTGCTCCTTACCACAGTATGATTGATTGCCCCCATCACTGTCCTGTCATTGCACAAGTCTCCAGTGATCGGCCTCTGTCAAATTAGATGGTGTTTTATAATCTGAAACCTGCCAGTTCTTTCTGCTACATAGGACAATTTTTATAATCAACATATAATTGACATGTAACTTTGTGTAAGTTTGAAATTTACAACATGATACATTTACATATTACAGTATGAATAGATATCACTATAGTGTTAGCTAATTGTGGTGAGAACATTTGAAATCTAGTCTCCTGGTAACTTTGAAGTATATAACACATATAATATCGTTGACTATTATCACTATGTTTTGCATTAGGTCTCCAGAACTTATTCGCCTACTAGTCTCAAGTTTGTACCCTTTAACATCTCCCTAATTCCCTTACCCCCAACCTCTGATAACTGCTACTCTACTCTCTGAGTCCAGATTTTTTAGATTCCACATATTAGTGACAAACTTTTTAGATGGTTTCTCTGATGAGATTTAGCATGCCTGTCTTACCTCTGTCAGCGCTTTCAGTTTCTGTTATTCCTCCTACCATCCCTAAAACATTGTCCCCTAGGGATTTAGCTGCATATCTTAGAGGATATATACACTAAACTCTCTTCTCTTCCTAATCCCATTTGTTTCCCTTTCATTTTTCCTTATTATCCCTTTGTGACCTTGTAACCCATGATGTTGTTTAAATCAGCAACATCAGCTGACTTAGTTATCGTTGTACACTTGCTTCTAGTCAGTCGTGAATTCTCAGTATCAACTCTTCACTTATTTTCTGCACTCTTCACCCTTAAAAACAACAGCCTTCCACAGTCTGCTCTGTGTCTGTGTTGGCATAGTTAAAATTTAGAAGTTTTTCTACCAACATTTTGGCTGGTTCTCTGATTCATTTACTTTTCTCTGATTGCTGATTTTGCCCTCTATAGGCCCTTCAAAGTCTGTTTTCATAGTTTGTCTTGCTTCTCTAGCTATCAACATCCAGAGGAAGTAAACACCAGCATCCCTTTGCTAGGGACCTCTAGGCTTACGGTCGGCAAGATGAAACTTAAAATTTCGCCTGCAGAGCCAGTCAGAGAGTGGCTATGATTTAAACCCACATCTGTCTGACTTCCCCCCAAACATGCTGCCTCTGTGAAAGGAAAATTTGTTTATTTTGATTGAAGAAAAATTGAGACTATTGAAAAATTCTCTCCATCTTTGTAATGATTCCATATGTTTAAATCTGTGGATTTTCTAAAGGCATATTGTTTTAACTCTTGAATAAAAATGTCCAAGTTGCTTGTTTATATATAGAACATCTATGCTGGAGAAGAATAGTCAATGTGTTGTTAATATTGCATAGCAAGGGTAAGGTGAGCTACTCTGTTTTCTTGAGAATGGGAAGATATTATCTTTCTTAGGTGTCCACTTTTTTTGATACCTTCAAGTAAATTGTTAACTTGTGTTATCTTCTGAACATATTAACAGAAATAAATAATTGTTCAACAAAGTATTACAGAGAGGAAAAACTGCAAAAGTAGTTTTGAAATCATACACTATCAATTAGTGTAATTATTGCTAAACATGCATAAAACCTGTTATTTTAGATTACTTTAGAGTCTGGCCTTCCTGTTACTTCCAAGTCTGATTTCTGTTTATCTAATTGTTTTCTTTATGAAAGTAATGTTTTCCATTTTTCAAATACTGGTAAGAATTTATTTAGTCCCTTTATCCAAAATATATATGTATATTTATTTAGCATGTACTTGGTGTAGGTGACAGGAAATACACAGATTCTGTATTTTAGAAGCCTAATCTGTTAGGAGGGACAGACAAGAGTAAAGAAAATGATAAGAAGTAGTAGGGGTAAGAGCTGTGACACAAGTCCATATGAAGTTTTATGGATATACAGAGAAAGTATATTTTTATGAAGCTTTCATAATTTACTCTATATAAATGATAATAATAATATTAAACATATATTATCATCTACTGTGTATAAAGATACACTACAAAGTGCCATATGTGCATTATTTCACTTAAACCTATCAATAACGTTGGGAATTAGAACTATTTTTCATCTCATTTTTATAGATGAAGAGTCTAGGGCTCCAAGAAGTCAGAACAGTTTCTCCAAGTCATATAGTTATCAAGTGACGTTAAGTATGAGATAAGGAGAAAAGGATGCAGGTTGTCACCCCCAAAGACTGCCTTCTTATTACAGGGTAGAGCTGCCTCAAGGCAGTGTTTTTAAGTCCTATAGTCCATGAAGAAATTGCTCTGCTCAGTGCATGACATTTGATAGTGAGATTTCTGTACATTTCTTTGTGTATTTTTTTTCCATTATGTTCTGCTTCTTTTATTCAATAGTGAAATTCTTGAAGACACCACACATTTATTTTGGTTGACAGCATGTCTTCTCAATTCTTATTTGTAATAGAAGGCTATCCACATGGATTTTGGTCAGTTTATTACTAATTAAGCCTGGGGAAAGAAGGATTAAAAAATAGAAAAGAGATCAATTATTGGTGATCTGATTAAGCAAATGGGAAAAATCTGAAGAAAAGTTTTTAAAGTTAAAAATTTTAGAACATCAAAATGATTCCCATTCTGGTTTGGATTCAGTTTTATCCAGCCCCAATTCTGTTTTTAACATAGGCATAAAAGGCCAAGTTATGATGAGAAACAGTATAAATCTCAAAGGTTAGAAACATTTACAAAATACCAACTTTATGAGACTTGTGCATTAGGATTTTGTGGTAGGCACAATTCTAAGATGACCCCTAAGATTATCAGTACCCTTGTATATGTAGACCTTCTCCCAGTTATTCAATTAAACACTAATCTAGGTGCTGCTGAGAAGAGATTGTGCAGAAGTAATTGAAGTCCCAAATCTTGAAATGTTCTTTTGATTTGGAGATTATAATTAGTAGGTGTAACACTTAAAAAGAACTGGGCTCTTCTTGGAAAGATATTTTAAGTGTCAGAGGGACTTGATGCAAAGGAGATTCTTTTTGGTTGACTTTGAGGATGAAGGGGACTATGTGACAGGGAATGATAGGTGGTCTCTAAGAGCTGAGAGTGGCTGCTACACTACAGCTAGCAAGAAGATAGGGACATCAGATCTCCTTACAATTGTAGGAATTGTATTTGTGAAGAATTAGAGTAAGTGTAGAATCAGGTTTTTCTCTAGAGTCTAATAAAAATGATAGCCTCGCTAATGCCCTGAATGGCAAGTGCAGGCAAACTGCTCCTAGACTTCTGACTCATAGAACTGGGAACAATAAATGGGTATTGTTTTAAGCTGCCACGTTTGTGGTGATATGTTACACAGCAATAGGAAACTAATATAGACTAGGAAAAAAAACAAAAAAACCCCCCAAAAAACCAAAAATCTCAGTCTGTGTTTATTGTGATGATTTTTTAAAGTGTACCCCACACCATATAAAATAATGTTGCCTATTTTCTTTTTAAAACTTTGCTCTTGTTTTCAATTCATGTGATCACTACTTATGACTTATGGATTTGATAAATGAATTATTCATAGCACTAATATGTTTGTTAAATCTTTGTATTTCTAGGCCCACAAATCCTAATCATTTCAGTCTGTTTGCATGCAGAAGTACATCCATCTCCTTGACTTTTTAGCTGGTCTTTTAAAAGTATTTTTCCTGAAGAGCAGTGATCAGACTTGAACAGGAGTGCATGTGGTACACAAATCAGGATTTTGTACAAAGGCAAAATAGTCTTTCTGAAGAAAAGAAAGAAATGGAGGCTTAGGAGGTTATATACATAAGTGGCGGACTACTTTCTACCAAAAGCACATCTACTATTACATTTACTACAAAACATGTATGTTTTGCATTTACTGTTGTATTTTTGATAGGCATTGGTCTACATAAGTAGTCTTTCTTCATTAGACTGTAGAGTTGAATATTTCAAATCCCAAGCTATGAATGGCAGATTCTAAAAACCAGAATGGAAATCTTGATATCTTCGTACTCCATCTCCAAGTTTTAGAAAAACTGGAAAGAAATTACAATGGGACTGGCCATGAACCTGGATGTTCTTGGCTCTTGTGGATCCTTCTTTTCCATAGGCTTTCTTTCTTCATTATTTCTATCATATGACTGTGGCTAGGAATGCTTCCTGATAAGGGGATGCTTCTGAAGGAATCCTGGAGCAGGATGTAGGCTGCTTCAGTTTGAAAAAATACAGGTCTTTAGACAAACAAAATAAATAAATGAAACCCACAAGCTCATTTATGCTCTATGTCCATTCAATAGGGTCGAAGCACAATGTTTGGCACATAAAAGGCATTCAGTAAGAGTTCTGTGAATGCACAGATTAGAGGCTCCCAAGACACCTTGCCCCAAGATTTGATGATTTGCTAAGAGGAGTCACAGGACTCAGTAATATATTTTTACTCATTGTGATTATTTTTTACAGTGTATATATAATGCAAAATTAGCAAAGGGTAAAGGTGCATGGGGAAAAAGGTGGAAAAAGCCAAGTACAAGATTCCAGAGTCCTCTCCTAGTGGAGTTACACAGGATGTGCTTAATTGCCCCAGAAATGAGTTACAACACATGTGAAATAGGAAGTTCATTAGAAACTAATTTCCAGGCTTTTTATTGGGAAGTGGTCACTTAAACAGCCTTTGCCTGGCATTCCAGACTTGCTAGAAGGAAGGCAGGTATTTAGCATAAGCCATATTATTTGCACAATGGTGTGGTGAAATCTCTCCTAAAATCTAAGCTCTTAGCTGTCAGTTGAGTCAACCTTGCAAGCAGTCCTCTGGAGGTATAACAGTGTCAGGCCTACTATGTTAGCTCTTTTCTGCATAGTGTTGAAGTAGAGATTTGGAACCAAAGACCTACCCAATATTTACTTGGTCATTACCCTTAGGAATGGAAGATTGGTAGCCAGAAAAGCATTTGAATATTTTGAAGTTTTAGCCACTACAGACTGTCCAAGGAAGCTACCACAGCCTGTCCAATAAATCTATCTTAAAGGAAAATGTGGATTATGGGAAATTGAAGTAAGATTTATGCGTGATATAGTGTCTCTCAAAGCTCTGAATAAGCCCATTAAGCTATATTTATGAAGTTCCTACTATGTGTTAAGCATGTTCCTGATATAGAATTATGTGAGCAAGAGAAAAAAGCCCCTGCTTTCTGGACCTGATACTATAGTGAGGGGAGACAGACAAATACAAACAAATAAGTGATAAGTTCTAAGTAAATTAAGGAGAAGGATGGGGAATTATAGGATAATAGGGAGTATATTTGAAATAGTTTATTTGGGAACACCTCATTAATAGCTTAACATTAAGCAAAGACTTGAAGAATTTAGAAGAGTAAGCCATGTAGGTATATAGGAGAAAACATTTCATGTGGAGGGAAACCCAAATGCAGATGCAAAGATTTTGAGGAATGAATGTAAATAGTGTATTCAAGGTAGCTGGAGAAGAGTGATCGTGGGAGATAAGAAATGATGGAAGGATGGGAAGGTACAGAGCCTTGGGACTTTTTAAGGACTTTAGTTTTTACTCTGAGTAAGATAGGAGGTCATTAAAGTGTTTAGAGTACAGAAATGATATGACCAAACTTTGTTTAAAATAATACTCTGGCTGTTGTGTTGAGTTATATTGCTGGTGCAATGGCAGAAACATAGAGACCAGTTCAGAAGCTAATGTACTGAGATGCTGATGGCTTGGATCAAAGCGATCATTTGGATGTAGTGAGTTATGATCAGATTTTGGTTATATTTTGGTAAGTCAAAAGTCACAATTCTCTCTTTGGTAAGTCAAAGGCAAGTCACAATTTTCTGGTGGACTTGACATGAGGAGTTAAGAATGATGCCATAGTTTGGGTGTGAACAACTGAAAGAAAGAAATCACCATTTACTAGATGGGGAAGATTGCCGGTGCCACATGTTCTGGGTAAACACTTGAGAATTTAATGTTGAATACTATGAGATGCTTTTTAGATGTATACATATGTAAGAATCAAAAAGGCAGTTGGAAATAAGAGCCTGGGATTCAAGGGAATTGGTCAGAAGGTATAATTTTGGGAGTTGTGAGCCAGTAAATGGTATTTAAAGCCCAAGATAACCACGTGAGTGGGTGTAGGATCCAACCTTGAGCATTTCTTATTGAGAAGCCAGAGAGACTGGTGCTGGAGACTAAGAAGGAACTACCTACAAGAGAGGAGGACACCCAAGAGAATGTAGTGTCTTGGAAGACAAGTGAAGGAAGTATTTACAGGAGGAAGGAATGATCAAACCTATTGAACAATGATGGATCAAGCAAAATAAAGATAGAGCAATGATTGGATTTTTACACCTCGAGATAATGCTGACCTTGAGAGGACCAGTTTAGGTGAATATCTGTCAGTTTTATATAGTTGCTGGGAACAGACCCTACCTCTAGCTGTTTAAGTAAAATAATCAGGAACAGAACTCCAGGGATTATATTCTACATGGACCTCAAAGAACTCTATCTTTCTTATGGCTCTGGATTGTCCCAGTTCATTTGGAGCAGAATCTACTGCATGGCATCATCTACTACATGGCATCACTGGATGCAATCTCTTGGCTTATGCCCTTACTGCTAACTGCCTCAGTATCCCAGTTTTTTGATTACTGAGAGAACTTGTTTTTTACTCAGTTTTTCATACTAGGGTATAGATTTTAAGATATAAGTCACCATCAGCCCATATAATCATGTCCTTTGGTAGGTTTCCATCTCCGTGTAGTCACTTATGACTTCTAAGTGTGATGAGAGTTGGAATTGTATGATAGAGAACATAGAAATATGCAGAAGGTGTACATAAGATTGACCCTGTGACATCTATTGAGACAGCTGGGTGACAGTCTCAGCATTTTGAACTGCATCGTTCTGTTAATATTTGCTTATGAGCTGAACTGTTAAAACGGAATTACTCTGAATTCTTACCTTGCCAACATAATGTCATTGGCATTATAAATTTGCTATTCATTTGTTGTACCCCTTCATTTGTTTGGCCCTGCCCGTCTAATCTTAAATCGTCTCTGATCATTATATTTTGTATCAGAGATTTTCCCAGAGGTAGTTGTAGCAGGTCATTAAAGAATGTTTTCTTAGTCTTGCTTTTGTTATACCAAATTGACAAAATTACTTTTTAGTCAAGTTTATATAACACTTATTTCGTAAATTTATGGACTATGTTAAGAGAAGAAAAAATAAGACATCTACAGGGAGTTAGATCAGATGTCTATTTTCTTACTTCTATATGAAACACAGAGATAAGCATGGACAGTTGGCTAAAATTACTTTTAAATAATCATGTAATTCAGTTAGTAATTACAATAGACTTAAGGGCTTTATATCTAATGTTAAATCATAATAAAATTTTTAAGAAGCTGTTTAGAAAGAGTTTTTATTAGTTACATTTATAAATGTTAGCTTTGATAATCTAGACCACTTCGTTATGCCTTCATTATTGAATTTTAACTTACTATATTGTGAGTCTTCCTCTAAACTGTGACCTTTAATTATCACTAGAACATTGATTTCTTGAAGCCTTTAGGCTATAATTGATCTTAACAGTTAGAATTTTTTCACCTTCTAAGAAGGTGGTAGAGACATGTATTAAACTATAAGAGAGAAATGTGAACTTGAAGTTTCTACATTAAATACACATGTAGAAAGTATGAAGTTAGTTGTGATGCTGTATCATGTATCTCGTTCTTGCTTTATACAATAGGCTGCTATTTATTTAGCTTTCTAAAGTTCAAAGAGAGGGAAGGACCTCAAAATTCTTATTGTCCCGCACTGATTTTGTTTTTTGTTTTCTTATGCTGAAAGACTCTTTAGTTTTAAGGAAAAGATCCAACTATTTTAACCTTTAACATTGATGTTTTGGTTAGAAAGTCTTTCTATGCTGTCTAAACAAAAAGTAGGAGGAATCATCTATTAAATTATAAAAGATATGTGGTCTCTGTAAATTACCTAAATTGTCAAATGAACATGTTTCTTTCCAATTAAATATTGATGACAATTTGTTGGTCTTCAGTAGACTAAATCCTAGACTTGAGGAAAATATCACCTTAGGGGGAGTGATATTCAGTGATATTTGAATATTCATAAATGGTATAGACAAGGTGCTCTTATAGAATGAATTTTGGGGGGCACCTGGGTGGCTCAGTCATTAAGCATCTGCCTTTAGCTCAGGTCCTGGGATCCCAGGGTCCTGGTATCAAGCCCCACATTGGGCTCCCTGCTCTGTGGGAAGCCTGCTTTTCCCTCTCCTACTCCCCCTGCTTGTGCTTTCTCTCTCTCGCTGTCTCTCTCTCTGTCAAATAAATAATTAAAAAAAAAAAAGAATGAATTTTGGTGTGGAAAGGGATTTTTGAGACCATCTACTTACTCAACTTCTTCATTTCATGAGGTGAAGAAATGTGTCACAGAGAAGTTTTAGTGACATCCTAATCTCATATATTAAGTGGCAGTGAAAGACTCCAAACATGATCTTTTGATTCTCAGTTCGGGGGTCTGTTTACTACAGAGCAAGGCTTTTGTTAAGGGTGGAAAGATAAGCTTTAAGCTGAATTAAAAAAAAAAAACTACTTTCTACAATAGGGAATAATCATTTGCTTCTTTGTAAATATATGCAGATATAGAATAGTGAAAAGAAATATATACACTACGTAAAATAGAAAAGTATAAGTTTAAAATACTTAGGAGACTGATAATTAAACACTAACTGCCTATTCATTGGTATTATGGAATTAATTTATTTTATAAATAGTAATAGCACTGTGGTTTTGTTTGAAAAGAGTCCTTATAGAGACACATACTAAAATAGTCACAGTAAAATGAAAAATAAATATGAATAGATTCATGGAGTGTTTAAGAGAAAGTTTTGCAGGAGAGAAACATAATGCTTGATTGAGAACTTGGCAGTTGCGAGCTGTGTGCCTGCTGCGTAGGCAGGGCCTCAGGGGAAACCACTACCTTGGTGGGCTCAGTAAGGGGCCAAGATCTGGTTCTCTGTATTCTATGTTCAGTAAGTTATTTTTGTTATCCTGGGCTCTGGGGAATTGGTTGGAACTATCTAAGCTTAGCAGTTTATAAATTCATAGGGAGGAACTTTTTTTCCAATGGTAGAAATAATTATATCTGCTATTTAGGGCAGTACCTTTGCAAAGTACGTGGAAAATGGAACTGGAAATCAGAGTTCCCTTATGAGCATCATGTTAGAGCCAAAGAAGCTGAATAGATGGTAGGATGTTTCATTCATAAATGGAACTGCCTAGAGACTTGCTTTTGTTTCACTCTACATCATTCTTTTTTTTTTTTTTTTAAGATTTTATTTATTTATGAGAGAGAGAGAGAGAATTCCAGCAGGGGGAGAGGGGCAGAGGGAGAGGATGAGGGAGAAGCAGACTCCCCCTAAGCAGGGAGCCTTATGTGGGGCTTGATCCCAGGATCTTGAGATGATGACCTGACCCGAAGGCAGATGCTTAACCTACTGAGCCACCCAGGTGTCCTACTCTACATCATTCTTATATAAAAATTGATTCTTTTTATGAATATGTTTCTCCCTTACCAGGCCCTTGAATCCATTGAAATGATTATTCTCCAACTTCTTATCGTTAGTCATCAAAAATTTTGTGACATCATGCTAGACAAGAATGAACTTAATGCAAAAATTTTGAAGTTACATTTGACTAGTCTACCTAAATGTAATGCTTGGTCACTGGATTTGGTGAATACCTAGTCTCATTATGAACACCTTTACAAAACTGTATTCCTCAACTTGGTCTCTTCAATGCCTGATACCCAGAAGACCAAGGGTCAGCAAAGTATGGCCCACACTAAATCTACCCAGATGCCTGCTTTGTACAGGCTGCAAGCCAAAAATTGTTTACATACTTCTAAGTGGTTGAGAAAAGCCAAAGAAGACATGTGACATATTTCATAGCATGTGAAAGGTATATGATGTTTAGATTTCAGTGTCCATAAATAACTTTTATTGGAATATAGTCATTTATGGCAGAGTTGAAGTGCTGCAACAGATACCACATTGTCTGCAGAGACTAATATTTACTGTCTAGCCCTTTACAGAAAAAAAGTTCTGATCCTATAGTGGACAACTCATATTTAATAAATTAAAACATCTTTTGGGGTGAGCTACACTTGCAGAACCTTGTTTAGATGTTGGTTCACAATTTTTAATTATAGAGGATCTGAATGTTCTCAGCCACAATATCTGAAGGATATTGTTTTTTTACTCATTCATTCATTTAATCATTTGACATTCATTATATGCTTCCTACAAACAATTATGACTTGTGGGCTCAGCCAGAGAAATTAGGATGGTCAAATTCAGACTTAAATTTTAGAGGTTATTGTCGTAGAGGCAAACTTGCCCCTCCCTGCACATTCTTCTGAGTGAGACTGTGAAAGGCAGCATGAGGCAAGATGGACCATAGCTTTGACTCAGTTTAAGTTGTAGCTGGTTGGCTGTCTATAGTTTTCAAATTCATGAAAAAGTTATGTAGATCTACCATGCTAACAATGCTTTCTTTTCATTTTTTCGTATTGGTTATAGTGCTAAAGTTAAGTGGAAATTGGAAACAAAGAGGGATATCTGAATCTCTGTCAAAGCACAATTTTGAGTCAGTCAGATCATAAATGTTCCAGCATAACTACATCAACACTGAGAGTCATTTGAGTTAATACATATTTAGTGCTCCAGATATAAGGAGGTTCATCATTGTATTTGCTTTAATACAGTCAGAGAAACTTTAATTTTAATTAAATCATCTGTAGTTTTATCTTAGAAGACCAAATGCAAAGTGAATTTTCTTCAGAGAGAAATTCCAATCTTAGATTTATTCCCAGTTCTCTAAACTCCCAGGCACCTAATCTATACTACTTAGATCTGGATTCTTTGAAAAAACATTTTCCAAAGTGAAGATCGAAAGGTTGACTCCATAACTATGGACCACTCTTAACCCCATCCAGTTTATTTTTCTTAGAACTGCTGGGCTTTTTTTTTTTTAAACCTAAACCAGTTATATTTTCCATTGCGTAAAACTTTTCAATGCTTTCCAGTACTCCTGTAATGAAATATAAACTTTTAACCTTGGCTTACAGTGTGCAGCATAACTGGCCCCTGTCTGCCCATCGGTCTCATACCACAATCTCTTCACTCCCATGTCATTGTAACCCTGATCTTCTGTGAACATAGCAAACTCTTTCCAGCTTTAGGGCTTTGATGCCATCTGTTTCATCCGCCTGAAGTGCTTGTCCCTGGTCCTACACATTGCTACTGTTCTTCATTACTTATGTCAGAGCTTAAATGCCATCTCTTTAGGGGTGCTTTGTCTTCACTCTATCTAAAGTAGATGACAGAGTTTCTCTTTGTTATCAGAGAAAAGTTGCAATAACAAGAAAGTCTTACTCAAGTCTATTGCAGCAAAGGAGAGATATTTAACTCAACCCCACCAAAACACAAAGCAGGAGAGTAAATAAATGCTGGGGTGAGATAGTGGAAAACTACTGGAGACATTAACAGTGAGGTTGCCAGGTAGGCCAGCTGTGTTTGATAATCATAATTGGTGGTTAGACTCCTACCTTCCCACAGAGACTGAAAAGAAGGGGTCCTATCTTTCTTTCTTGATGATTGTATTTCAAAGGAATGGCCCAGGTCCTTGATAAAGACACTGCTGCCTTGTAAAGCTGGTAAGGGGTTAGGAGAAGATTCACATCTAAAGGGGTGGGGGAGAATAATTTGCAATGGCAAGTTTTCTAAAGTAAATCCTCTAAGAAAAGGGATTTTGGGGTCTATAGTTAGGCAAGAGCCTGTCTTAAGTTTATTAAACTGAAGGGGATTGCTAGTGTGATATTGGTCATCATTATGCTTTTTCACAGGATTCCAGTTATTTCCTTGAGAGTATTTATATAAAAGTTATTACTAACTAATTTATTGCATTTTTTTTGTCTGCTCCTCTAGAAGAGGCATGAGAGCAGGTATTTTGACTGCCTTATTCTTTATTGTATCCTCAATCCATGAGACAATGCCTAGAACATAGTAGGTACTCAAGAAATGTTAACAGAATGAATAAGTGAATGAGTATAAACACAGAGACAAGTGGGGTTTTGTGGAAATATTCTGAGCATATTGATGATTTTAGCAACTATGTTAATGACAGGACTTCTTACCATGTACATATATGGCATAAAAACATTAAAATTGTGAATTGGTGACTACTAATTGGAAGCTTGCTTAAAGTGAAAACAAGTGAATAAGTATTAAACCACATTCAATGTGTAAATGTGTACAACAGTACATTTAATTAGTTCATATCATTCCTTTGTGTACAGCTCTATATTTTTCCATGGCAGCTTTGCAGCTGAAGTGAGACCTTGTACTTTTTTTCTTATCCATGGTAAGTATGAGTCCATTCTAAGACTCAGAGACTATTTACATAATCAAATACAATTAAGAAAGTTTTGATCTATAAGGCTTTTTTTTAATATATCAGAGGTAAGACCCCTAAAAAAACTCAGGTTCATTCCAGATTCATGAAATCACTAAGGCATCAGTGTGACTGTCATAATTAACTAAATCACAACATCCAAGTTGTAATATATTCAGTTTATGCAAATGAATCAGTAAAGAGCAAAATGCTACAGTACTGGAAAATCATGTTTTTCATGAAAAACAAGGATGACTCATTAGACATGCATCCCACAAAGTCTGTTTTGTATTCAGAAAGCCAAGAAAATACAGATCAGATCCCATTTCTGAAAAAAAAAATTTATTAGAAACACAGGTTCTGGATGACTGGCTCTTGAAAGTGGAGATAATCAATCAGAAAATGATGACATCCTTTTCTTAAGGTTAATTGTACTCTCAATTGCCTTTAAAAGATCGTGATTTTATGGTAATGAGGTAAAGCTAATGTTCAAAAATTCCTATACTGCCAGTAAAGAATAATGCATTCTTTTAAATTAAATAACTTATGCATCATATTTTGTTTCCTTAAACACATAGTATGTTTGACTGGGAAGTAGAGCCTAACCTTTAAGGTCTGAAAATCTTTAATTAAAATAGAAATAGAGTCACGTAATTGTTTAATAATATACAAAGTGACTTATTCCTAATGGGAAATATACAGAATTTTTTGAGGTATATTCGATCATGTTTTTGACCTGTAAAGATTTTTTTCTCTAAATACCCACACACTTACTAATGCTCAGGCTATTCTAGACTCTGTTCTTTTTTTTTTCTTTCCTTATACATACTTGCTGGTGAATCTCACCATCTCCCTTAGTTTTGGGAACCATCTGGATATATATTTTTTGTTTATGTTCTTACAAGAGTAAAAAAAATATCCACTATTAGCATGACAGATCAAAATCTGAAGGATAGGAATTCTGGCCATAGGGAATAAAACTACTTGTTTTACAAGGTTTCCTTAGGATGTGGTGTGAGAGAGTTGAGCTGAATGGATGGTATATCTGGGCAGTTAGGTAGGAATAGGCAATTGGCATTAAAAAAAAAAGTAGAGTTGTGGGGGTTGGGGCAGCAGGCAGGGTGTAGAGGCAGTGACCTATTCATGGGCACTGGAAATTAGGTCAGGATTCTTGTTCTCATTTAACAAATGTACAGGAAGCACTCTGAAAGGTACTGAAGTCTCTTCATATGCTCTATTCCTGAGTAATTCTCTTAGATTCAATTACACCTTATGCTGGTCACCCTTAATGTTCTATTTAACTCTAATTTCCTCTTCACTACAGACTAGCCTATGCATTTCTTGACATCTGCTTTTGTAGATCTCATATATTGTCAAATCCTTCTGATGGAACTCTTAACTTCTTCCCACTCCACTATTGGTTCCCAACTATCCATTGCTTTCTCCATTCTCTTCCCACTTCACCATTCTTCCTAACCATCCATTGGTTTCTTCCACCACCCTAGAAAATAGTCTCCATCTTCACATTCTAGACAGTTTCTCAACCTAGAAGAGTCAGCTTGGATTCCTTACTTTCTCTGACAATGCTTGCATTTAGGCTCTAAATATATTTTGTGAAGTTAAGGGCTGAAATACATATTGGATCTGCCACCTTCTCTCCATCTCTGTTGCCTTCATCAGGGTCCAAATCTTCAACATCTCTCATTGGGATCATTTAAATAACCTCCAAATCCTTCCCTCATACCAGTCTATTCCCTGCACTAAAGTTCTCTTCTCAAAATTCAGGTTAGATAATGTCACTTTCTTGCTTATAACACCAAAATGACTTTCTCTTGTACTTAGAATGAAATCCAAGTTTCCAAGACTGTCTACCTTCCTGGCTTATGCCAGACCATGCTTTCTTTACTCACTGTATTTACACTCATTTGCCTATTATGTAAATACTCTAAGTCTTTCCTGATTCAGAGCTTCTGTATATATTCTCTCTTCTGCTGAGATCTCACCCATCACAAATGCACACATACTTTTTGCATAGGTAATTATTTCTGTTTTTTCAAATCTCATCACTTGATTGTCCTCTCTCAGAGAAATTTGCCTTAATTATTCTATCTAAAGAAGGCCCTCCTCTGTGATTCTATATTTATGCCTCTTTTTACTATAGAAATTATTTTATCTTGAAATAACTCAATATCTTCCTCCCTCTCTCACCTTCTTTCCTTCCTTCCTTCCTTCCTTCCTTCCTTCCTTCCTTCCTTCCTTCCTTCCTTCCTTCCTTTCCTCCCTCCCTTCCTTCTTTCCACTCATTTTGTTTTGTTTATCTCTTATGGAATGTAATCTCTAGAAGACCAGAGACCTTACTGGTCTTGTTCACCATTCTATCTTTAGTACCTAGCATAGGGTCTGCCACAATGTAAATATCCCACAAATATTTGATGAATAAATGGCTCTTGGAGATACAGAGAAGAGTAAGACAAGGTCGGTGGCCTCAAGCTACCACTGCTGAGTGAGAGAGTACTCCTAGAGAAATAGCCCACCCTTAATTCATTAATACTGAACAGAGGCTTAGACAAAGTCCTGTGGATGCCATAGGACCCCAGAGTATACAGAGAGAGGGAATATATGGAGAAATAAAGAACACTTAACTAGTGAACTAATATTTTAACAGAGAAGTAAGCTCTCTAAGATTCAGAGGCTTTAAGAGGAATATGAATGAGTTCCTGCCCTTTTACAATATACACCGCTTTCTAAACCCTGGAAATACATGTGTGTAGAGAGTAAAATCTACAGGGATGCACATGTAGGTAAGTCACTATTGGATTGATTTTTCTTCTGTACTTCTTCTCTGTTGTCTTTGTCTTTAGAAACTTTCCTAATGAGTGGAAAGCCATTATTTATAATTTAACTAATATATTTCCTTTGAAATTTTCATATTTGTTTAGCTTTTCTATCTTAGAAAGAACATCCTTTCAAGTGTTTTTCAGGTCTAGTAATTTTCTTCTACTTAAAATATCAGGCATTAAAACTCAAACTAAGAGAGCTAGTCTTTTATTTGTTGTATCTCCCTTATTCTAATGCCTCTGTAGGGTGTAATTATTGATGATGTTCTTTCTACCTATCTGTCTTCACATGTTAGTGAACCGATATCTGACTGTGTAAGATGGAATAATACTAGTTGTTGACCAACTACACCCTAAATTTAGACTTTTAATGTCATAAAAATATTTCTCACAAACTTAATAGTTCTACATGAATGTTCATGGTGAGCAGGAAGTTTCTTACTTCCTGTGGTAAGTAAGAAATGTGGTAATTCTGGAATCCAGAGTCCTTCTATCTTGTGATTTTGACATCCTATAGGAGCTCTTAGGTAAAAGACAAAGAGACAGTGGAAAATTAATGTTTGCTTTTAAAGATTTTAGCATGAAAGGGACAAACATATCTGCTCACATCTGCTGGTGAGAACTAAGCACACCGTTCGTAGCTACAAGAGGTATTTGGGACATGTAGTTCCTGGGTGAGTCAATGGCTCATAGTACTAAATCTTCCAGTGGAAGGGGAGCATTATTTTGGTGGCTATCTCTAGCTATCTCTGTTGCACTGATCAATAGTATAATAGAAATACTCATTTTCTTACTCCAACATGAGCTTAAAATTTTGTTGGACACTAGCATCTGTGTCACATTGACCAACAGTATAATAGAAGTATTCACTTTCTTACTCCAATGTGATCTCTGCCTAATAAAATTTTCCATACTAAGCTTCTTTTATGTATTGTCAACAATTAATTTTATTACCAGTTCCGCCAATAACTTTATGTCTTTTTAAAAAAAATCTGTTATATGATTTATTTACGGGTCTAATGGGTACTTTGCTTTTATTTCCTTGTAAAGGCATAGGAAGAAATGGTAGGCAGATCATTTGGTTCTGCTTTTGGCACAAATAGAGAGGAAGTGCTCCCTGTTAATTCATAATGTATTGAGTACACCATACCCATTTTAGCTCACTTCCTTTGGGTAAAATAGGCCAACTGGGTAAGAGTGCACACTGCTGGGATGTTCTCTTCTACAAGAACATCCCTGCTGTGTTTCTTGTGCTGCCTTCCAGTTACATGAACGTTTGCCCTAAGAATGTGAATCTGTGCCCATTGAAATATGTCTTTCTGTGCTTTCTCAGAAAGTTATTGAATAAGATAAAGCATCTTGTGTTCATTTTGATGAAATTTATATTATCATCGATTCATTTTTCTGAATTATATTTTGTTACATCAACATATAACAAGATTTTAAGCATAAAATCACATGATTTTATGTGAGAATTTAATATAGATGTAAGACACAATACAAAACAAATGACATTTTCAGCATCATTATTTTCAGATGGGATGTAGACAAAGGAAAAGAATAATATTTTACATATGACATTATATTTTTATCTGGTCTCATACTTATTACCACATCTTGTTAAAAGAAAAAAGGAATAATGGAGAGTCTCCTTCCCAATCCCAGAGAAGAAAATGAGATTACCCCATCCTTCTTCCCTTAAATATCATTAGTGTAATGGAATATCCATTCATCAATATGTTCTTTTAGAGCTGCTAATTGTTTGCTAAATTCTGAAAATATTTTATTTCCAAATTATTTGTATATATACATACGTATTACCAAATCGTTTTTAAAGCAGCAAAGTGTAATGCAAAAAGTGAGCTGTCACTTCCATCCTCCGTCACCCCTACCAAAAAAAGGGAAGACACCCCCCCCAAACCCAACTTAACTTGATATTCGTCAAGAGATTTGTATGTTTTCCTAAAAACAATTACAATTTCATAGTCAAAAAGTGTAGCTAGGTAGATCAAGATCACCTATTTAATGACATTGTAAATTTCACTGAATAAATATCATAGAAGATCAGATGATACCTCTACTTTTTCAGTATTTGTCATCCAATCCTGGATGGTAAAGAAACAGAAACATGTACCCTGGAAGTTTGCTTCTTTGTTTCCTGATGTCAACACTTAAAAGATTGGTGGCTATATTTCCTCCTCTGCTATTACCAGTGAGCTTGATGAGCTTGGATCTAGCAGGGTGGCTACTGTCAGGGGAGCAGTTTGGCTTTGTAAAATTACATAAAATAAAACCTGTTTTGGCAATAGTAAGGAATGCAATTGCTCAACAGTAAGCTTGCCTAAGCCTGAACAGACGGAAGAAAAGTAGAGCAGACTGCTACACAGATGATGATAAACAACAGTTAGACCCAAAGTTGGGTGGCTTGATCTGAGAAGTATTAAAGAAGCCATTTGCATCAGATGTTGGAACAGTTAAGCCACGCTTGAAGTCGATGTATATCATTGGAGGCTGCTTTAAATAATGTGATGCAACACAGATATTTTATGAATTTACAAAGCCAGATGGGAAAAGGAGTAAGAATTTTAGAAGGAACAAACTGGCAGGAAACACTTTTATAGATGTCACTCTGAACTGATGCATTATGGAGAAGTAGCCTAATGGGCTTAGGAAAGAAAGAAATATCATGAATATTAAATAGAAATCTCAGATTTCATCAAGACTTTCCAGTTTGTGTGCATCTCATTGTCTACACTAAAGCAGCACATGCTTCCCATTCCTGTCATCTTATACTTACTGAGAAAGCTAATGTGTATGTGTGTTTATGTGTATGTGTGAATGTTTGTGTGTGCCTATATTTAGGTGCAGATAAATACACATATAGATATAAAGATGTATAGATATAACTATATACCAGAATGGAACTTCTTACAGCACTCTATTTTATTTAAGTATCTTGAATTAACAAACTTACAAATAAGCTCTCAGAGTTACAAGTTCATTTTTAGATAAAGTTTTCTTTCAAAATAATTTTAGCTTTATAGAAGAGTTGAAAAGATAGCACAGAATGTTTCTGTATACCCTTCACCCAGTTTCCTCTAATGTTAATTTCTTTGTTTCTTCAGTTCATTTATCAAAACCAAGAAATGAATGTTGGTATGATATGATTAAACCAACTATAGCCTTTATTCAAATTTCCACAGTTCTTCTGCTAATGTTATTTTTCTTGACACCTGGGATACCACACTGTGTTTAGGCATCACATGCCCCTTAGTCTCTTCTGATCTGTGACTATTTCTTGGTCTTTACTTGTCTTTCATGACCTCGATACTTTTGGGGAGTACTGATCAAGCATTTTGTAGAATGTCCTTCAGTTTGGGTTTGCCTGATGTTTTCTCATGAAGAGATTGAAGTTGTGGAGTTTGGGAAGAATACTACAGATGTGTTTGCTCTTGCCACGCCCTGTTGGAGGTATTTGCTATCAAAATGACTTCTTACTTGGTTAAGGTGAGATCTGCAAGGTTTCTCCACTATAAAGTTTCTATTATTCATGTACTTTAAAATATGCATATCTTTTATGCAAGAGTTACATATAGGATACAGTAGTTATTATTGAACTACCTGATATTATTAGTTCTGTTAGGTGAATAGGAAGAGACTAATTTTAATGACATTGACAAAAGCACATAATGTGGAGAAAATATCCTTTGCTTCCTGAACATACAAATGATAGAATATGCAGATAATCCCTACAGTAGCATTTTAAAGATGTTACATTAGAAATAATCTTTCGACACATTTAACATTGCTTCTCTGTATATACAGTATTAGGAAATAAAAAATGAGTCCTTTATTACTCTCTTAACTTTTTTAAACTTTGTCTCTTTTTTTCTCTTGGACATACAGCCATTTAATTGGTTCATTTTGGCAAGGATAAACAAGCTATCCAAATAAGGGATCGCATTTGTCTTTTGATCTTTCTCTTGTTTAGGTATGGTTAGACATAGACTCCAAAATAGTCTCTTGAGACTCCAAAGAGTAAAGCAGAGATTCTGTAAATGTGCACATCTGTTATATTGCCAAGGTGAAAACAGAAAAGAATGAAAAAAGTATAAAAATTTCTATAATTTTATTGTTTACTTATTTAAAAGCATTTGCAATATATTGACAATAAAGAAGAAAAATACATTTCAGTGACATCTGGATAACTTTTTTTTGAAGATTTTATTTATTTATTTGACAGAGAGAGAGATCACAAGCAGGCAGAGAGGCGTGCAGAGAGAGAGGGAGAAGCAGGCTCCTCGCTGAGCAGAGAGCCCGATGCGGGGCTCGATCCCAAGACTCTGAGATCGTGACCTAAGCCGAAGGCAGAGGCTTTAACCCACTGAGCCACCCAGGAGCCCTGGATAACTTTCTTTTTGACTTTCATGGTTTAAAAAGCTCCATAATGGTGCCGGTAACGTGAAGAGGCATTTTGAAGCCTTTGGTTCTAGGCAACTTCCTTTTGCTACCATTTTATCTAAGCTTGCAGTGCTGTGGGCTTGTTTGAGGAGGGGTTGTTGACAGTTAATCAAGAAACTTTAGGAAGAAAAACTCTCTTCAAACTAGACCAAAAGAAACATGATTAGGTAAAAAAGAAAAAGAATAAAAAGAAATAATTTAAAAACCTGTGAGAAAGGTGTACATTAGCAGATTAGTTTTTAATTTGTTCAGAACCTTACCTAACTTCAAGCCCTACCAGTCAGCACCTGACTGTTAAGGATCCACTTTAACCTCAAGGTGGGCAGCATGCCACGTGCTCACAGTTCTCAAAGGAAGTTAGTCCCATTGTGAAAGGCAAAAGAGTGAGGATGAAGACAATTCGCCCCTGTAGCCATTCATCCAAGATCCTAGCAATAGTAGAAGTCAAATGCTATCTTGTATTTCTGGAATAATTTTAAGAATTAAAAACATCCCACATGATATTTTATTTTTATTTATTCTCTCACCTTCACCTACTTTCATACAGGATACCAATATTAATGTTGAAATTACAAAAACAGCATTTAGTTACTAATCACTACTATGTGGTTTTAAACATACATATTTCTTATTGGACAGCTCTCTTTAAAGTAGGGGTGTTAACCATGAACTTAAACTACAGCAAAGTTATTTATGAAGACCCTCTGTGTTTCTCAGGTTCAGAGTTTTAATCCTGATGTAGTACCTTTGTCTCCTGATCAGGTTTAGTTTTGGACCTATCCCTACTTTTTGGAGGAAGTATGTAAAAGCCAGTACCCTGAAGTACAATTAGAAAGTTAGAAAGGAGGGATAGAGGGAGAGAGGGAAACAATCAAAATAGCTTTCTTCTTTCTAAGAATAGGAAATTTTGAGACTTAGAATAAATGAAAGACTTGATCTCTAGCTTCTATTCTGCCCTCTCCTATATCTACCTTTTGACAAATCTACTGAAGTTGGGCTTGAACCTTCGCTGTCTTAATTCAAAATCTGGGCATTTTTAAACTCTCATTGAGAAGAAGAATCTCTGGAACTTCTGAAAGGCACAGGACTTACCTAAATATGGAGAAAGATAAGCAGTGAACCAGTTGAAAGTGAGAATAGTATCTGTACTTGGATCCCAGCCTAATACACCGTGTGTCTTAGAGAGAGGAAATTACATTTGAGAATTTAAAAAGAAGAGCTACTTTACTAAAATCACACTAAGATAGAAAAAGCATAAGGCAATAAACCTTACTTGTCGACTGTGTCATAAAGGTATACTTTAAGCCCAAAGAAGGAGTACTGTTTGAGGGTAAATGACAGATGTCTGAACAGGAAACCATGTTTATCTACATTTGAAATTGAGAAACAATAAAACAGAGCAAGAAGCCCAGGCACAAATCATGTCACTTTTGTTTCTTTTTGTTTTCTCCCCAAATTTGTTTATTTTAATTTTTCAGTATTACAAGATTGATTGTTCATGCACCACACCCAATGCTCCATGCAGTACGTCACTTTTGTTTCTAACATCAGGATCCTCAACAGCAGACATTGCTTCAAGTAGCAAGGCCTAAATGAGAGAGGATAAAAATATTCCCTTTCTGGTGGTTGCTGAGAACAAAGATAAGACATGACTTCAGAATTATTTAGAAGGAATTTGAGAAGCCTGGAGTTTTTTGTTTTTGTTTTGTTTTTGTTTTTGTTTCTACCAAGCAAATAGGAGCAGAACTAGAGAAATACTAATTTTGCCAATGTTATTGTGATCCTATTTTATTGTCCATGGCCTGGGCAAATGAAGGAAATAAGACAATTAATTTATTTGTGATCTTAAATACTTTATTTGTATTCATGAACAGTACAGATTCTATGTTACCTGTTTGTAGTTAGAGATTAAAGTTCAATTCACAAAGATGCATGGCATAATATCCAAATCCAGGCTCTCTGCATTTAGGGAAAAATATTAACAATAATACTCTTTCTTGACGGGAACTGAGAGCTTTAAAATTGTAGGTATAAATTTATATGACCCAGATTTCCTTCTCTTTCAGAGTAGAGTGATATTTTGGTAAATTGGTTTTAATCATTATGGCAAGAAGGAGGGAAAGGAGGGACAATGGGAGGAAGACAGACAGACCAAGTTAGGTATATGATTGACTCATTTAATTAGTTTTGGGCCACCTCAAATATTTTTTAACAGATTTGACAGGTAAGTAAAAGGAGTCAAATCACTTTGTTAGTCCAAGTGGGCCCAGAGTGTATGACTTAATAACCCTAATGTGAACGATAGAGTTTGAACATATATAAGAGTGGGGAGGGTTACAGAAACATACATAGAGACTAGTGTGAGAGAAAGAAAATTGTAAAATCTCAAAACATCCACTGGTTCCTTTGTGCTACTAAAGAATGAAGCCCAGAGCTGAGGACCCTGACTTTATCAGGATTTGCAGATATCTAGTGTCAGGTCTCAGACTGAGTAGAAAGGCAATGGTGGGCTTAATTGCTATACATAATAAATAAAGGGTGTCTCCAATGTGAGAGAGCCTTCTACAATGGGGGGAGCTGAGCAGTGTCTAATTGTCTGTATTAAGATGTTAAGATGCCAAGTTAAGAAAGTTGGTGGTTTTCCAACTGGTGCTTGAATACAAATTTATTTGTATTCATGAATACAAATAAAGTATTCAGATGACAAATAAATTAATTGTCTTATATCCTTCATTTGCCCAGGCCATCGACAATAAAATAGGTCATAATAACATTGGGAAAGTTAGTATTTCTCTAGTTCTGCTCCTATTTGTTTGATAAAACAAAAACAAAAACAAAACAAAAGATCCTGATGCTCCAGAACTTTAGTGCTCTGTAATTACCTGAATTGAGTGGGTTGGGATAAATCAGAGAAAAGGCCTGAGTTCTTTTTCTAGGCCTTCACAGAACAGATTCCAGGAAGAGAATGGCTATGAGATCAAAGTCTTTGAATCCATTGGAAACTGAAGAAATTCAGAGTAGGAAATTGCAATGAAAATTTAGGTCCCTGAGATGCTCAGAAACATAGAGAAGGCATTACATTTAAACTTCAGTTTTACTTAAACCTCAAAGGACAGTATGACAGCTACCATTTTGGTCTCTCAAGTAGCACATCATTGGCAGTAGTCAAACCACATAGGCAGCTAACAACCCAATGAGCCAGTAGTCATTTGACCCTGCTGCTAATCACTTAACTGCATAGAAATGACAACAGGAATTTATCCAGGGAGGGCAGTTTGAATCACTTCCTGACTGTATGCCATTCAGAATATTTTCCTAAAAGTGTTTCAGTTCCAGAGAAGATAAGAAGTAACAATAGCAAACATCCTATGACTACTGAGTGAAATCTAGGGTTACTGGTCTTATAGGACATGTATTTTTCTTTGTAAACAGCAATGAGATACCTTTGTTTTGAAGATAAGGGAAATTAGCTACCATGTATCATTTGTATCTTAAGTTACAATTTTTTTTTTGAAACCAGCCACAGGGAACTGTTAAAACTGGAATTTAAGCACAACTGCAGAGAAATAATTATCTTAAGGTGAATTGCTTATGAGGGAAATTGCAGTTCGACATGGGGTGGGGTGGTTTATTAGTGTAGAGCCATAGAAAGATTCTACCCTGAACAAATGAAGCAGTTAGCTGCCAGTTCTATTTATGCATTTGATGTTCCTGATCCTAGCAAGCTACGAATGAAAATTGGGTATTTATACACACCAATCTGGAGAAAGAGGCCTTTAAATTAACTTTCAGACTGTGAGTATAATTGAACTTCTCCCATTTATTTCATTCTAATGACAGCAGGTTTGCTAGGTGATGTCACAATTCTTTGAAAGCTGCTTTATTCTTCCTAACAGTGCAGGTCCTACATTCTTCATCTTTAGAGTGCAGTCCCAACAATAAGTAATGCTTATCTTTAAATTGGAATGCTCCAGAGTCCTATTTGAAGGCCAGCCTCACTGACATTCTGGCAGGATATAAGAGGAAAATGCCTGTTTTATGCTCATGCAGCTTTTTGAGGAAATGGACTATATACAGAGAAGTTATGATTATGGTTATGCTCATTTATTTGTCAAGTGCCAAGGAATACACTTGACAAAGCAGAAAAAGGAAGATCAGGACAATATGCCTGTCTCATAGACAATGTTGCTACAGAAAAATAAAGCTTCTATGAATCCTTGGGCAGATATATCCCATTATTTTTTTTAATCAGTTGAGTATTAGGTAAAATTGTTTCCATATTCACATAAAGCTTTCCCCCATTGAAATCATTTATTGTCTTTATCAGCTCAATATAATGGATGTTTACTCTTCAGAGAGGATGCTTCCTGTAAAAAATAATTCCAGAATCACAAAACAGTATTTTTATCCACATCTGGCTTTCCTGGAAGTCATATTTCTATCCAGGTACACATGCTTTTATGCAAACGGTCTTTTTGCTAAGACTTTTTCACTTGATGGGCTCTCTCTCTCTCTCCTGTCTGGAACATGCCCTGAAACAGTAATGCCAATTCTATTGGAATTTATTTAAACAAACATTGATATAGTACTGTTGTAAACCCTTTATAAACACTTACAATTTCGCCCTCATGATCCTTTGAGAGAGCAACATTATAATTACCCTCCCTTTACAGATGAGGAAACTGAGGCAGGGGCTGCTGGGACTTTACCAGAAATCCATTTGATTAAAATCCAAAAAGTCTAGTTCCAAAATCCAGGTGTTTAACCATTATGCTATGCTCTTTCATATGGAACATAAACTGAGTTTCTCCTTATCAATGATATGCCATTCTTTAATTTTAAATTTCTACTTTCTCAAAAATATCCATTTCCTTGACTTTTTCACTTTTTCTATACCTCTATCACCAGTTCTAAAAGCTAACTTTTTGGTGGTAAGGGAGATGGTGTATGAGCTTTATTGCACATGTGTAACAGTGGTCACATCTCCACTGGCAGGCTACTGCCCAGGTGCCCTGACAGACTGCCAGACTCCCTCCATCCTGTCCTTTCAACACATGTAATTCAAATTGTGCCTCATCAAAATTATAGATTACTGCATTCCAGGGACCCAGGTCACTCTACAGTAGTCAAAACCATGAATGTTAAATCCATAACTACCACGATTATTACAGTCAGTGCTTAGGGCAAGTGGAATGTTTGATTGTCTTAAATATTTTCTGGTTACCCCCACCTCAAAGGCACACAGGTACTATTTTCCTTTGCATAATTTCTTTGTGTAATATGGAAAAATAGTTAAGAGGACTATTTTATCCTTGGAAAATGTTACTCTGTTATCTCTTACCAGGTAGATGTGAAGTACATTTCCACGGAGACTTATTCATCTATATCTCTATCTCTTTTCTCTTTCCCCCTCATTCCACTTTGTTCTTGTTTGTACACAGTATTTATATTTATTTTAACTCAGTCTAAGTATTTGTATTATCCTAATTCAAGATATAATCTGGTGAATTTTCCCAATTAAAATTAATTATTTTATTTTTTTTTAAAGATTTTATTATTTGTCAGAGAGAGGGAGAGCACAAGGGGGGGAGGTGTGGCATACAGAGGGAGAAGCAAGCTCACCACTTAGCAAGGAACCCAATGTGGGACTTGATCCCAGGATCCTGGGATCATGACCCAAGCTGAAGGCAGATGCTTAAAACACTGAGCCACCCAGGCATCCCCAAATTAAATTATTTTCATAGCTAGGATTTTAGATTAAAAATTCAGGAAGCAAACTTTAAAAATACAATTTTAAAAAGACATTCAGTTAGAATCATGATTTACACAAAGCGAAACTTATAAAACTGTGTAGAAGTGATATCTGTTACATGAGGTCAACGATCAATTGCTTTTTTATTTCTTTACTAACATTCTATTCTTAGTTCTTTACTACTCACCAATATATTTTATATCAGAAGGCATATGGTTTTAACAATTTTTTATAGAAAGTTTGCCTTACTTTATATTTGTACTATAGTTAGATTGTTTAGGCTCTTGCTATACTGGACCTGCTCATCTAATGCTTTTGAAAATAGCTTGAGTGGTTTCTTTTACTTTAATCTTTTCCTTTTTTTACTCTCTCTAAGGGAATGAACTGAATGAGAGTTATAAATTAGCCTCCAGCAGATTAGTAATTCGCTAGCATGTGATTTACTCTGGAGCCTATTAATACAGGTTGCTGGGTTCTGACCTTGGAAAATTTGATTCAGGAGATTTAGTTTGGGATTCTGAAATTGTCACTTTAGTGACTACTCCAGTAATTCTGATGTTGCTCCTCAGACACACTTTAAAACACTGTTTCACAGTGTTCAGTGCTCAGTCTTCTCTACAATATCATCTCCTAAAGAGGTTCTAACACGTCAGTCAGCATGTCAACTGAGTGCCATAGAAGTAAGAGAAGAACAGCTTGACTTAATATGAAATTATCTTTTGTCAGTGATCAAAAAAAATGACTGTATTTGCAGATTGTTTATCTCCTCCTGTTTTCTGAATATAAAGAGGACAGGGTAGAATAGTTAGAGAAAAGCATGTAGCAATTAATTTTCAGTATCAGTATTAATATTCCTCCTCCAGATATTCTATGTGATTCTTGCATTTTGAGAATTTATTAAGATCTTGTTAAACAAATACATATTCTGTCTGCAATTCACTGCCTAAAATAAAACACATTCAGGTCAAGTTTTATCCCTACCTCCCCAAATTACACAAGCACATATCTAACTCCAACTGAAGACATGTGACATAAATCTCCAAATGCATGTTTCGTAGAAATTTAATTCAACCTGCTGATAGCACTTATAATCCACAGAAGTTAATGTGACAGCAGTGATCCATGTTAACAAATGGCAAGTATAAAGGGAGGATTAGGAAAGGAAAAAGGAAAAAATATTGTACCTCTGGCATGTTCAGTGATTCAGTCCTAGTCTTTCAACATTGATTGCACTTTTCTGCCTCCATTCCTCCGTTTCCTTAGTACTTAACTGTTCCCTTAGAGTTCTCATTGGATTAGGAGTAGAAAATAATGATATAATATATTTGTTTTTAAAAACACATGATGCATAAATTCAATTTTTACTTGATCACTTTAGTCATCATAAAATATTAATCAGATGATTCATAATTTATTAATTACTTTTAAAAAATCCATGCCGTTCACCAAGAAATCTTTGTGTAATAAAAGTACATTAAAATATTTAGCAACAACAGACAGCATTATGAACATACAAAAAAAGACTAAACACCTGTCAGGACTGTAGGCCCTGTCCTGTCTCATTGGATAGGTATTCCTGGAGCTAATTACTTGGTGGCTTATTGATTGTTGTCTAGCATGCCAGGTCTCTATTTAAATCAGCTTATTGGAGAATCTTATTGTGGAAATTCAAAATAACTGGCCACTTCTGCATATTATGTAATTGCTGGATCTTATATAATTAATTGAATATTTTAAAAACCAACATATGCTTGTAGGTCATGAATGGAACTAGGATTATATGGGTGGATCAGAGCAAATCCATCATTGTCATTGGAGTAGCAACTCAAAATGTGAGACCTGACAATGGTAGGTCAGTAACATCATCCTTGCATATGAGGATAATGCAGCACCAAGAGCCCTCCCTCATGGTCATTGGATGTGCTCCATCCATCTTTTGTCAGTAACCAGCTCTGTGACCTTGAACAAATCACTTAACTCCTCTATTGAGGACCCAGAGAAACTTGGGTAGCCATGTAAAAGAACTTTTGAAAGTTCTATAAAAAATGCCCTTTTAGGGGTGCCTGGGTGGCTCAGTGGGTTAAAGCCTCTGCCTCCGGCTCAGGTCATGATCTCAGGGTCCTGGGATCAAGCCCCGCATTGGGCTCTCTGCTCAGCGGGGAGCCTGCTTCCACCTCTCCTTCTGCCTGCCTCTCTGCCTGCTTGTGATCTCTCTCTCTCAAAAAATAAATAAAATCTTAAAAAAAAAAATGCCCTTTTAGGGGCATAGAAAAGGCATTGATTTATTATGGTCTACAAACTTAGAAAATTGCTAGAAATTCTGTACCAGGAAAAGACACGAAAAACATGACGAAAATACCAAGGAATCTGTAAAGCAAGGAAATTTACTAAAATCATAATTGTGGAAGCCTTGTAAAATTCTCCTTTCAAATGTATTACATGTCTACTGAGTCACAAAAATCTTTAACTAAAGAAATAATACATGTCTATATAGTGCCCACCAAATGCTTGACAGTTTTCTAGCTCTAGATATTTAACAAAAGCTAGGTTTCAACTCTTGAGAAGGTTGGTTAATTTGCTTCTTTGCCCAGTACCTAATATTGGGGAGTGACCTCTTAGAAGTGTAATTTCAGGGTTAACAAGACCTAACATAATATTTTGGCCACTGCTCATTCCTGCTAGTGTTTCATAATCCACAGTAGAATTTCAGTTTTCTATTTAAAGACTTTAATCTCTGGCAAAATTCAAATCCTCTCAGGATTTAGCTTGCATGAGTTTCTAATGCTTTCTGAGAAAACTCATCTATAGCAGGAAGAAAGCAAGAAGCACTTCCTTGAGAGTGTCTAATAGAGAAGAAAAGGATCAGTGATCAGAATGGAGAGTCACTTAGAATTCCAAAATGGGGAGAAAGAATACAAAGTACTCACTACTTGAAATGAGAAAGGGAGATAATATGAGTGGGAAAGAGTGATGTATATAGGAATAAAGAACTGATGTTCAAAGACCAGTTGTTATAAAGTTTCTTTAGGACCCCTGCCTTTATGTTATACACAGAATAACCTCCTAAGTATGGCTCTTCAACTTAAATGTATTTCTCAGTCTTGTCTGTTAAGGAAAACATACATTCTAAGTTTTCCTTCTTAAGGAAAGCAGAGAAAAGCAGGGGTGGCTGAAAATAAATCAAAGCTATTAATTTATTAGGAAAAGAGAATATTATTCCATAATGGGCTTAACGCTAATTATATATCAATTTAGTAAATACATATTTAGCAACTGTGTATGTGTTATACAAGTTGGAAAGACAAGCAATAAACAAATGCTAAAGTAAATATATTATTGCATGTGAATAAGATGAAGATGAGTGCTAGGGAGAAAAATACAGAAGGGAAAGATAAGGGGATGGAAAACCTGGAGTATGGTTGTTGGTGGTGGATTATTTTATTTGTTATTATTTTATATGGAGTGGCTAGATAGATTTCTAAAATAAATTGATATTGGAGCAGAGACTCAAAGAAAGTGATGGAGGGAACTGTGCAGATAGGTAAGTGAAGAGCTTGCCAGCCAGAGAGAACTGTCCAATGCAAAGGCCCTGAGGGAAGTGCAGGCTTAGTGTGTTCAAGGAATGAAAGGAAGCCTATATGGATGAAGTAATGTCATAGAGGATAAAAGTAGGAAGAAAGAAAGGTCCTGATTTCTCATGTTTGAGCACATCATAAGGGCTGTGGGCTTTCTCTGAAAGTGAATAGAAACCATTGGAGGGTATCAATTATCACTCTGGCTACTTTGTTGGAAATAGACTGTGGAAAGGAAGATGGATGCAGAGAAAGCTGATTGGAGGCAACAATGATTTGAATCAGGGTGGAATAATGGAGGTAGTGAAAACTTGTAAAAATGTCAATGAATATATTTGTTCAATAATTCATTCATTAAAACAAATATTAGTAAGCAGGTACATGAATCAAACAGAATATTTTCTGCTGGAAAAATAGTAAACAGGACAAATTCTGTGTCCGTAATAAGTAAACTCATAACTTAATGGAAGTAGGTATGTGAACACATGCTTTTATTTTATCTTTTAAACACATGATCTTCATGTCTTATATGATAATTAAATCTAATACAAAGGAAAGAGTGATTACTTTTGCTTAGGGAATGGGAAACATCAGCAAAGAATACCCAGAAGAAAAGATCCTTGAGTTGGGTCATGAGGAAGGAGCACAGATTTGTTAGAAGACAGAGGAAGATAAAGAAAAGACCTTCCAGAGAGAGCAAACAACATAGGCAAAGGCACAGGGGTATGAACAGCATGGTATATTCAGGGGCTGTGAATAGTCTTGTATGAATGTTGCATTTATTGAAGCCAGCAGTGGTAGTAGATAAAATTGAGGAAATGTGGAGCAAGGAGCAAGAAGATGATGAGAGAATTTGTGTATGTGCATGACAACGGGTTTGCATATTATTGGAAAGATTATGGAGAATCACAGAAAGATTTTATGCAAGGAAGTAGAATCAGCTTTATATTCTAGAAATATCAGAAGTCTTCACCGATAGAAGCATTTCCATTCAACTTTAGTTATACAGTTAGATTTTGGTAACAGTATATAGTAAAAATATTGTACATATCCTTTTCAAACATGATAATAAGCAGTTATTTGTTGAGCACTTATTGTGTGGGGCACTGAGGAAATGGCATTGCTCACATTAATTAATCAGATCTTCCCTAATGCCCAGTTAGGTAATTATTATTGTTATGACTTCTTTTTAGAGCTAGGAGAACCAATGGTTCGAGATGGTCAGCAGCTCTCCTAAATCTTACATTGATAGTGGTAGATGGGGGGTGCACTAGGCTATGCTTTAAACCACTCCAGATACTGCTTTAATGTTCTTGAAAGGGCAATAAAAGTTACTAGAAACAAGTCTCTTTTAAAGACTACTGACATTGAATTGTCCGTTTGCAATAGACTGACCTAAATTCTAATTTCTTAACTTATGTATGTTGCAAGGAATAAAAAGAAACGACAAATGTTCCACATGTTGGGAATGAATTCATTCAGAGTTGAGAAGGAATTTATCTCTAGATTCGTTAAGTGGCACAGTTTTCATTAGAGCGTCCTAGCATAAATTTTGACTTGCAAAGATAGACATCCAAATCTTGGCTATGTCCACTCAAGCCAACAAAGATTTTTTGAATGCTGTTTTCCCACTCCTTTACAAACTGTTCTGTTGATGGGCTGTAGAATTTGGCTGCCGTCTAAGATATCAAGGCCCTGTTCTCAGTACAGTGGGACTTTACTGCCTATAGAAATTCAAGGGGGTAAAGGACTGGGGTTGGAGGGAAGAGGAGAAAAGTATTCTCAGAAGTTTTAATCCTTTTGGGAGGATTTTAATAGGGGCTGTGATATAATTACTGATACATTGGATTTGCTATTAGCCATCCTTTCAAATGTATTCTGCATTGGCAAAAATAAAATAAAACAAAATAAAACCCAGACTCAATAGTTCTTAGAGAATTACCAGGTTATCTGCAGAATGTTCAGAAATGTAAAATCAAAGATGAAGTTCAAATGTCCCTGGGTAATAGTTTCTAAAAAGCAGATCAGTTGGATACAATGGGTGATTTCATGCTGAAAGATATAATTCCTAATCCACTGGCAAAAATTCTGTAAACATATCCCCCAGACAAGTTCCCTGATGTATTAAAAAATAATAATAAATAGAAAAAAATCTAGATTACTTTGAAAAGGTTGTCGAAGAGAAGGTTGAATACTTAGGGAGACCAATCATACCTTGAAAAAGTAGAGTTAAAGGTTAAATTTAGTTGAATTTTTCTATATTTCAGTAATAAAGAAAAGCAAGAAAAGCTCATTCAAAATGTTATTTAGACCATAATAACAAGTTACCATTTACAGTATCATGTCAAAGACAATATACATTCTTGGTAATACAGGTAAATTTTGACAGTGCACTAATCTCTTAATATTTACTAGCATGTGTTGTTCTCTGTTTAACCTTTAATATACTGTATGCTATAATTAAATTTCTTTTAATAAACTCTCATTCTACTACTTTCTTACATTATTCTTGCAGTTGTTAGCTCAGTCCTTTCAAGGTTTCAGCTAGTTCAGCAAATCTGTCTGTGGATCAAAGTCTTTAGTCACGTGAAAAGGGAAAGTTTTTTCCTGGCTCAATGCCCTGCATTATTCAGACATTAGCAGTAGTTTGCTATGTCACTCCTCCTTGGTCTGAGGTTAAAACTGCTTTTGTGGAGGTGGTTGACCAGAGTCTCTTGTAATTGTTCTCTTCTCTGTTGTTATGGATATGCAGCTCACAGTTTTCTTGCTTGCTTACTTTATCAAGCTTCATAACCAACAGCACAGTAAACAACCGATTAGGTGACCTACTTGGGTCTGCCAGCATGAATTCACAGACTTCTATTATTTAAAAAGGTGTGTGATCACTTGAATCTTCCCCTGTGGTAAAGCTTTTTATTTCTATCATCCTTACATTTTCAGTCTGTTCCTTTTAAATGGCTTCATTTGGTGTAAATACTTTGCTCAATGCCTCCTGCTAAGGAAAAAGTAGTAGATTGGGTACCTAGGCTGAGAAAGTGAATTTTAGATATATCACTATTGACACAATACCAAAATCCATAGTAATTCAAGGACACAAAGTAGTGCAGCATGCCACAATGGTGCCCTCATGTTGTCAGGGACACTGATACCACTTCTCACAAATCTGAGCTGCTGAAGAAAAACAAAGGAGCAGGAGGAAATAAATTTGGTAGTTTATTGTTTTACCTTGCTTACTATCGGGATGAGAGGGAAGAAAGCATACGAGTTTGAGTTATAGTATGCTGAAGAGGAAGAAAAGGTAGGCTCTGGACAACATTGCATACTTAAAAGAAGGTATGTAATTTTGGGGGGACCTGAATTCAAATTTTGGTTCCATGGAAGATGCTGTTGTGCCCTGCCCAGAATCCTTTGACTAGATTGGTGCACCACCCCTTAGTCTGAGTTGGCTAGAAATGGCTCATAGCCACATGCAGTGACCAATGCATTTAAACATTAAGCCATTTTGCCCAGGGTTGGGATCAGTTCTGCAGTGTGCTTAATGCTCCAGTACCTTCATGGATCAGGCCAAGGTTAGACTTAACCTCTGATACATCCTTGTTGGGCTCTTTCTCCTTCCCTGTATCCCTCATACAACTACAGGTGTCTCCTGAGAGCACTCCCACAATAAATTCCAAGCATCCAAATCTTTGTCACAGGCTCTGCTTCTAGGAAGGCCAACCTAAATTCAGCTTGATTATCAGTTAACTTTGTGGTATATGGGCCAGGTGTTTGGTTGCTACTAGCCTCAGTGTCCTCCCTAGTAAAATGAGCTATTACAATTGTGTTTTCAAGAAAGATAAAATCATTGGGTCTTTTCTGTTAGCAGATCCTTTGTGATCCAAATGTTCTGTGGATTCTTTAATGCTGGGCATCTTCAATATTTGAAGCAGATTGATAATGATTAAGTCATCATTCAATTCCAATTTTCTTCCTTAGCTATTTTTTTCTTCTGCCTTTGAGTATATCCACTCTGCATTAAAGCAATGCAGCTATGGATATATTAATGATTCCTAACTTCTGGAGTTTGCCAACAATAGTGGCCCTGTTACTGGGGAGGAGGTAAATGTTCTCATCTCAGATGTTCTTTAACTCTGGAAAATTATTGAAAAAACAGTTCACTTCTTTTTTTCTGCATAATTAATAAATAACGCACAAAGGGAACCTCTTATGATGGAAAGAAGTCCAACAAACCATCTGAATTAGCATCCACATAGAGGCTTGTTAAATATTAGAAGAATATTGTTAGAATTAGGAGAGTAAATAACCTTCCGGATACTTTCTTTCTACAACAGGTTCTATGCTGTCTGGTTAAAATCACAGTATAAGATACAATAATGCAATTCAGTTCAAATTCTTGTCAATCAGAATTCTCTCTAGTGAATATTGTGGTTATATGTCACTTGATATCATCTCTGATTTTCAGTAGCCTCCATATAAGAATTTTGAGAGTGGAATTGTAACAGCTTCAAGCAAAATCTCGGGCAACACAGCAACCATGAAGGCTAGTGGGAAGTGTGCAGAGATTTCTGACTGATACAGGATAATCAGATGCATGGCTTTTTGTTAGATAACAAGAAGGAGGCTCAGTTGTGTGCAACTGGCTCTCCAAAAAGTGCTTGAGGTTCAGAATAAAGATCATAAGGAATATTGGAGATGACTTACTTGAACAGAATAGCAATTTCTTCAGACCCTAAAGACAATATGATAGACACAGATGCATATACAATTAAAAAATACATGGTCAGGGTGCCTGGGTGGCTTAGTTGTTAAGTGGCTGCCTTTGGCTCAGGTCATGGGATCGAGCCCCACATCAGGCTCCTTGCTCAGTGGGAAGCCTGCTTCTTCCTCTCCCATTCCTCTCCTACTCCCTACTTATGTTCCCTCTCTCACTGTCTCTTTCTCTCTCTGTCAAATATATTTAAAAAATACACGGTCCATACATGCACAAAAACCCCTCTTTGGGGTAGTAGATTAAAAATGTCTGAATTGCTTTGAAGTTTCATAGGCATTTCAACTTTTAATGAATAGAAGAATATCTTATTGACTCGCTACAAGTCATAACATAGTTACATATTTGATTCTTGTCAACTAGTGTTGCTAGTAGTACTGCTTCTGGACTAACCACCTGGTAAAATATGAATGAAGTGCTGTCTTATAGAGTGTGCTGATTTTTCTGTATTTGCTTCTCTCTCCAATCCACCTTCTACTCTTCTCTGTGCCTGAGGATGTTGAACCCTATAGAGTAAGTTCCTAGAGTACCTTTCCTTCTTGTTTCAGGTGAATTGGACCAATGTGAGGCACTAACAAAAGACAGGGGGGTGGGAGGAGAGAAAGGCTGGGCATTACTTCCATTGGGTCTTCAATCTGGCGGAGGCTGCCTAATCTATGACTACAGTTCATGGTGAACAATTCCTCTTGTGTGGCTATAACTCCTATTAGACTCTTGTAACATCATTTCCTCCCTTTACCATTCAGGTTGTAGTTTCCTGCTGTGTAGCTGCTGCATGGCCACTCTTCTATAAATACTCCCTTACTTAAATCCTCTTAGCAATCCTACTTGAGTGTGCCTTGTTTCTTGCCAGTCCCCTTACTAATGCATGAATTCTCCTTCTATTCAGACCCTATTAAAATTAGGAGCTCTAAATCTTCTTCAAATGCCCACTGATAGGGATAGGAGTCAAAGTACAGAGTATAAAAGGAGAGAGAACTGATTTCATCATAAGTGTGGTTGAGAAGAGAATTATTCTACCCCATCCTCCATATATACCTTCTTGTTTACATTTCTCCAGCCTTCTCATGTCCTCACTCTTTCTCCAATACCTGGGGCATTTCTCTGCCTCAGGTCTTCATACTTGCTCTTTCGTCTACTGAGTCCTCTGAAATATCTGGTAGAAGAGTGTTTGGTTTGCCTCCTCACTTTCTTTAGGACTTTGCCGCAAAGTCACATTTTCACCGAGGTCTTCTCTGTTCATTGCAGTTAAAATTGCAACCCTGACTCTACCCCTGCACCCTGCTTATTTTTAATCATTAGACTTACTTCCAACTGACATTATTTATTTATGTGTTTATAGTCTGAGTCTTCTCACTAGAATATTTTTTTTCATTTGGTATGGTATGAATGATATGGTGGTATTTTCAGTACTTAGCACAGTTTCTGGCACATATTAGTAGCTCAGTTTATTTTGTTTTGTTTTGTTTTTGAATGAGTGAATAATGGAAGAAAACATATAATAAGTTGAAATGAAACACCTATACTCTCTTTTCTTTGGGGATATTATAAGGACTAATTCATCTAAAGATACTTAGAATTCCATAAAGAGGGGAGACAAAAATACCTCAGTTGTAATTAAGGTTTACCCATCATAGCTTATGAAAACTACTTTGATTTGAAGATGAAACTATAGGTTGAGTTTTTCAAGCAATTTAAAAATATTATTTCATTATATTATTATACATTCCTCTAGGTAAATCCAAATAACAAAAATAAAAACTGTGTTAGCTGTAGGTCAGGGCTAAAATGTACTGTAGGTAATAACATGAAGTGCAGAGATAAGGACATAACAGAATCCTGATTCAGACTTAACAAATATAATTTCCTCTCAATTATGAAGAGGCAACAGTAGATATTTAGGGAATTTGAGAAACTCGGGAATAGAAACCTCATCAAAGTCATAGGATGGTAAAAGTGTAACACACTGTGGCTCCATTAGACAGATGCTAATCTACTTGATTTTTAAACATTTCAGTGCAAGAGTCATAGCTTTCAGTATTTTTAATTTAAGAGCTAAAGAGTCTTATTTACATAATGTTTTCCTTAACACTTGCCTCCATTCCCTATGACATACACTTGTCTCATTTCATCCTGTGTTCAGAAAATACATATAAATGTCAGTCACTATCCTTGGTAAAGTAATCCTATTTGGTGACATCATTTATTTACCTCATTTACCTCCATTTATCATTCAACCAAAATAAGACCTGCTCAAATAATCATTTGTTGCATTGAGTTCAATTTCCTATCTTCATAGTTGTTTCTTCCAAAATCCCTTTACTTTTGCTTTTGATTTTAATGTCTCACTTTTTAAACACATATATTTTTGTTTCAATCTGAGCCAATCACAATACCCTGTCTTCTTTTCAAATTTAGGAAGCCTGATATTTGGTTGAAATCTGACAAGATTGAGTATACTTATTATTCTCTCTCTCTCTCTTTTAAAAATATTTTATTTATTTATTTGAAAGAGAGAAAGAGATCATAAGTAGGCAGAGAGGCAAGCAGAGAGGGGGAAACAGGCTCCCTGCTGAGCAGAGAGCCTGATGTGGGGCTTGATCTCAGGATCCCAGGACCCTGAGATCATGACCTGAGCCAAAGCAGAGGCTTTAACCCACTGAGTCACCCAGGCGCCCCTATACTTACTATTCTCAAAAGCATTGAGACTGTGGTTCTCAAATCTAGTTGCACTTTTACAATCATTTGGAATCTTTTACTGCTTCCTAGACACCAAACCCAAAGAAACTTGTTTAATTTGTCTTTAATAGTGCCTGGACATTTTTTAAAAGCTTTGATTTATTTATTTGAGAGAGAACGAGCCAGAGAGAGAGAGAGAGAGAGAGAGAGAGAGAGCACAAGCTGGAGGAGGGACCAAGAGAGAGGGAGGAACAGACTCCCCATTGTGCAGGGAGCTCCACAAGGGACTCCATCCCAGGACCCTGGGATCATGACCTAAGCTGAAGGCAGATGTTTTATAGACTGAGCCACCCCAGCGCCTTGGAAATTGTTTTATTTTTTATTTTTTTTAAAGATTTTATTTATTTATTTGACAGAGAGAGAGAGATCACAAGTAGGCAGAGAGGCAGGCAGAGAGAGAGGGGGAAGCAGGCTCCCTGCTGTACAGAGAGCCCGATGTGGGGCTCGATCCCAGGACCCTCAGATCATGACCTGAGCCGAAGGTAGAGGCTATAACCCACTGAGCCACTCAGGCACCGCTGGACATTGTTTTAAAGAAAACTTTCCCGACAGTGATTTTGTGTAACATAGGACTGATACCACTGCCTTAAAGGTTCCACGTTTGTAGATTTATTTTTGCATCAACTTGCAGCAAACTTGTTTAATCTGAAGGACCCTTGATAACAAGGTGAACCAGTGGGCAGACAGTATTACAGATAGCCAGATGCTTGTCCAGATATCTTGAATCTTTGTATGTCATATGGATGCAGCCTTATGTTATCATCCAACAAGGCGGATTAGCTGGGAAAAATATGAACATATTTATCTCTATCAGAGTGGGAGGAATTACACAATTGCTGGAGTTTATCTTTGACTCTCTGAAGAATAGGTCACACAGTTTTAAGCCAGCCTTCCAGCAGAGATGGAAACATCAGACAAACCGCTTATCTGACATACCCATAATAATTTAACATATCGTACGTTCCCCTACTCTGTTGTTCATTTGTACTGCCAAACATGATAAGCGAACAAAGATAGACACACTGTTAGCATTTAAATATTATAATGCTTCTCTCTCTTTATTATCTATTTTCTTTCCATCCATCTCTTCTTTTCTTTACCCTGCCTCTTTTTATATCTTTTCCTCCTCCATATAAAGGAGCTTTTATGATAATAAGGGTTATTTTTTATTACGAGCAAGTGACACTGTGATCAATTCCTCCATATGATATATGTAGTGGCGTACTGTCTTACTCAAATGATTAATTAAAATGGATCATAAAAGAATGCTAATTTATTGAGGCCTCTTTAATGCCTGTGAATCCTCTGTTATGAGGGAAAATCACAATGATGTGCAGCAGCAGTGCCATTAGTCTTTGAGCAAGGAATCCTTTGAGTTATGGACAGCTACATGCTTCTTTTAAGTTCAGTGCTTTTAAAGGAAGCAGCAGAATGTCCTTTGGCAACTCCCTGACAGATTCATAGGATGTGTTTCTTTTCTATTGGGAAATAGAACAAATGTATCCAAGGGAATTGGGTAGACATAAAAATGTATCATTCTAATTATGTCTATATGGATTGAAGATTTATTCTAGTTCTTTGAAAATTCAAGTGTGTATTTCTAGTGTTAACAATTACCTGATACTTCATGAAATGTTGCTGTCTTACAATGGGTCCGCAGAGACAAGGAAAAAAACTGCTGAGAACAGGATTTCAAGCCCTGAAGATCTCATCTTTACCTGTCATACACTCCCCTGTTCTAACCAGTCAGCTGGAATCCAGCTATTAACATCATAAAATCCAGGCATAACATAATAAAAACCGCAAAGTGATCGTTATAACAAAAATAGAAAAAGAAAAAGTAAAGAAATATAAACTATTGAAAGAAAAGATTAAATCTGAATTCTCTGAATTCTCATGTTAGGAGTTTTAAATATAAATAAATAGTAGGAAGTGTTGATCCTGGTATTATTAATTTATACTAGCAGAGAAGGTGGAATCTTTTAGTCTGGGACTCCTAAGTGAGACAAAAAGTTTCAGTAAATTCAGGGGGAAAAGTCAGTTTTACTGATTATGAGGCAGTTCAGTTCAAATGGATGATCTAGTATTATATTTAGTTATACCCCGAAGATCTGACAGAGAGACAGAGAATAATCAAGGGCTCCTCTGTTTTGACTACATCAACATCATAATCATCATCAGACATTAATTGATGTTTGGGCACCATGGTAATCACCGGTGCTGTGAACAGTAATGAAGACACATTAGACATATTGGAATAACAATGTGAATAGGAGGTTGAAATTTTATTTTCCAACAGGGAAAAAGCAAGTATTCAAAAAAGTATAATGGACAATGCTGTATGGTTGCATAAATTCTATGTAGTGTCACTGGATTTTATAGATGGAGCTATGGCACCCTTGGATCAGAATTAAACCAACCGATTAAGCCCCTAAATGAAACCACCTTTGCCCAAAGCAGCTCTTGGTTCATATTTTACCATAAGAAAGACATAATGCATCTTTTTAAGTACATGAGGTCAGGGGAAAGTATTTTAATTTTCACACATTTGTGATTTGGAAAAAGAAAGGACTCATCCTTTTTCTGAAGCAGAAGAGAAACTTGAGGATGAGCATATGAGCATTTGGCTTTCTTTTTTACTTGATCATCTGGGAAAGTAAGTATCTACTAGTATAAGTGAATACCTCTAGAAACAGAAACACAGTCCTAGGGATAATAACTAGTATTTATTGAGTGGTTACTGTGTGCAAGGTGCCATGCTAGGCACTTTGCATAAATTAACTCGTTTAATCCTCTTCATAATCCTGTGTGGTAGGCATGTACTATTATTATTACCACTGTACAGAAGAACTAAACCAGAGAAGATAAATAACTAGACCAAGGTCATGAAGTTGGTAACTGGCAGGGCTGGCATTTGAGCCTGGGAATGGTGGGTCTAGACTGCACAAAACCATCATACCTGAGTACCTAGATATATTTGGGTAATTTTTTAAAAAATGTTTTATTTATTTATTTGTCAGAGAGAGAGAGAGAGACAGACAGTGAGAGGTAAAACAAGCAGGAGGAATGGGAAAGGGAGAAGCAGGCTAGCTGCTGATCAGGGAGCCCAATGCAGGGCTCTTTCCCAGGACCCCAGGATCATGACCCGAGCGGAAGGCAGATACCTAACAACTAAACCACCCAGGTGCCCCTATTTGAGTAATTAAAAAAAATTTTTTTTCTTTCCTCTGCCTAGGATTCTATCACAATCTTGTGAAGTTTGTTACTTTTTATTATGTACCTTCCAGATGATTAAAAGTTCAGTGGTTATAGTAAGTAAGTAGCTGAGCCTGATTAAACAAGAGTCATGATTAAACAAGAAAATAAAATGAAGAAGTGAAATGCTTTCATCTATATACATAAAATTCTGAGAGTGTGATTGTTCCAAATGCAGACTGATACGGGTATGTTGAATTGGTTGTACTGGTGACTCGAACCTTACAAGTGACATTGCTGTCAGGACATGATTTTATAAAACTAGATAATTTTTGGTTAAAGTCCAGATAAAATAAGATAAAATCTTTCCACAATTTGCTTAGTACTGGCATTCCTGGAAATAGTACCTTAGGGAAAACCATGCAAAACACACTGTGCTTATTATAAAATATGGTTAGATTCTAGGCTTAGATTATAAACAGATTTTTCATCTATGTAAGGGACCAGTGGGACATTTGAAAAGTCATGCAGGCTGTGGGACAATTCTTTGTCAGTGAACTGCTTTGCATACCATAGAACATGCAGCATCTTTGGCTATCTCTCTTGAAAAACTAGTGCCCATTCTCATTGTGACAACCCAAAATACTCCATGCTTTTCCAAATGTGCCCTACAAGGTGGTGCCACCGCATGGAGAACCACTGGTCACTTGCTTCAATAGAATTTAAGTCTTTTTTTCTCCTTTCTTTAGTGGGAATAACATACCTATTCATCTGTACTCATGTCTTGATGACTGTAGACTATATGTAGTGCACATGAAGGTTATTGTTAAGCGCCTCTTTAACCTTACAGAATTCCAGGGAGGACATTAAACAAAAATCTCTCTGTAAAACTGATGTTGCTTTAAGAATGATTCAGCCACGGCAACAGTGAAAGTCGGTTTTTAAAAAGAAAGTGTTCTTTGGCCAGTGTAAATTCCAAAAGGGAATAAGAAAAAAAAAAAAAAAAAGCCCTAGAGACCATCATGGTCATTTTGAAGGGCAAAGAAACCTAAACTGGGTTTTATCCAAAACACAAGTACAATTGCAAAGCAGTTTTTCAGAGGATCAGTGGCTCTAATACAAAATTATACAGTCAAGTCCAGTTAGCATGAATCCAGCTGCAAAAATCAATGTTACATATGTCCTGTCAGAATGACCCACACATAAATCTCTTAAGTGCCAGACATATTGATAAATCTACCAAGCACTAATGTTATCTGACTCTTTCACAGATAAGATACCACATTTTTTGTGGCATCCATAGATTACTTTAGACAGGAATAAATTCCTAGAGGAGAGGATAAAAAAAAAAGAAGATAAAGTATATGCTGCTATTAAATACATTGAAACTTCTTTTTTCTGTTTTGTTTGAAAAAGCACACACTTACTGACATTCTGTTTTGTCACACTAGTTCTAAAACTTACTTTATCCATGAAAACAAAATAGAGAATATTTATAGGATATCAGGAAGCTCATATGCTCCAATGACTACACTGATAGAATATCAGGACAATGCCCATATGGTTAGAGTCTTGGTTAGACACAAATAGGACAGATCTTAATGCTTTTTAACTTCTTAGCAAGCATTACTATTGCTAAGAAATCCCAGAGCATAGGTAAAATTTTGAAAGTTTTAAAATATGAAGCCCTCAGTATGTCAATAAACATGGAGAAACATACATATTTAGTTTACTAAATATGGTATTACCTCGAATTCATAAAAATGCTATTTTTAGATTTATCACATTGGCAAGAATTTCAAAAAGTAAACCTCTTTCACAACTATGTGAATATGCTTAATACTAATGAACTCTTAAAAATAAGTAATTAAGATTTTTTTTTAAATTTTGTTTATTTATTTCACAGATAGAGATCACAAGCAGACAGAGAGGCAGGCAGAGAGAGGGGAGAAGCAGGCTCCCCGCTGAGCAGAGAGCCCGATGCGAGGCTCGATCCCAGAAACCCAAGATCATGACCCGAGCCAAAGGCAGAGGCTTTAACCCACTGAGCCACCCAGGTGCCCCAGTAATTAAGATTTTTAAAAAGTGAACCTCTGCAGTCAAAATTCTACACTTTTTAAATTTGAATATAGTTGACACAATGTTACATTTGTTTCACATGTTCAATTTAGTAATTTGACAAGTTTATATATTACGCTATGTTCACAAGTCTAGCTGCCATCTGTCGTGTTACATCACTATTACAATATCATTGACTACATTCCTGATGCTCTACCTTTTATTCCCTAGTCTTGTTCATTCCATAACTGCAGGACCATTTCTCCCTCTCACCTTTACCTATTTTGCCCATCCCCCTTCCCCATCTCCTCTGGCAACCATCAGTTTGTTCTCCGTGCTTTTAAGTCTGATTTAGCCTTTTTTTTTTTTAAGCTTTTGTTTTCTGGTTTTGGTTGTTTGTTCGTTTGTTTTGTTTTGTTGTTTTTTGTTTTAGATTCTACTTATGAGTGGAATCATATGACATTTGTTTTTCTCAGTCTGACTTATTTCAATTAGCAAAATACCCTCTAGGTCTATGCATGTTTCCTCAAATTGTGTGATCTCATCTTTTTATGGCTGTACAACATCCCGTTGTTATACAACGATGTTATACACATCTTCCTTATCCATTTGTCTATTGACGGACACACTTAGTTTGCTTCTATATCTTGGCTATTGTAAATAATGCTGCAATAAACTTTGGAGAGCATATATCTTCTTTGAATTAGCAAAAACTCTACATCTCTTAATAATTTCCTAAGTCATCTGTGCAACATTATAACCAGTATGGTACAAAATCCAGTGGAAAGTAAGCATTGTGAATTCAGGGATTTATTTATTTTTTATAGCTGTATCTTCAGAGTCTAAAATTTGCCTCTCTAAGCAGGAGTTCACAATACTTGTCAAATGAATGTTGACTTTATTATTAAATATTGGTTGCTCTCATAAGTTCCCATGTCTTTGAGTGCATAATACAGTCAGTAATAAAATATACTGAATTCTTGGGATCAAGTGAGATCATGTATGCAGAACAACTTTACCAACTCTTTCAGTATGAATTACTTTTACATGATGTTATTTTGATATTTATTTCTTAAAATAAAATCCCAGTTATTAACCAATAAGTGTGTAAAAGCCACAAGAGTACCTGACTTCTCTGTAACATTTTATGTTTCCTGAAACATTCTTATCTTTTATTTTTCAAGATGTCTTTTGTCTGAGTTTTCACTGACTACTCCTCAATCTCTTTTGCTAGTTTTCCCTAGAACCTTTTCCCTTGGAACTTTGTTTTGGTTCTCCTTCTCCTCTCTCTTTATATTCTCTCTTTTGGTGATACTGTTTGTTACCAGTACTTTATATATCATCTGTAGACTGAGGACCCCTCAATTATGCTCATTTCAAATATCTCCTCATATATATGTTTAACTGTCCCCCTCCCACTGCCAACTGTTCATTTTGGATGTCTCACAGTCATATCAAAATCTGTGTGGATGCAATTGGATTCATTAACACCTCACCCCACCCCACCTATGTTCACATTTGTTCTGCTTTCAAATTTCTACAACATGAGGTCATTACATGCACTGATGTATCCATTTAGTTGCTTAAGAGACACATAATTTGCTTTTCCTAATCCTCTTGCTCTCCCTCAGCCAATTCATCAACAGATCCCTTGAGTTTTCCTTCAAAATATCTACATATCTTTGTTTTTCTTTCTCTGCCAAGACTCTGGTACAATATATCCTCTCTTCTTCCTTGGAAGACATCAATCAATCAATCAATAAAAATATTTTAAAAACTGTTTACAAAATCCTTAAATATAATAAACTTTTCATGAAGAATTCTTACAACTGCCTGTGTTCATAAAAATTGTGTGAAAATCTGTTAAACAATGTCATTCAAAACTAGAAAGTTGTATGACTTTGATAGTTAGGTTTCTTGTACTACCTATAAAGGAAATATGAACTATTATGGTTAGTTTCCATGAGTTTCATTCTGAATTATAGAACAGTCTCCCTTCATGAAAAGAAAAGAAAGGTGGGCATTTTATTTTTCCTCCAAGTCTAGTACTTTATTATGGAGTGGTAGTACTGCAGATTCAAATACTATGGAATGTATTTTAGAACCTGATAACTTTAAAAAAGAAATTTGTTAAGCTTATGTTCAAGTAGTTCAGTGGAGGATTAAAAACTATATTACTGAACTAAGATCCTATGAAAAATGCCACCTCTTATATTCTAAGAGACTTAAGAGTTTGAAGTTGCAGTCCAGAATCAGCTATGCACTTTGCTTTGTTCGAAAGAGATAAAACCTCAGAGCTTCCTTTGCCATAAATAAATGTCCACTAACTTCATTATACATCATTGTCTTAAATCCATGCTTTGGAGATGCCTGGGTAGCTCTGTGGGTTAAAGCCTCTGCCTTCGGCTCAGGTCATGATCTCAGGGTCCTGGGATTGAGCCCCACATCGGGCTCTCTGCTCAGCGGGGAGCCTGCTTCCCTCTCTCTCTCTGCCTGCCTCTCTGCCTACTTGTGATCTCTCTCTCTCTCTGTCAAATAAATAAAATCTTTTAAAAAATAAATCTATGCTTTGTGAATTACCATGTTATAGCTAAGATCATATTTAACAAAATCTCTGTAGCATTTCTGATCACTGAACTCTGCTAAATAATGAACTGAGACGGAATCCTTGAAGAATTGGTGACATTTGCATAGATGATAGAAAAGGAAAGAAAGATGCTTGGAGGTAA
This sequence comes from Nasua narica, assembly GCA_028533885.1. NCBI lineage: Eukaryota > Metazoa > Chordata > Mammalia > Carnivora > Procyonidae > Nasua > Nasua narica. Next base: position 61,044,607 of record CM052806.1, read on the forward strand.
CAATAAACATAATATGTTTGCAGGTCAGTTAAAATACTGGCATACATTGCCCAGAGGGAATATGTGGGAAGAAAGAATAAGGCAAGCTAGGTAGGGAGACCAGTGAAGACCTTGAAAAGCAAGCAGAATTGTAAACTTGCCTAGTGGGAAATAGGGAGTCACTAAAAGTTATTAAGCAAGTAAATAAATTCTCCAAAGTTATCTAGAGCCCTTTTTGTGTTTTTCATGGTACCAGATTTTGCTTTGAAAGTGGTCAGAGTAATGGATCTGATAAACACAATTGTGAAGCAGTGCTTACTAAAAGAGACGTATCTGTACGATCTTCTTAGCAGATAATAGATCCTCATTATGTGTTAGCTCCAAACCTTCCTTTCTAAGGCTTTGGTAACTTTGAGCTAGTTAGTTTTGCCCAAGCACGTGGTCTTTTTCTCTAAAGTAAAGCTATAACATGATACTTGCCATTTGTCTGTCTTACAAAAACCTTCTGTAAGAGAGAGCTTCTAAACATGAATATGATCATCGAATTCCTAGAGGCAGTATGGCTAAAGGAGAAGCATTTTGTATGGCTGTTAATTGTTATACCAACAGATGACTGGTAATTCTATACCTAACACATTTTAAGGAAAAAGTTGAATAATTGATGAAAATACAAGCATAATTCTGAGTTAGATATCCAGTTATGGTTCAAGTATGCTTGGGAATCATTAAGGCAAATGAACATTTCAGTTTTAAATAACTGTCTACCAAAGTCTAGTATTTAGGATTCTCACCCTGGAACAGTCCTAAAGGAATAAGCTGATGTAGAAATCTCAGAGGTTTTTAGGAATCATATCCATTCATACTGACAGTTTACAACTCTCAACTCTCTTCCCAGGTTGCTTACCTATTATTACAGTGCAGCCATGAAGCCATGGTTGTTTCCTGGGCAGATAGTGACTCGACTGTGACTTAGAGGTCTGGTGTGGGCAGTAAAGTCTCTTTCAGGAGTAACATAATTGCCACTGGGGTGGTGGTGGTGATGACTAAGCAAACATGAGCCATTTCAACTTAGGGTCCCATCGCACTGCTCTTGAATGTCTTTCTCAACTACTATATTTAAAGTTGTTTTCTTTCTGCCACAATACATCCAAGGAATGACTGCCCCCTGAGTTCAGGAGTATCTGTTCATTGCAGTCATTCATGTAGTCTAGCAGTGTTTGTCAAAGCAGGTTTCCCTAGAGAAGATGGCGTGGGAGGAATCTGTTTTTGTGAAACCCACCTACCAGTCTCCCTCCCTTAATGAATATCAACAATAAGGCCTGACCATAGTAATGCCAATGTCTGTGAGGCCCAACTTCTCTTTGAAGTCTTAAAGTTGTCTGACTTCCGTTTGCTTTGAGATTGCCTGCTGATGCATATGGCACAACCTTAGCTGCTGGCCTGTTCTGACAGCCAACTTAAACCTCCAGTTCTGGAAATGCCTGCTTCTCAACTTTCCAACATTATGACTGACATAGGCAGCCACTGCTATGTGTAAAATGCTTTCGTGTTACCACTAATAAAATAAAGCTGCATCATAGACTGTGCTACTGCTTTGACTAATATCCCATGGCATATGCATATTCTCAAATTACCCATCAAATCCACAAACACTAATTGACCATCTACTATATACCATTGGGCTGGTTCATCCATGCTATACCAATATGCCTAGGGCTTAAGCCTTCTCCCTCTTCAAAGGCCACTGACAACATTTAAAAACTCAAAACAAAACAAAACATTGATTCTAATATATAAAAAGATAGTAACCCTGACAAATTTAAAGTAATAAATGTTTAAATGTCTACAAAAATTAACATTGCTTTAACCTCATTGTTAAAGTTCATGTCCAGTAAAATTTCATAACCATTGAAAAAAATTTATGATTTAGATTTTTTCACTTTGTAAGAATTCCTGGGCATGTATTAAGACTGAGATTGTGGAGAAATTAGAGCCAACAATGATGGCTTAACACCAAATTTTAAAGAAAATTACAAATGTCTTTAAAATTTAATAGTAAAAATACAGTAAAAATGAGCCATAATGTGACTACTAAAATTTAACATGTTTCTGATGTGGAGTAGGGCCTCTCCAGGCAAAAATAAGTGCTGTTAAAACATGATTTTTTTTAATTTAAATTCAAGTTAGTTAACATATAGTGCAGCACTGATTTCAGGAGCAGAATCCAGTGTTTCATTACCCAATGTTCATCCCAACAAGTGCCTATCACCCATTTAGCTCATTCCCCCACTCACATCCCCTCTAGCCACCCTCAGTTTGTCCTCTAAGAGTTTCTTATGGTTTTTCCCCATTTTCTATCTTGTTTACTTTTCCTTCTCTTCCCCCTAGTTCCTGTTTTATTTCTTAAATTCCACATATGAGTGAAATTATATGATATTTGTCTTTCTCTGACTGAGTTATTTCACATAGCATAATGTACCCTAGTTCCATCCATGTTATTGCAAATGGCCAGATTTCATTCTTCTTGATCACTGAGTATATATATGACCACATCTTCTTTTTCCACCCATCAGTTAGTGGACATTTGGGCTCTTTCCATAATTTGACTATTGTTGATAGTGCTTCAATAAACATTGGGGTGTATGTGTCCTTTCGAATCAGCATTTTTGATTCTTCGGATAAATACCTAGTAGTACATTTGCTGGGTCATAGGATAGTTCTATTTTTAACTTCTTGAGAAACCTCCATTCTATTTTCCAGAGTAGCTGTACCAGTTTAATTTTCCACCAGCAGTGTTGAATTTGATGAGTTCTTTATAGACTTTAAAGATAAAGTCTATAAAGATAAAGAAAAAGACTTTATAGATAAAAGGATACTAACCTTTTATATAATATTAAAATATGATTCTGTAAGATGTACTGCTTACTTGGTTTGCCCAGAATTTCTGGAGTCTCTTGTGGGGTTATCTCTGTATGTGGTTACTTAATATGGAATCTTAAGCAGACCAAAAGAGGATTCATTGAGAATGGTAGATCCACACTTCAAAATGAACCAATGCCTATATAACTATATCTTAACTTCAACATAATTCCAAATACCTGCAAAGTATATGTATTATGTATTTTGATAAAAATTTTCCATTCTCTTCTCTGAGGAGCTAATTTTGACTAGGAGCTTAGAGGATATCCTTCCCTCCTCATCCCCATGTGTATGGAGATTTTCTTTCACAAGTTTTATAAATGTTTTTCTGTGTTCCACATCATTCTTGCCCTACAGTGTTCTATCATGAAAATGTTACTTCCTTCCTTGTGTTAGGGTCTTTGCTTCTATTTTTTTTTGTTATATTCTATTCGTTTATTTATTTGACAGACAATGAGAGTGAGCATGAGCTGGGGTCAGGGAGGGTGGACGGAGAGGGAGAAGCAGGCTCCATGCTGAACAGGGAGCCCAACATGGGGCTTGATCCCAGGACCCTGGGATCATGACCTGAGCTGAAGGCAGACGCATAACTTACTGAGCCACCTAGGCACCCCTCTTCATTTCTATCTTAAATAGATTTCTAACTCTCTGTTATATTTCCCAAGTTTTGCTTCAATAATAATAATAAAGTAACAAGCCATCTGTCATTGAATACTTACTGTGGCTCTGTGCCATACATACATATTTCATGTAGTTCTGATATATTTTCAAGGTGTATATTATGATCTCCATTTTACAGATGAAGAAAAATAGTCTCAGAATTTGTGTTAGTGTTCCTTGCCACATTGTGAATATCTTGAGCACGATTCAGCTCCCTGGTGGTAACTCCAACCATCTTTTCACTACAGGATATTTCCTTCCAAATCTTTACCACATGTTTCTTACTGGATTGGCATTTCAGTACAGTATGTAGGATGCCAACCCCATGTAGGAACCTCCAATAACTGTAGGATAGATCACCTTCCACTCAATGTCTCCACTGTTTGCATTTTAACCATGATGAGAGTTCTTTCTGTCCAGAATTTCTCTGTTATGGTTTTAACACAGGGAAAGTTAAATAGATCTCCTCTGGGCAAGAGTAGTCATTTACTTACTGGAGTCTCAGCTGGAGACAAATTTTTTCCCAGAATACAGTGTCAGGGCACTTCCTGTTTAATGCCACTGAGTTACTTCTCATAACAGCAGCTCTTAAGTCCTATTGTTCTGTTATTTCCTTTCCAATACTAGATAGATATACAGCTGAATTAGAAAGACAAATTCAGAAGGCTGTGGGCCCAAAGGAAAGGACACCAATTCGCGTGGTTTCTTTATTGTGGGATCCTTTCTTCTATTTACAGATTATTCTATTTACTTGATAATATAATTGCTCAGAGTTTGCTTTCAGTTAACAAGTCTTTATTAATTTATTTCTATAGTGATCTACTCCCCTTAATGCACTTTGCAAAATGCCTGCTATTTACTTAGTGTTAAGGAGGGAATGGCTTCATTTTAATCTGCATGCTCTGTCCTGTGTCTTTTTTTTTCTCTTTCTGTATAATCAGCAATCTGTTTGCTGTTTACTGCAGCAGTGAAAAGGATTATAATTTGTTCCCTTTAGTGGGAAGAGAAAGTTGCTGATTGGGATCACAGTTGAATATGAATCTTTTATAGGACAGAAATGTGTACAACATGTTTAGTGATTAAACATTCCTCAAAGGGTGGTCTAGTTTACTCATTTTGATTCAAAATCATATGTATTATACAAAGTTAGTTCAATATTAGGGAAACAATTAGTATATTACTTCCTACCGATAGGTCATAAAAGTAAAAACAATTTGGTAATTTCAATAAAATTAGAAAAATTCTGGTTCCATTCAAATTTTAGGATTGTTTGTTCTACCTCTTTGAAAAAAACTGGTGGAATTTTGATCAGGATGGCATTGAAAGTATAGATTGCTCTGGGAAGTATAGACATTTTAACAATGTTTGTTCTTCCAATCCATGAGCATGGAATGCTTTTCCACCTTTTTGTGTCTTCATCAATTTCTTTCATGAG
>CM052806.1:61050099-61073102 GCA_028533885.1 Nasua narica
TCTCCAAAGAAGACATGCAAATGACTAACAGACCATGAAAAAATGTTCATCATCTTTAGCCATCAGGGAGATTCAAATCAAAACCACACTGAGATACCACCTTACGCCAGTTAGAATGGCCAAAATCAACAAGACAGTAAACAACAAATGCTGGAGAGGATGTGGAGAAAGGGGAACCCTCCTCCACTGTTGGTGGGAATGCAAGTTGGTGCAGCCACTTTGGAAAACAGTATGGAGATTCCTCAGGAAATTAAAAATAGAGCTCCCCTATGGCCCTGCAATTGCACTACTTGGAATTTACCCCAAAGAAGCAGATGCAGTCAAAGAAGGGCCACATGTTCCCCAATGTTCATAGCCACAATGGCCACAATCGCCAAACTGTGGAAAGAACCAAAATGCCCTTCAACAGATGAGTGGATAAGGAAGATGTGGTCCATCTATACAATGGAATATTATGCCTCCATCAGAAAGGATGAATACCCAACTTTCGTATCAGCATGGACAGGACTAGAAGATATTATGCAGAGTGAAATAAGTCAAGCGGAGAGAGTCAATTATCTTATGGTCTCACTTATGTGTGGAGTATAAAGAAAATCATAGAGGGCATGTGAGAAGGAAGGGAAGGATGAATGGGGGGAAATCGGAAGGGGCTATGAACCAGGAGAGACTGTGGACTCTGAGCAACAAACTGAGGGGTTTGGAGAGGGGGGTGGGGGGGTGGGCGAGCCTGGTGGTGGGTATTGAGAAGGGCACATATTGCATGGAGCACTGGGTGTGGTGCATGAACCATCAATCTTGTACCACTGAAAAAATAAAATAAACATATTTGGGGAGAAAAAAATAAAATTAGAATGATGGAGTGAAAAATAAAATAAAGTAAAATAAAATAAAATAAAAATTCTGGGGAGTGCCTGGGTGGCTCAGTGGGTCAAAGCCTCTGCCTTCGGCTCAGGTCATGATCCCAGGGTCCTGCGATCGAGCCCCGCATCGGGCTCTCTGCTCAGAAGGGAGCCTGCTTCCCCCTATCTCTGCCTGCCTCTCTGCCTACTTGTGATCTCTCTCTCTCAGTCAAATGAATAAATAAAATATTTAAAAAAAAGAAAAATTCTGGAAAAAATTATACTCATTTTATTTTAAAATCTTTCCAAACTCACATATGAAATTTCATTAACATATGTTGTTTCTATAACATCTCAAATCAATGGTTGACTTCATTCTTAATAGTATCCAATTAAAGTCAGGTGGAAAATAAAATGCCTGTTATTATCATTGTTATCTAATTGTTCTGGAAGCGCTAATCAAAGCCATAAGATATGAAACCAAAATAAGAGGTATAATTATTAGAAAGGAAATTCAAAATTATCTTTATTTGCAGATGGTATAATTGTATACTGAAAACCACAGAAATGGATGAACTTAAAAACCATAAGAATTTATAAGAACCTTAAATAAAATGTACAGATACAAACTGAAAAGAGAGCCCCCTCCCATCACCCTATAAATGGTCCACCAAGACAGGCATCAACATCATCATCATCATCATCATTATCATCATTATTATTATTATTAAAGGTGGTCTCTCAGGGGTTCTCCCAGCCAGTGATGCACTTGCTGTGGATAAATGTGGTGAAGATGGAGCATGTCCTGAGCATCAAGCCATAGCACAAGCTCAAATTATAAGGTTCCTTCATCAGAGTTGTCACCATCACCCTAAAACTTGGCAATCGTACAGACCAAATGCATGTGTTAAAGTGAAGAACCTGGCACCACATTGATGCAGAGGTTATTTGATAGATCTGTGATGTTATAGACTTCTAATTACAATCCCAATGAGAAAAATAAACACACATTTACAACTGGCATCTGCTCCTGCTGACACCTCTGGTAACAATGGAAGCAGAGCAACCAGAGGCAAAACCAGAAGACCTGGGTCCGAAACTAAAGGTATGTTTGAAAGGCCCGCAGAATAATAAGCCACATGTTGCAGAAGTCAAGAAAACACGTTTGCAAGTGCATCACAGACAAAAACACCAACAGTGTCTTAATCTCTCAGTTCTTCATCTTGGGAGGTGTGTGTCCATCAAGAAATGATGAACTGTATTAGTTAGTTCAAGCTGCCATAAAAACACCATGAACTGGGGAGCTTGAACAACAGACATTTATTTTGTAACTGTTCTGGAAGGTAGAAATCCATGATCAAGGTGCCAGTAAATTTGGTTTCTGGAAGAGCCCTCTTCCTGGCTTGTAGTCAGCTGCCTTTTTGTTGTGTACTCGTATGGCCTTTCCTTTTTACTCAAATGGAGAAAGAGAGAAAGAATGTGTGTGGGAACAGGAGCAGAAGTGGGAAAGAGGGAGATCCATCAGTGGTGTCTCTTCCTTTTCTCATAAAAACACCAATTCAGTTGGACTGAAGTCCTGCCTTCATGACCTCATTTAACCTTGCTTACCTCCCTAAGAGCCCGATCTCCAAATATAGTCATATGGAGGAAGGGGTTAGGGTTTCAATATATGAATGAGGGGGCACAATTCAGTCTATAATAGCTTCTTTATATGAGGAAGACAGTGCAGAGCAATAATTCAACTTCTGCTGGAGTCATAGCTCCTTGCTCTGGGGGTTTCTTTCTTTATTCTTGGGATAATTATAAGGAAAATCTCCCTTTAGAGGCAGCATGCAAAGGATGGAACATTAGATTCATGAATCTACTATATCTTGAGGTTTAAATATATCTTAATAATGTCTAAAAATAAATTATGATTGATGATATCTCACAGGTCTTTCCTTCAAATTATCCTCCCTATACAAATACTAGCACATGTGCACACATGCACACACACACACAAACACACACACACACACACACACACTATATTCTTTTAGACAATTTAGTTCTAATTTTTTAAAGATTTTATTTCTTTGACAGAGAGAGAGAGAGAGCACAAGTAGGCAGAACAGCAGGCAGAGGGAGAGGGAGAAGCAGGATCCCCCCTGAGCAGAGAGCCTGATGCCAGGCTGAGGTGAAGGCAGATGTTTAACTGACTGAGCCACCCAGGGACCCCTCTTTTAGACAGTTTAAAATGTGTAATAAATTATTTGGGCCGGGGATGATGACTGATCTTTATTAAATGACAAAGGGAATTATAAATAATACCACAATGGAATATTGTAAAGAAATTTTCACCATGTGTAAGCCTTGGTACATGTTTCTAGATTACCAAGGTATTCTTCCTTTTATTGTTTATACTGGCCCTTGGGAAGCTGGAATCCAGCATGGTGAGGAGTGTGATCACCTCCATAGAAGAATACACCAATGGTGTATACACCCAGGTGCCCCTCTACATGAATAGTTTTTAATAAAAAAGAGATGCTTATACTAGGAAGAAAAAATAGCTCTAAGGTATTAGTCATTCTTAAATCAATTATAGTTTTGTTGAAAATTCCAATGGGGGGCACCTGGGTGGCTCAGTCTGTTAAGCGACTGCCTTAGGCTCAGGTCATGATCCTAGGGTCCTGGGATCGAGCTCCAAATAGGGCTCCCTGCTCAACAGGAAGCCTGCTTCTCCCTCTCCCACTCCTCCTGCTCATGTTCCCTCTCTCATTGTGTCTCTCTCTCTGTAAAATAAATAATAAATTAACTCTTTAAAAAAAGAAAAGAAAAAATTCCAATGAATATTTTCCATGTTGACAGAATTTTTCTAAAGGTAGTCTGAAAGAATAAAAAATTAGTATAATAGAATATAAAATCCAGAAATAAATCCACAATTATATGGTCAATTATCTTTGACAAAGGAGGAGAGAATATCCAATGGAAAAAAATCTCTTCAACAATTGGTGTTGGGAACACTGGATAGCAACGTGCAAAAGAACGAAACTGGACAACTTTCTTACACCATACACAAAAATAAATTCAAAGTGGATGAAAGACCTACATGTGAGACAGGGATCTATCAAAATCCTGGAGGAGAACACAGGCAGCAACCTCTTTGACAGCAGCCTTAGCAACTTCTTAATAGACACATCTCCAGAGGCAAGGAAACAAAAGCAAATGAACTATTGGGACTTCAAGATAAAAAGCTTCTGCACAGGAAAGGAAACAATCAATAAAATTAATAAAAGGCAACCTTTGGAATGGGAGAAGATATTTGCAAATGCCGTATCTGATAAATGGTTAGTATCCAAAATCTATATAGAACTCATCAAACTCAATACCCAAAAAACAAATAATCCAGTTAAGAAATGGGCAGAAGACAGGAATAGACATTATCCAAAGAAGACGTATATATGGTTGACATACACATGAAAAGATACTCTTCACTTACCATCAGGGAAACACAAATCAAAAGTACAATGAGATATCACCTCACACCCATCAGAATGGCTAAAATTAACAACACGGGAAACAGGTGTTGGCAAGGATGTGGAGAAAGGGGAACCCTTTTGCACTGTTGGTGGTAGTGCAAACTGGTGTTGCCATGCTGGAAAGAGTATGGAGGTTCCTCAAAAAGTTAAAAGTAGAACTACTCTACAATCCAGCAATTGCACTACTAGATATTTAAAGGATACAAAAATACTGATTCTAAGGGACACATGTGCACCAATGTTTCTAACTAAAAATAGTGTTTTTTTTTTTAAAGAGAGAGCTTAATTCATTCAATAAATGCATGCAACAAATTGGATTTGATAATACAGAAGTGATGGGTGGCTTTGACCAATGTAGGTTTGGTGCAGTGGCATGAATGAGCATCTTATTAGAGTGGGTTAAGAGAGAATGGGAGATAGAAAATGAATATAAACAGCTATGTGAGTAGCTTTGTAATAAAAAAGAACAGTCATGGCTGGTAGAGAGATTTTATCTGTATTTTTTTTTTCAAGAAAGGAATTATTATGGCATGTTTTTTGTGTTGATGGGAATGATCCAGTAGAGAAGGAAAAATTAATGATGCAAAAGAGAGAAGACATAATAGTCTTTAAACACACTGACAGTGGCTGGGATATTAGGCAAAAACAGGACTCTCTTAAATCCATGACAAAGGGTTATGGTTATATGATAAAATAAGTTAAAAATAGAATAATAAATTAATATAGGTAAGGAAAGGGTAATTCTTTTTTAGTAGTATAAGCATTAATGAGAAAAATATATACCTGTTAAATGTCTGATGGATAACCAAATAAATAAATTATGGTAAGTTTATTACAATAGTATTCAATTATTTTAAATAATATGTACAAATGTGTTACCATGACCAAAACATACCATTCCTAAATATACTTGATTAAGATTGAGGAGCAAAAAGCAAGTTTCAGAACTATATTCATTGTACTATCTTACTTATTTAAAGAAACAAGGAATGCATACATTTTTATGTATATGCAGAAGATATTTAGAAAAATGCACAAGGAACTTCATAATGATCACATGGAGGGAGGGTGAGAGAATGTCTGCATTGTATGTTGGATCTTTCTGTGCCATTTTAATTTTTTTTTAAGATTTTATATATTTATTTGACAGAGAGAAATCACAAGTAGGCCGAGAGGCAGGCAGAGAAGGAGAGGGAGAAGCAGGCTCCCTGCTGAGCAGAGAGCCCGATGCGGGGCTCGATCCCAGGACCCTGAGATCATGACCTGAGCCAAAGGCAGAGGCTTTAACCCACTGAGCCACCCAGGCGCCCCTGTGCCACTTTAATTTTTTAACAGAAAGATCTGTTGAAAATATAATTAAAATATCTTAAATAAATCAAAAAGATATACTGACAGATTTTACCCATATATATAAAATTAAGATTTCCCAAAAAATTAAGTAGAAGGGAAAATGAACACACACACACACACACACAAAGACACTAATAGTTAAAATGAACACATTGGATGAGTAGTGATTATTTCATTCAACATTAAAATATATCTGTTCATTATGTAGTTACTATGTATCCAACATTTTTAGATGGTGTATATCCAAATATAAGCATGAAACATAGTCTGTTCTCAAGGAGTTTTCAATCTAGTGGAAGAGACAGAAGAGTAAATATGAAATTCTGATTCAGAGTGTTAATACATATGACATGAAAAGGATGACCAGATACAGAGAACAAATGTACCCTGAATTTCTAAATAAATGTATCTAAGCTGAGACCTAACAGGCAAGTAGGAGATATCCAGAGAAGAAAGAACATTCCAGGTAGCAACAATAGCAAGCGCAAAGGCCCAGAAAAAGTAAAAGCGTCACAAATTGAGAAAACTGCAAATCAGTTTCATTAGTGTGTTCCCAGTATATATCACAAGGCCTGACACATAATACCTACTTCATCAATACTTAACTAAATGAGTTTGGCTAAGCAGAGGGTCACATTTGGAGGAAAAGGAGAGGCTGCAAGTATTTGATACAAATGACAAGCAAATTCAAGAAAAACATATCAATTAAAATAATAAGATACCATTTAATTTACCAAATCATTAAAAAAAAAAGAGACATCTGGTGTGATTGAGAATGACATTGAACTGCCAATACTCTTGTGCATTTTCATTGACAGGTAAGTTGAACACTTGAAGAAAGAAAGTTTTGCAAAATAAATCAAGAGCTTTAAAAATGTATATGCTTCTGGGGTGCTGTGGTGGCTCAATTGGTTAAGCATCTGACTCTTGATCTTAGTTCAGGTCTTGATCTCAGGGTTGTGAGTTGAAGCCCTGCACTGGGCTTAAAAAAAGAAAAGAAAAGAAAAGAAAAGAAAAGAAAAGAAAAGAAAAGAAAAGAAAAGAAAAGAAAAGAAAAGAAAAATACATGCTTCTCATCTAACAGTTCTTTTGTTGGGTAACTCTCCTGAAAAACTTTTAGTTCCACCAAAAACATGCCCAAATCTGTGTACAAAAATACCAATTTCCATAATACTTCCATTAAGTCACAAGTAGAAATAACCTGTCATAATAGTGAAGAATATTCAAGTAAATTATCCATTCTGCATCATTAAAAAAAGATACATAAGGAAAGTTTAAAGTTCTCAGGAAAGATCTTTGTTGTGATATAAAATGTAAATTATATATTAAAAAACTTTTTTTAAATGAAGTGCTATAGAGTAGAGGAAATGCAGCAAAATATTGACTATGGTGATGTTAGATGGTAGAACTATAAGTGATACTTTTTCTTTCTTCTGTCTCTCTGTAATTTCTAAGTTTAGTATACATAAGAAAGTCACTACATGAACTAAAATTTTTTTTAAAAATATGTACTAATTATCCTAAGTTGAAAATATCTAGACTTCTGTGAAGCCATTTAGAAACGATGTCTTAAAGCTGTAATATGGAATAGGCTTTGATAGCTCAGTTCTTTTCATGTTAGTTTTGTGAGCTTCCCAAAATTAATTTAAAGATAATCCTAAATGGAATTATTCCAAACTGTTTATTCATGGGGAAAAAGGTGAAGGAGAGCTAGTTAGAATGGGTCTGGCTTTGTAGGTAGCCTTACTAGTGAGGAAGCTCCTAAAATCATGAAATGCAGAGTTCCTAGGGGCCTGTGGAAAAAAAGGACAGCCAATATGTAAATTGCATGACATTACAATATGGTAAAAGCAAGAATGATTTACTGTCTAAATTTTAACTAATATAGATTCAAATCTTCCAAGAAACTTATTTTCAATAATGCATATGTCAATTCGTTATGAGTTTTTCTTTATACAAGGTTGAATTTTTGACCACTTTATTTTCTCTCTTTATTCCATTGTAAAATTCCAGTAATGGGGGCACATTTCAGGTGAATGAATTGTACACTTGTTATTGTAAAATTCTCTTTATCTAATAAAAAATAAACTTTTTCTTGGTGCTAAGAGTTTTTTATATATCAAGGAAATTATTCCCTTGTTTGGCAAATATGTTGCTTATTTGTTCTCACTTGATCATTTATCTTTTGACTTTGTTTACATATTTTTTTTTGCTATTCAGAAATTTCTAATGTATTATTTTCTTAAGCTATACTCATGTGTGCAAAAAATAAAAATATAGTATTTTCCTTTGTTTTTGAATACCCTAGCTTCACTTATATTTCCAGCAATCCCTCCATTCCCCCTCTTGTTGTACATAATAACAGATGAATTTTATTTCCAGTATAAATCCAGTCATTTCAAGTTTAAACCATGGCAACCCAAGACTTCCTTCACTCCCCTACATATTTGTCCCTGAAAATACATGTAAGTTCTGGGGGTTTTCTAGAGGGTCATGATGTTGGGGGAATGTGATTAGTCCCTCAGCTGGGTTCTGTTCATGTTTTTATCTGTTGGGATGGCTTAACACCCACTGATGGTTGGCCTCATTAAAATGGCTGTGGTCCCCAGTTGAACAGTATAGTCCATGCTGCCATCTGCTGGTGCCATCTGCTGTTTTACAATTGTGCTACTTCTTCAGGTCCCCTAGATCCCTCTAGAAACTTGACAGCTCTACACTTTTCAGGGGAATTTCATCTTTCTTTACTCTCTGGGGCTACTACAGAAAGTTGGTAGAGTGTCTCAGCTTCTTCATACAGCCATCCCAATTTCTCCCATTCTACTGTGATGATACCAATGAGGACTCCTGTGAAGAACCCACAAGTCAGAGTTCCAGATAGAAAGTGAGGTTTGGGTCTTTTCTAGTCTTAGATCTTAACCTTCTTTCTCCTACCTTGAGAGAATTTTTATTTCATTTTGGGAAAATGAAAATTTACTTATTGTTCTTTATATTTTTTTTGCCTTAAAACTGGGCCATAGAAAGGCTAAGAAATTGACACAATTCTTTTTGACTCCCCTAAAGTTGTCTTCCTTCTTTGTGTCAATGAAGACCTTGTGTTTAGTTCTGATGCTTAGATTAACAGTGTAGGTAGGGCAATGGAAGCATAGGAAATAATATACCTACTTGAATTTAATCATTTCATCCTGTACCAATTTTTATGTAGTAAAATTTGTCTATCCTCCTGCTCTTGCTCCTGGGCTTAGGTCATGGTTATTCTAAGGTCTTTTTCACCTCAAGATTTTGCAGAATTTTATCAGTATTCTCTTCTAGCATTTTTATAGACTTAACATTTTAAACACTTAAATCATGGACTTATCTGGTATTTATTTTGGTATACACAGTTAAGACAGGAACCCAGTTTACTAATTTCTCATTAAAAAAAAAAAGATTTGTTCATTTATTTATTTGAGAGGGGAAACCATGTGCGAGCAGGGGGAGAGGCAGAGGGGGAGGAAGAGGAAGGGGAGATAATCTCAAGCAGACTCTGGGTGGAGCTCAACATGGGGCACCTTTTCACAACCCTGAGATCATGACCTGAGCCAAAACCAAGAGTCCGATGCTTAACTGACTGAACCACCCAGGGGTCCCAGTTTACTAATTTCTCAAAATGACACTGTGGCAACATACTGATTTGGATTTCTTGGAGCAAGATTTAGCCTGAATCTCTGCTAGATGCCAGAAATAGTCACAATTTCATGACTAAACCTGTCTTTAGAGTTAGAATAGTGGTTGTCACCTTTGACTGCCTATTGGAACATGTAGGGATATATAAAACATACCAATAAGTTGGTCTTAACCCCTCAAGATTGTAAAAATCATCCTGGATGATTCCAACACAGTTATATTTGAGAACTGTTAGGTTACAAGCCTATCTTTATGGCAAAAAGAGCGTAAGTGAAATCCATGTGACATTTGTTTTCCTATAGAACAGAGTGGAATGTGCTTTCCAATCACCTGGAGGGCTTGTTGAAACCCAGGTTGCTGGGCCCCACTCTCAGAGTTTCTAATTTAGAAGGTCTGGAGTGATGCTTAAGAATTAGCATTTTTAACAAGTTTCTGGTTTATACTGATGTTGCTGGTCCAGATGCCACAATTTGAGAGGAGATGCAATAAGGTATAGAAAGGACTTTTGGGAGAAAATAATTCTTATCTTTTTATTTGGCAGAAGTTACCTGCATCTACATTCATACTGGTGCTTCTTATTTCCCATCTGAATTTTTTAAAAAGATTGTAAATAAAAATTTATATATGCATAATTTATTATTTATATATACTTATTTAAAAATTATTTAAGATGCTATGAAATAGAATATAAAAAATAGAAAGAAGGGTAGAAAATTGGAACATGAGTTAAATACTGTTTGGAAAGACAAAATTAAAAGGGTAATGTACATATGTACATATGCTGATGTTGGGCTATAAATTTGGCTAAGCTTTCTAGCAGTGAACATTAAACAGGCAAACAAAATCATGACAGGATTTATAGTGCTCCTGAAATGAAAACCAGCCAGGTGCTTCAGATAAAAATACTTATCCCTGTTCTGACATCACAAGAAACTTTCCTGCATGTTTACTTTCAAAGATGATGCTGTACAACATTGGGAATAACATCTCTCATCATTATCACTACAATAAAGGCATATGTCCATTGATCAAAGTTTAGGCTCAATTAGTAACATTAATACACTAGGTCATTTAGTCACTAGGTCATTTGGAGTTTCTTTCTTTCTTTTTTTTTTTTTTAATGAGTTTTAGAGTGTCTTTAATAAGGTGGTACCTCAGTGTGAAGCATTGTTGTCTGCCAGAATGCAGTAGACGTAATGATATAACGGGCAAATACAATATTTTTCAGCGTCAAAAGTGTCAACTTGTTGGAGTTTGAGTCAGAGATAAACTTTAAATTGTTCTCGGTCTTGGCTCTTTGGTTATTTTAAAAGTCTGGTCACAGACTTTTTTGAGGATCTGGTGACAACTAAGCATCTGCTTCATAGAAAATAATATATATTGATCATCATCATTATTCACAAATTCCAAATTTATGAATTTGCTTACTCAGTAAAAGGATTTGTAACCCCAAAGTCAATACTCAAAGTCCTTTCCTGGCCATTCTCAGGCATGTGCCTGTGCAAAGCAATGAAAAACCTGAGTTGCCTGATGTGCACATTCCTGGCTGAGGTTAGTAAGACAGAGCTTTGCTTTCTTGTTTCAGGTTTTGTGCTATAAACAAGTATCAGTTTCACACACCACGTTTTTCACTTTTGTGCTTTTTGTTGTGATTTCGCTGTTTTAAATTGTCCCAAGCGTACTGCTAAACTGCTTTTTCTAAGCATGAGAAGGCTGGGATATGCTTTATGAAGAAATGTGTGTTAGATATACTTAAGACAGGCATGAGTTATAGTGATGTTGGCCATTAGTTCAATGTTAATGAATTAATAATAAATATTAAATGAAGTGGCTTTAAACAGAAGCACAGATAAAACAAGGTTATATATTAATCAGTTGATAAAAATGTGACCACAGTCTTGCAGAAATGTATCTCTAGTTTCCCAAGGAAAGAAAATTTTCATTTTCCTTAGGAACAATGAATTAGTATTCACTAATTCTATATTTTCAGTGACATTATGACATATAACTACTGCAAGTATCAAAAATTGACTGTAGATACCCCAAATTTGCCTTCAGATTTTTAAAAGATTTATGAGGTCTCTTCATGTATGTTGATTAAGAGCCCTTGATGAAGAATAGATGTTCTGAATATATTCATAGCTGTCTTGCATAGTAATTTTTTCCACTCAATAGGTTTTTTTTAATAAGTTTTATTGGTTCTAAAGCCAAACTGCTTTAGAACCAATACAGAGTTCAAACCATGTCATTTACTAGCTATGTGGTCTTGGGCATATTTCTTAGCCCAAGCATCCTTATCTGCTTATCTGTGAACTAAAGGAATTAAGAAAAGGAATTAGAACGTCTATGTTATTGCTAATACTTTAAATTGATTGATTGGATATTGACCAGAGAAATATAGGAATAATTAAAATTCTCATTACTCAGCAGGTAGGAGGTTAAATAGAGAACAGTAGGCTGGAAATATTAAAAAATAAACCACACTATTTTTACACCTTAATGAGCAGAAGACTTCTCAATTAAACTGTTTACCATTCAGAGCTCCACATGGTTCTGTTCACAAATGAGTTTGGTGGGAATTAATAACTGAAAGAACAGCCCACAGGGAAGCAAACTTCTCATTCCCCAACTTTAGGTTGAAAATAATCATACTACAAGGTAGCTGGGTTTTAAAAGGAAGAAAAAAGGATTAGCAGCCAATGGAATTAAAAATATTAAAAGGAGAGTTAAAACATTAAGATAAAAGGCTAAAGGAAAGGCACGAAGCTTAGAGGTTATAAGAGAAAAAAGCAAAAGGAAAACTTACTAAAAGGAGATAAGCATTTGTGCCCAAGACAAAGCACCAGGTGTGTCTAGTTTTCTGAGGGGTTGGGTCCCGCATTATAATCATGATGTTCACTTCTCTCTGATAAACAGTTCTACAGAAATCTGTAGTAGAGAAGTGCAGGACCACTCAGTTCAAGCAACCAGAGGGCTTTGGGCCATGCAGCAATTATCTCAGCTAAATGAAACACACTGATAAAATAAATGCAACAGTGAAATAATTCTGTATACTAGAAAAGTTCAAGTTTTGTGACCTTCAGATTTGTTCTTCTTTAATATTACCTTGGTTATTTTGGGTTCTTTGTATTTTAATAAAAAAAATTTAAAGAATTCACTTAACAATTTCTAGTTGGAGTGTTTGAAATGTAATATAGATTACATTTAACAGGGTAATTGACCTCTTTATAGTATGTCTTTAAATACATGAACATGGTATATTTCTCCATTTATTTTAGTACTTTAAATTCTGCCCATAATATTTAGTAGTTTTCAGCATAGTTGTCTTACACATCTTTTGTTAGATTTATTTCTAGGTATTTGATGTTATTTAAGCTCTTATAAATAGTATTGTTTTAAAATTTCATTTTATAAGTGCTTATGGATTGTATATAGAGAAAACAATTCACTATTTATTTAACAACTGACTTTTTAAATATCAACCTTGCATTGAGTTACCTGGCTAAATTCACCCATTGCCTGATAGCTTCCAGATTCTTTTGGGCATTTTAACACAGTATTATTTTTGCTATGAATTGTAGCACCATTAATTTTTTCAAATTCTTATAATTCTTATAACTTTTATTTCCCTCTCCCTTTTCCCATCCTTGTCCTCTCTTTCTCCTATTCTTTTTCCTCTTCTTCCACCACTTCCTCCTCTTTTTTCTTATCTTTTTGGACCATATACAAATTCCAGTTCAATGTTGAATGGAAAAGTTGATAGTAAGCATCTTTGTCATGTTTCCAGTTTGAGGGGGAAGCTTTCAATATTTTGCCATTAAGTACATCATATATTAAAATTATATATGTATGCTCATCATAAGACATATTTAAGAGAAAGAAAGTGCAGTGACAGAATGGGAGATACTTTTAATACTTACCTCTATAAAGGACTCCTATATAGAATAAAGGACTCCTATAAATTCATAAAAGAAAGACAACTTAATTGAATAAATGGGCACTTTTGAACAAGTACTTCACAAAAGAGGCTATCCAAGAAGCCAAAAGACACATGAAAAGATGAGTACATTTGTGAGTCATCAAGGAAATAGAAATTATGACTATGATGTAAGAGCACTACATGTACACTAGAATGGCAAAAATTAAAAAATGCCTGACAGGTGTTGATAAGAATTTAGAGCAGCTTAAATTTCATGCACAGCTGGTAGAAATGGAAACTGGTAAAACCACTTTGGAAAACTGTTTGACAGCATCTATCAGAGTTCAACATGTATATATTCTCTGATGCAATAATTCCATACTTAACAGAAATGCTTACCAAATGATTATTAAAGTACATGCACAAGAGTGTTTATAGAAGAATTGTTATATCTGAAAACTGGGAAATGGATTAAATGTCTATCAGTAGTAGAATGAATAAATATGTATCTTATATGTAAGTATTATATATATAGTATATTATAAAGTAATGGGAAGAAGAAGCTATTGTTACACAGCTTTGGACTCAGTGGGATATATACTATAGGCTTCTAATTACATAAAACTCAAGAGCAGATAATAGTAATTATAATATTAGAAGTCAAGGTAAAGAATAGTACCTAGAAGAAAGGCATGAGGGGGTTCTAAAGTGCTGGTGATAGTAAATATCTTGATCTAGAAGTTGACTACATATATGTGTGTGAAAGTTCATTAAACTGTATGTTGTGGTTTGTGCACTTTTCTGCATGTATTGTACTTTGTTAAAAAGCAATAATGAAAACAATTTCAAAGCCTAAGGGAGAGAATAAGGCTATTTGATTAAAAATGACTAAAAGCTGTCATAAATGTCTAGTGTACCTCAGAGGAAAAAGTAATGCATAACTAAAGATGTTTAAAATTTATAGGCTGTAAAGCTTAGACTTCCATCAAGATCTTGATGGGAAGACTTTGAAAGGTATCTGCTACTCCTTATGCCCCAGAATAGACATGTATTATGGTACACCCTTGTGGAGAGAAGCAACTGGTGTAGACAGGAATATATGCATTCTTATACTATTAATCAACTTCAGAGTCCATGCTAATCCCCTCACCCAGAACACCTCAGCAGGACTGTTTCCATTGAATTCCATTGAATTCATTTCCATTGAATTCCATTCATTCAAAAGCATTCTTTACATACTATATGGTCAATTATTGGGTCCTAATTTTGAACCAGATCTACTTTGGTCAGCCACAAACATATGGCCAAATGAATTGTCCACTGGCTGATGAACTTGATTGCTTCATTATTTCTACCTCCTTTTAACTGATGAAGAACAAGCCTCCTGAGGTAAGAGACACAAAGATTTCTGAGTTTGGTGTCTGTGATTACAGAATTTTCACTATCTATTTCTCAGACTGCTAGAACAATGACTGATAAAATATGAAAATAAGGGCAAACATATAGCATCTCTGAAAACTAGGAAAAGTCCTTGAAAACAGCAGAAAGGTCGAGACTAGAGGGTATGGTTGGAGGTTGACTCACCAATTTACTATAAGAAAATGAGTTCGTATTCCCAGGATGAAAATGGAGGTCACCCTGAAAAATACTACCAACATTGCCTGATAAGAGAAGATGAAATATAGAGACAAAGGCAAAACAGGGGCAGTAAAGAAATGCAGTATTGCTTGTACTTCCTTTTACTGATTTGGATTAACAACATTTGAAAGCATAAATTCTCTTTCCCTCCTCTTTATCTGTGACTTGAATCATGTTTCTTAGATTGATTGATATTCTATTATTCACTTAGGCTGGAGTTATTTCCCCCTCAATCTTTTTTGTTTTCTTTCTGTTCTTCAGTTTGGTATTTTTTTTATTGATTTGTCTTAAATTTCATTGACCATTTATTCTTTTATATTCAAACCCTTAGTAAGGTACCCCAGTAGATTTTTTATTTCATATATTTTATTGTTCGCTTCTAGAATCTTATGTTGCCGCTTAAGAATATTTATAGTTTCTCTTTTGAAAGATTTTATCTCTTCATTTATTCTATCAGCACATTTCTTTATATCCTTAATCATGTGTACAATAGTGATTTTAAAGTCTTTATGTGATGATTTCGACATCAAGGTCATCTTAAGTTTTTTTTTCTATTGACTACTTTTTTTTTTTTAAAGATTTTATTTATTTATTAGGAAAGAGAGAGAGTGAGAGAGAGCATGAGAAGGGAGAAGGTCAGAGTGAGAAGCAGACTCCCCATGGAGCTGGGAGCCCGATGCGGGACTCGATCCCGGGACTCCGGGATCATGACCTGAGCCGAAGGCAGCTGCTCAACCAACTGAGCCACTCAGGCGCCCTCTATTGACTACTTTTTATTTAATTATGTTTTCTATTTTTCTGCTTCTTTGCAGGTCCAATAATTTTAGATTATAGGGTGGACATTTTGGATAACAGATTGTAGGGATTCTACATAATACTGGTTTCTTTTAAAGAATATTGAATTTTGTCCTGGTAGGCAGTTAATTTACTAGATCTTCTTGAATCTGTCATTTTTAGCTTTATGTTTTGTTTAAACTTTGTTTTGTTTTGTTTCTGTTTTATCTTTAATCTCAGGGTGTGGTCCTATTTCTAGTACTTGAACTTCAGTATTTTCCATTTCTGGGGTCCCAGTTGAATGCCTGAAGGGTTTAGTGAGATTTCTTTACTCTGACACAGTCAGTACTCCAATATATCCCAGCACTGCAAAACTTCCAAGTGTCTTCTCTTTTCATCTCTTAACTTTGAAGCAGCTTCTTTCTATTAGGCTTTTTGAAATCTTTCTCTGTAGGTGTACAGTTTAGACCTTGGTCAAAGACTCAAGAGTAATCTCCATGACTTCTGGGTCTCATATCTGTGTATCTCATGTACCTCATTTTTTTTACACTGTCTTGAAAACTCTACTTCCTTTAAGTGCCCAGGACCCCAACTTCTACTTCATCAGCTTAGCAAGACTGCTTCTCTGTTTTGTCTTCATATCTCTTAGCTATCATAACTTGTGTGTTTCTAGTCAGAAAGCCCATGATTATGGTATTTACCTCACTTTTTTTCTCTTCTTTCAAGTTCTATCCTGCCTATCGTGCAAAGCCTTGTATATTTTAAGTTCATAGTCACATAGAATGTGTGTATGTAAGGAGTAAATCCAGTATCAGTTGTTTTATCTTTATTTGAAATAGAAGTTAATTAGATTTTTAAAGAAAAATAAGATGTAGAGTATTATAATTCACAATATTAAAACACATCGTAATATTACAATAATTAAAACAGTGCTGTAATGACTTCAGGATAGATAGATCATATTAAAACGGTGATTTACGATACTCATATAAACTTTCAATACTGTATTCAACAAATTTTATGAAGCATCTAGTACATACCTATTTCTTGGTACACTCATTATATTGATTTGTATCATTTCTATTTTATTGCTTCTTCCAAGAGTGTTCTCATTTTGGCTTTATATGTGGTGAAATATCTGAGACTTTATATGTCTGAGAACATAAAATAAACAATGATATTGTCTTTGTTATTCTTAAATTCCATGATCACTGAGATGTAATTACCCTAAATTTTTGTGGGTTTTATTTTCAAACTCTGGCCTGCTAGTATCTTGCCCGTGTTTGTAGGGTAGTGGCTTGTTCCTGCTCACTACGTCCAATTATCATCACTGTTTTGGACCAGTATATAATAGAAGAAGTGAAGGAAGAAAAAGATGATCAAGTTTTTTCCCTGTGATCTGTTTTGATTTAAATCTGACAAGTTTATATACCCCTTTGGTAAGACTATGTAGGTATATTGCTGGCCTTGCCAACTGAAAAAAAACATCTTTCATATGGTCTTTATAAACCATTAGAACAAGAGTAGAAAAGTCTCGATCAACAGTTGCATACTAGTTATTAGGGGATATACTGACTTTTTAAATCAGTGAAACCACATCTGGAACTGCACTTATAATTTGAGTTGCCACTACCTGATTGCACTTAAGGTAATTCACTTTTATTTTCCAAGAATAATCTAACTTCTGCATAGGCCAAATAGGCAGGTTGAATTGGAATGTGGTAAGAAAGATTTTAACACTAAATGTTGGTAAAAATGGAAGATGGGGTGCTCTGTGAATATTTGGGCATATACACTTGCACAGCAATGTGGGAAACTAGTAGTATGCAGTAAAACTGTGCTCTGATCTAATATCATAATCACATATACATGATCTTATATGTATGTAGAAATTATACATATGTACAAAATTATATATTATTTATGTTACAGAGTTGTTCTTTCATAAGTTTATGAAGGACAGAGGCAATTAATAATTCTGAAAATATAGCTGTTGGAGACTTTAGTACATAAATACTATTAAAACTCACATGTGAGATCATGTAGAGACAGAATAGTGTCCTTGAATACAGTATGCTAGCATTTTAATTTTTATTGTTCAATCTGTGCAAATTGAAAGAAAGAAAAGGCTGAGAATGTATACCACAATGTTAGAAATGGTTACCTCAGGTTTAAGGAATTAGTAATTGTAAGTTCTAGATTTTTTCTTATTTTCACTTTGATCATTTTTTATTTTTTAGGTAATAGATAGCTATAGGAAAGCTGTCCTAATACACTGTAAAATCACGAAAGAAGTATGCAAAACATATGTATAAAATATGCATGCAAAAAAAGCCTAAAGGAAATAGGCAAAATATTAACAGCTTTTATCTTTGACTATTATTATAATTTCATTTTCTGGTTTATATTTTCTTTTATAATAAATATATGTTCTTTGTAACATAAAATAATCATCTTTTTAAAATGTTTGTACCATTTGATGAAGTTTAGAACAATTTATAAATGTATTAAATGAACAAATAAATACTTTTAAAGATTTAAAGATTAATAAGAAGAAATAATTATAAATATGTATTAAGCAGAAATGCTTAAACTATTCAAATTTTCAATATTTATTATTAAATATGGATAAATATTTGGTATGTTTTCAAGTTTAAAAAGTAGATAAAAATATGATCTTATTCTGATTTTTTAAAACATTATATGCATTCATACACTAAAATCTGCTAGAAAGATACATCAGATGTTCTCCGTAGTTGTCTCTGTTGGCTATAATGGTGAGAGAATTATTGACTTTTATTTTCTTCTTTAATTTCTGAATTTTCCAATGTAGTTTTCAAAGTACACATATCACATTTAAAATTACATATTGTTGGGACACCTGGGTGGCTCAGTGGGTTAAAACCTCTGCCTTCAGCCCAGTTCATGATCTCAGGGTCCTGGGATAGAGCCCCACATCGGGCTCTCTGCTCAGCAGGGAGCCTGCTTCCCCCTCTCTCTCTGCCTGCCTCTCTGCCTACTTGTGATCTCTCTCTCTCTCTGTCAAATAAATAAATAATCTTTTTAAAAAATTACGTATTGTAAAAGTGATTTTTCTCCTTCCGTACATTATTTCTTTAACTAAGCATAAAGAAGAAACAAGAAGAAATAGTGGAAAGAAGTGAAAAAAAGTAATTAGAAAATGACAGTAAAATCAGAAAAGTAGAAATATCAGAAAAGTAGAAACAAATGAGATGTAATAGAGTCTAAGTAAATATAAAAACAATGTTTGGCCACTTATTTTAATGACAAGAGTCTGTTATATTCAAATTAAGTCTTCTAAGTTATTTTACTCGTATCTAATATTTGTATAGAAACTTGGGGCTTTCCATAGTTATTTTTTGAAAGCTGTTTAAGAAATGTTTTTTTTTTTCCAAGAAAAGCAATCAACTATTGAGATTTAAATAAATCTGTAATATAGGCAATTAAAAGTATGTCATCTTGCTGTATTGGTGTTTGCTTAGTGGAGGAAAAGATGATGGTGCTAACCTGGTTATTTCAGCTTAGATTGACGCTATGTATTGCATGGTAATTTTATGTTTCAACTTCACATATCTGAGCAAACACTATCTATAGTAAGTGTGTGTTTCAATTTGTTACAGATGCTTCTGTATCAAAAATGTTTATGTGAAAGAACTTGTAGAATATTTGGGAAAAAATTGGGTATTTATTTGTGCTCCTTTTAAGAAAAATCATTTAATCTGATATATATTTATTCTTCAGATTATAAGACTTTCCTTGGACCTTTAAGGGAACTTGTTTAAAATATGTGTGAATATTTTGTTCTTTAAAATCTGTTGTCTCATCCAGAAACCTTGGATCCTTATTTTCTGTTGAACAAAATCTGAACACTTTATCCTGAGATTCAAAACTCTCTAGAGTCAGGTCCCACCCAATACACTTAAAATATATATATATATATGATATATATATGATATATATATTCAAAATCTTTTATACTTTATACTCTTAAAATCTTGTATGTGTATACATATATGTATATATGTGAAAAAATATATATTTTTTCCTTCTTCCACCCCAAATGCCCTACATTCTTTCCATTGATGTATACTCATCATTTTCTGAACATACTGCATTTTCCATGTTAGTTTCTTAGCCCAGAATATCCTTATTCTATATCTCCACCTGTCAAATTCTAAACATTTTCCAAGAACTATCTTATGTCATCTGCTCCACAAAGCTTCTCTAATTTTAGATTATGCTCATTATTCGGGTATTTTAAGGTATTTAAAAAATATTTTTGCCTGAGAGGGTGGATTTTTCTAATAAGTAACATCAGTGCTTGTAGTATCTCTTCAGATAAGTGATTCTCTTCAAAAACAGAAGAACAGTAACTAACATAACATTAATTTTTCTTCTCTTTAGTAAAAACTCCAACTGTCATATATGTTGATGATTTTCATGAACATGTAGGAAACATTTTAATTCATGGGATGTGTGCCTTGTAATGAGGCAAAGAGGAAGAAATTCAGCTAAATGGCTATCCAACATGACTTGGTCTTTTTTATGGCTGCAGAACCAGAAACCTGAATATCATGCATATGACGTGCCACTCTTCTAGAAGTATCTTCAGGGAAGATTTGGCATGAGATCTAGCCATTAAAATTATTCATACTATTCTTACTATGTTAGGAGTATAGCAACCACATAGTTTGTGGGATAAAGTATATCTTCATTCTTCATGTCAAAGATAGGAATATTTTTCTTCATTAGTCCTGGAAGTGAATAATTATAGTTGGCAGATCCCTACAACAGGAGGCATCCTGAAATGCCTAAGTAGATGCTAAGTATCCTCAGTTTGGAAGCTCAGGTCTACGACTTTCAAAGATATCTTACAAAGATTGTGTGATTGTGAAATTTTAAAGACTTTGTGTAGCAAGTGGAAGTCAGGGCTCTGTAGTTTTCATAGGTTTCCCAGAATCGATCTACCTCAGTTCCACCTCCAGCCCAGTCCAGGCAGTTATCTCCTTAATGAAACAAGATCTAAGGATAAGGGAAAGAATGACTCTTTTATCTTGGATTATTTTTATTGTGTAGTCACTTCATAACCTAATGATTCAAGATTAATGAAGAATTGCTAAATATCTTATCAACAAAAGAGACATTCTAAATAACTAATCATTTTGAGTTTTGTTTTTACGAAATTATAGACCTTTTACTTTTTATTTTTATTTCTATTTTTTTAAGATTTTATTTATTTATTTGACAGAGAGGAGAGAGATCACAAGTAGGCAGAGAGGCAGGCAGAGGCAGAGAGAGAAGCAGGCTCCCCGCTGAGCAGAGAGCCCAATGTGGGGCTCCACCCCTGGATCCTGAGATCACAACCTGAACTGAAGGCAGAGGCTTTAACCTACTGAGCCACCCAGGTGCCCCAAGAAATTATAGACCTTTTAAAATGCAAGGCAATGTGCTAACATTTGGGTTTATTAACAATATTATCTGCTACAATGTGGATGAATAATTAGACTTAAAATATTAAGATAAATTACTTGTAAATAACATGGTGAATTTTCCCAGCAACATAAGGGCATTTATCCTGTCCAAATTACCAAATTTTACCCATGTATTTATTAGTTCAAATTTTGAATCTTATACTAACATTTACATGTTTATCTAAAAATTCTTTTTTTTTTAAGACTTATTTATTTGAGAGAGAGAGCAAGAGCAAGAAGGGGAAGAAGAAGGAAAGGGAGAGAGAGAGAATCTTAAGCAGACTCTCCACTGAGTGTGGAGCCTGACAGACACAGGGCTAGATCTCAGGACCCTAAGATCATGACCTGAGCTGAAACCAAGAGAGAGAGCTTAATTGACTGAGCTACCCAGGGACACCTATTCTAAAAATTCTTAAAGCAGATATTTTAAAACCAGAATCTTTTTTTTTTTAAATTTTTTTATTAACATATAATGTATTATTTACCCCAGGGTACAGGTCTGTGAATCATCAGGCTTACACATTTCACAGCATTTGCCATAGCACATACCCTCCCCAATGTCCATATCTTTTAAAAACAAAACAAAATGGCAAGCAGAAAAACCTATTAAGGGGCACCTGGGTGGCTCATTAAGTAAAGTGTTTGCCTTCAGCTCGGGTCATGATCCCAGGGACCTGGGATGGAGCCCCACATCAGGCTCTCTGCTCAGCGAAGAGTCTGCTTCTCCCTTTCTTTCTCCTTCTGCTTCTCCCCCTGCTTGTGCTGACTTTTTCTCTTTCTCTCTTTCAAATAAATAAATGAAATCTTTAAAATAAAAAAAGAAAAACCTATTAACATCTTTTTAGGCATTTGACTAAAAAATACCAGATTTTTTAAATGTTTAGAAAGTCACTATATTCATAACAGCATAATATTAAATCAGAATAAACAGACATCCCATACAATACTATTTTCATAGTTATACGTTAAGTCTATATTAGGAATTGTTTTTATTTCTTTTCTCTTTTTTTTTTATTAACACATAATGTATTATTTTCCCCAAGGTACATGTCTGTGAGTCATCAGGCTTACACATTTCATAGCACTTACCATAGCACATACCCTCCCCAATGTACATAACCCAGCCACCCTATCCCTATTCCCCTACCATCAAGCCACCCTCAGTTTGTATTGTGAGTTTAGGAGTCTCTTATGGTTTGTCTCCCTCCTGATCCAATCTTGTTTTATTTCCCTCCCCAAACCCCCCAAAACCCTCCGCCCTGCCTCTCAAATTCTTCATATCAGAGAGATCGTAGGATAATTGTCTTTCTCTGACTGACTTATTTTGCTTAGCATAATACCCTGTAGTTCCATCCATGTCGTTGCAAATGGCAAGATTTAGTTTCTCTTGATGGCTGCATAGTATTCCATTATATATATATACCACTTCTTCTTTATCCATTCATCTATTGATGGACATCTAAGTTACTTCCATAGTTTGGCTATTGTGAACATTGCTGCTATAAACATTCAGGTGCATGTGCCCCTTTGGATCACTACATTTGTATCTGTAGGGTAAATACCCAGTAATGCAATTGCTGGGTCATAGTGTAGCTCTATTTTCAACTTTTTGAGGAACTTCCATACTGTTTTCTAGAGTGGCTGTACCAGCTTGCCTTCCCTCCTACCTTCCCAGTGTAGGAGGGTTCCCCTTTCTCCATATCCTCGCCACCATCTGTCGTTTCCTGACTTGCTAATTTTAGCCATTCTGACTGGTGTGAGGTGGTATCTCACTGTGGTTTTGATTTGTATTTCTCTGATGCCGAGTGAT
>CM052806.1:61073602-61133576 GCA_028533885.1 Nasua narica
CTGGGTCATAGGGTAGCTCTATTTTCAACTTTTTGAGGTTACTCTAAAAGAACCTCCATACTGTTTTCCAGAGTGGCTATAACAGCTTGCATTCCCACCAATAGTGGGGATTTCTGGTTCCATATAAATTTTAGGATTATTTGTTCCATTTCTTTGAAATAAATTGATGGTGCTTTGATAGGGATTGCATTAAATGTGTAAATTGCTTTAGATAGCATAGACATTTTCACAATATTCGTTCTTCCAATCCATGAGCATGGAACGTTTTTCCATTTCTTTGTGTCTTCCTCCATTTCTTTCATGAGCACTTTGTAGTTTTCTGAGTACAGATTCTTTGCTATTTTTGTTAGGTTTATTCCTAGGTATCTTATGGTTTTGGGTGAAATTGTAAGTGGAATCAACTCCTTAATTTCTCTTTCTTCTATCTTGCTATTGGTGTATAAAAGTGCAACTGATTTCTGTGCATTAATTTTATATCCTGACACTTGACTGAATTCCTGTATGAGTTCTAGTAGTCTTGGAGTGGAGTCTTTTGAGTTTTCCACATAAAGTATCATA
Source organism: Nasua narica (assembly GCA_028533885.1). NCBI lineage: Eukaryota > Metazoa > Chordata > Mammalia > Carnivora > Procyonidae > Nasua > Nasua narica. The sequence continues at coordinate 61,074,161 of CM052806.1, forward strand.
TCATCTGCAAAGAGTGAGAGTTTGACTTCTTTGCCAATTTGGATGCCTTTTATTTCTTTTGTTGTCTGATTGCTGCAGCTAGGACTTCTAGGACTATGTTGAATAGCAGTGGAGATAGTGGGCATCCCTGCCATGTTCCTGATCTCAGAGGAAAAGCTCTCAGTTTTTCCCCATTGAGAATGATATTCATTGAGGGTTTTTCATAGGTGGCTTTGATGATGTTGAAGAATGTACCCTCTATGCCTACTCTGTGAAGAGTTTTGATCAAGAAAGGATGTTGAACTTTATCAAATGCTTTTTCAGCATCAATTGAGAGTATCATATGGTTCTTGTTCTTTCTTTTATTAATGTATTGTATCACATTAATTGATTTGTGGATGTTGAACCAACCTTGCAGCCCAGGTATAAATCCCACTTGGTCATGGTGAATAATCCTTTTAATGTTCTGTTGGGTCCTATTGGCTAGAATTTTGGTGAGAATTTTTACATCCATGTTCATCAAGGATATTGGTCTGTAATTCTCCTTTTTGATGGGGTCTTTGTCTGGTTTTGGGATCAAGGTAATGCTGGCCTCATAAAATGAGTTTGGAAGTTTTCCTTCCATTTCTGTTTTTTTGGAACAGTTTCAGGAGAATAGGTATTAATGCTTCTTTAAATGTTTGGTAGAATTCCGCTGGGAAGCCACCTGGCCCTGGGCTCTTGTTTGTTGGGAAATTTTTGATGACTACTTCAATCTCCTTACTGCTTATGGGTTTTTTCAGGTTTTCTATTTCTTCCTGGTTCAGTTTTGGTAGTTTATATGTCCCTAAGAATGCATCCATTTCTTCCAGATTGTCTAATTTGCTGGCATATAGTTACTCATAATATGTTCTTATAATTGTTTGTATTTCTTTGGTGTTGGTTGTGATTTCTCCTCTTTCATTCATAATTTTATTAATTTGTGTCCTTTCTCTTTTCTTTTTGATAAATGTGGCCAGGGGTTTATCAATTTTATTAATTCTTTCAAAGAACCAGCTCCTAGTTTCGTTGATTTGTTCTACTGTTCTTTTGATTTTTATTTCATTGATTTCTGCTCTGATCTTTATTATTTCTCTTCTTCTCCTGGGTTTAGGCTTTCCTTGCTGTTCTTTCTCCAGCTCCTTAAGGTGTAGGGTTAGGTTGTGTATATGAGAGCTTTCTTGTTTCTTGAGAAAGGCTTGTATTGCTATATACTTTCCTCTCAGTATAGCTTTTGCTGTGTCCAAAGATTTTGAACAGTTGTGCTTTCATTTTCATTTGTTGCTATGAATTTTTTAAATTCTTCTTTAATTTCCTGGTTAACCCACTCCTTCTTTAGAGGATGCTCTTTAGCCTCCATGTATTTGAGTTCTTTCTAACTTTCCTCTTGTGATTGAGTCCTAGTTTCATGGCATTGTGGTCTGAAAATATGCAGGGAATGCTACCAACCTTTTGGTACCAGTTGAGACCTGATTTGTGACCCAGGATGTGATCTATTCTGGAGAATGTTCCATGCGCACTAGAGAAGAATGTGTATTCTGTTGCTTTGGGATGGAATGTTCTGAGTATATCTGTGATGTCCATCTGGTCCAGTGTGTCATTTAAAGCCTTTATTTCCTTGTTGATCTTTTGCTTAGATGATCTGTCCATTTCCATAAGGGGGGGGTATTAAAGTCCCCTACTATTATTGTGTTATTGTTGATGTGTTTCTTTGACTTTGTTATTAATTGGTGTATATAATTGGCTGCTCCCGTGTTAGGGGCATAGATATTTACAATTGTTAGATCTTCTTGTTGGACAGTCCCTTTAAGTATGATGTAGTGTCCTTCCTCATCTCATATTGTAGTCTTTGGTTTAAATTGTAATTTGTCTGATATAAAGATTGCCACCCTTGCTTTCTTTTGATGTCCATTAGCATGGTAAATTGTTTTCCACCCCCTCACTTTAAATCTTTGGTTGTGTCTTTGTTTCTAAAATGAGTCTATTGCAGACAGCATATCAATGAGTCTTGTATTTTTTTTTTTATCCAATCTTATACCCTATGTCTTTTGATTGGGGCATTTAGCCTCATTACATTCAGGGTAACTATTGACAGGTATGAATTTAGTGCTATTGTATTGCCTATAAGGTTACAGTTACTGTTTATTGTCTCTGTTTCTTTCTGGTCCATTTTATTTTTAGGCTTTCTCTTTGCTTAGAGGAACCCTTTCAATATTTCCTATAGGGCTTGCTTGGTGTTTGCAAATTCTTTTAGTTTTGTTTGTCCTGAAAGCTTTTTATCTTTCTATTTTCACTGACAGCCTAGCTGGATATAGTGTTCTTGGCTGAATATTTTTCTCGTTTAGTACTCTGAATATATCATGCCAGTCCTTTCTGGCCTGCCAGGTCTCTGGGGATAGGTCTCCTGTCAAACTAATGTTTCTAATTTTTAAAAAGGAATTGTAGGTTACAGACCTCTTGTCCTGAGCTGCTTTCAGGATTTTTCTCTTTGTCTCTGAAACTTGTAAGTTTTACTATTAGATGAAGGAGCGTTGACCTATTTTTATTGATATTGAGGGGGGGGTTCTCTGTGTGTCTTGGATTTTGATGCCTTTTTCCTTCACCAAATTAAGGAAGTTCTCTACTATAATTTGCTCTGATATACCCCCTGCCCCTCTCTCTTTCTTCTTCTTCTGGGATCCCAATTATTTTAATATTGTTTCATCTTATGGTATCACTTATCTTTTGAATTCTTCCCTGTGATCCATTAGTTGTTTATCTCTCTTGTTTTCAGCTTTTTTATTCTCCATCCTTTGGTCTTCTATGTCACTAATTCTCTCTTCTGACTCATTTATCCTAGCCACTAGAGCCTCCATTTTTTATTGCACCTCATTAATAGCTTTTTTATTTCAACTTTGTTTGATTTTAGTTGTTTATTTCTCCAGAAAGAGATTCTCTAGTATCTTCTATGCTTTTTTCAAGCCCAGCTAGAATCCTTATAATCATCATTCTGAACTCTAATTCTAACATCTAGTTCTGACTAATGTTCATATTAATTATATCCCTGGAACTCAGTATTTTCTTTTGTTCTTTTTTTCTTTTTTTTGAGGTGTGTTTTTCTGTTTTGTTATTTTGTCCAAGGATGAATAGATGAATGAGAGAACAAAATGCTAAAAGCGTAACAATGACCCCAGAAGAGTATACACTAAACAAATCAGAAGAGACCCCAAAGTGGGTGGAAAAGACAGGGGAAAATAAAAAGAATATGATCAGGCTGGTGAATAGAAATAGATTTTGGGTGTATTTTGGTCTATTAGAAGAAATGGTATACAAAAATTTTAAAGAAAGAAAAACTTATATGTATACACAAAAAAGGGTAAATAAAATGAAGGGATGGACTATGACTGTAAAGATGAAAATTAAAAAACATTTTAAAAGAGGAGTTGATAAGAAGTTAGTTGAAAAAAAGGAAGAAAAAAAAGGAGAGAATGTGATCAGGAAGGAAGGAGACTAGAACAAAGCCATATACTATATTTAGGGTATATTTTGGTCTGTTAGAAGAAACTGTATCCCAAAATTTTAAAGAAAGAAAAAATTATATATATACAAAAAATACAGTACAGTGAAAAATAATTTCCACTGTAAAAGTGAAAATTAAAAAATATTTTAAAAAAGCAATTGATAAGATCTTGAAAAAGGAAAGAAGAAAATTTCAGAAAAAATAGGAAAAGAAAAAAATAAAGAAAATTTTAAAAATTATCTTTGAAAGACTAAATAATCATGGGGAAAAAGCCATGAATTCTATGTGCTGTATTCTCTTAGTGCTGGAGTTTTGCAGTTTTCATTGATCAGTAAACTTGGTCTTGGCTGGATGTTCTTGCTGATCTTCTGGGGGAGCGGCCTGTTGCAGTCATTTTCAAATGTCTTTGCCGGAGGCAGAACGGCACTGCTCCACCAGGGGCCAGGCTAAGTAATCTGCTTGGGTTTCTCTTTGGTAGCTTTTGTTCTCTGAAAGATTTCTGTACAACTTTGGAGGATGAGAATGAAAATGACAGCCTTCCAATCTCTGGCCCCAGAGGAGCCAAGAACTTGAGTGCCCACTCCTCAGTGTAGCCTCAGAGAAAAGCAGTCAATCACTTCTGTCTCCCTGTAGTCCAGCCACACTTTGTGCTCACCTGGCCTGTGACTGAGCTTTTCTGTCTCTGGCATGTGACCCTGTTTGGAGTTTCCAAATCCAGTAGATTCCTGTGGTGCTCTTCCATGCTGGTCCTCCTAAGGAAAGAAGAGGAGTGTCTTTCTGGATCTGCTGCTTATTGGGTCCCTGCTGAAAGAGTATTGGTCCAACTGCACCTCAGTCCATGGTTTATGGCAAGACCTAGCTGAGAGCTCACTCCTCGACTCCATCTTTGTAGCCAGTTTCCCCGCTCTGATACTTGGGAGCTCTACCACACTCAGGCACCCTCAGGCTTTCTGTCACCCCGGAGGTCCTGAGATCACACTGTTCCAATTCCACCCCCCACTTAGCCACTGGAATGACGTCCCTCAGCTGAACAGACTTCTAAAAGTTCTGATTTTGTGCTCTGCTGCTCTTTCACTTGCCAGGAGCCATCTGACGGAAGCTCCCTCCCCTCACCGTCTATCCTCCCAAATATCACCTTGGATTCACTTTTCTGCATGTCCCAACTTCCAGAAAGTGGTTGCTTTTCTGTTCATAGAATTCCTGCTATTCTTTTCTTCGATTTCCTGTTGAGTTTTTGGTCTTCAGAATGGTTTGATATTTCTCTAGCTGAATTCATAGGACCGGGTGAAATTTAGGTCTCCTACTCCTCCACCATCTTGCTCCTCCCCCTGCATGGTATTCTTTAAACAGCTATTATTCTAATAATGCATATTCTTATCACATTTTAACGTTTTTTCAATAATATAACCTGTGTGAAATCACTACAAGAAACTCACTACTATTGAATAGTGTACTTAAATTATGTGTCACATGTTGAATAATTCTATTAAATAGACAAAGAGAAGGCATCACCTGAATTCTGGCCTTCATGGTCACTAGCCATGATAAAAACCATTGAACAATATAGTTCTTAGCATTTGATCAAAGAAATCAAACATTTGAAGCTGAGAGGCCTTGTCCTTATTGTTTTAAAACCAGACAATAAAATAAATGCATCCTTTATGTATTTTGCTCTGGTTGCATTGTGGTTCTTTAGAAATGGGGCACTGGTGCATGTAAAAAAAATAGTTCCAGTAAGAGCACATAGCTCAGAGCCTTCTGTCCTGTTTTCAGTGACCTGGAAAGTACAAAGAGAAAGGTGTCACAAAAATGGCTTCACTAGTATATTTGTAGACAAGTAGAACCTTTACTATCACCATAAATTTAAGATCTATCCACTTCCTCCAAGAAAACTATAATAGGAGAAATAGAAATATTGAGTTCAGTTTCATAACCATTTCATTTGGGAAATTGTGAAAAAGAAGAGGGAAAATAGATTGGGAAAATCTTTACCCTTGACATGAAGTAATAATAAATTAGAACTTAAAAGAGGAAGAAATGTCTACCACTAGCTCATGGAAAAGAATTTTATTCACAATCATACTCCTTTCTAAATAATATTTTACCTATTTTATGTACCTACAAATTACTTTTCTGTACCAAGCTTAGTTAATCACTGCCTTGGTGTCTTTAGTCTTCATAAGTAGGTAGACAAATATATAAACTCAAATGCATTAGACAGTTTTAGTGCTTACTAAGTAGATAATGGAGAAATAGCTTATTGAAATATAGTTTTATGTTATAAATTGATTTATGATCATCACTTACAGTGAAGTAACTTCTTTTACGTAACGTTAAAGATATAATCTAACTCTATAAACATCCAGTTTTTGAGGAATTCATGAAGGTGTTTTAATATTTCTTAATAGAAGAAAATTAAACTGATTTGGAAATGTGTTTATATAGAATAACACTTTAGTTTTGTTTTGTTTTTGCTTTTGTTAATTTTAACGTTCTATTATATTTTCCACTGCAATATCAGACATGGTAGGATATACTTATATTAAATCAAGCATCTATTCTAGATGCAGGTGATTAATAAATGAGATTCAAGTGTAAATGACTGTTTCTAAAAATCCAGCATTGATGGGATTAAGGTCCCAGGTCCATCTATCTGGCTTAGCAAAGTAAAAGTAGAAATCTCAAAGCTCTAAAGCTAAACAGTTCTTCTAACTTTGATGTTTTAATGCTTCATAATTTACATCTGATGATGTAGTATGTACATTTGAAGAGATTATGTAAACACCCAAGACATTCATCTTTAATGTTCCCATTTGTGCAAGAAAAGAAGGCTTTGCATATTTCATTTATATACACAAATTTCTGACATTTGAAATGGAGTTCAATTTGTATACTCTACCCTTCAAGAAATCACTGTAAGAAGCTAGAATTCATCTCTCCCTAATAGCTGTTCATTTATTAAAGTTTTGTTTTACTTTTTTAGTAATACATAGGACTTTATTATTATCTTGATTAGTAAACCTTACTTTGTATGTTAAAACTAGATATTTTTAAAAAATGCTTTATTTCATTTACTACTAAGTGATTTAATTCTTTCATGTTGTTAGGGCTGTTATGTATTTCTGTTTTAATAAATGTTAGTGATTGTTCTTTATTAGATTAAGTTGTAGCTGTGTTTTTAAATTAATATCTCACTAGTATTTAGAAACCTAGTGAGGATCTTTTCCCTTTCCACTTTCACCAACAGCTGTTTTTTCTCCTTTAATATTGAACCTCTATAAATATTTATCTGTACTTTAAATATACTTGTGGTTATCATCAAGGCTAATCTATTTAGCAAGTCAGTTAACGTAAGCACATCGCTCATTTTAATTGTATTAATTCGCCTCCTCAGAGAAAGAAGGCGAAGCTTCCATCTGTCTCTGTCAATTTTGTTTCTTTCCAAGGAGATGACAAAGACATTTTTACCATATAGGTGTGAAATGCACAAGTATGGTAACCCAAGTTCACTCCCACGCCTACTCATTCGCCCATAAATTATCCTACCAGCAAATGGAAAGCTTAAGGATGAGAAGGACTGGTGACACTAGTGGATTCAGAATCCTTACTCTCAGTCTCTAAAAGCAAAAGTCCCAAGCTAAGAAAGCTTCAGTGAATCCCTTAGCCTTTTCCACTACTATAGGACTTACAGCTGCACTATTAGTGATGACCTGCCCTGCTGAGATATTGCACAGTCCCTTCATGCATGAAATTAATTCCTCAGTAAAGGCAAAATAAAGTCTTATGAAGCCCCCTCACTGTAATTTTGAAAGAACCAAGACAGGAAATGTTTGAGGAAGAAAATGTTTTATGTAAGATATAAAACATAGGTTTATAGATTTGACTAGTCATGAAAAAAAAATAAAGATTTAAGAAATGTGTTATATGGGTGTTGCTGTAACATGTTAAATTAGTAAAATTGCCCAAGGGTAACATACTTTTCTACTTAAAAGGTAATAGGATCTTTTGGCTATGCAGACTCTGCCTAGGGCAGCAGCACACAATGACATTGACTTGCTTTGTGGCAGGGAAAAAAACTCCCTTCCTTCTGACTGTTTTCCCACAGAGTTCACACTTATTTCTAAGTTTTTTTTCATACTTCACCTTCAGCTCTCCATTTCAAGTGATTCCCCTGATTACCACAGCAAGGCTTTTAGCAGCTTGACAACCCAAAGTGTGCTTTCTCCACCACTTATGTCTGTACAGAGTCGTATAGTCAGAGAATTCAGAGTAGGCATGCATGGAGAAAATTCACTCTACCTAGATTTTCCCTACCCACATCTTTTATTAGTTTTAAAGTATTTGGAAAAAAGAAGCAGGTCATCCTCATTCAAGTAATAGGCTATCAGTTAGTTTGTAAAACACTGGCTGATGGTAGGCTATCAAAGGCAATTTTTTTTTTCATTCAGTGAAGGAATTTTGTATGGAAGAAATGTAAAGATTATAGAAGACTTAAATTTTAGGTGAGAAATAACCTTAGAAATAAAGTCTTTGTGTCCATCCCTATGATGTTCCTTAAGAAAGAAATTGAAACCCAACATATTTGTGTAGCTGAGTTCTCACTTGTAATGGTTAAAGCAGAATCCCGTTTCCTCCTAATTGCCAGGAAACACTCCATTTGCACATATAATTACCAATTTGTACTTTTACCATAGCTAATACTTGCAGTGTTGAGCTAAGTAGAATGATAAATATTAAACTTTAATAAGGATAATGAGTATTTAGAATGTTTCCTATAGGCCAGCTAGTGGCAATTACATTGGCCAAACATGTAGGGAAAGGGTAGTTGAAAATTTAAGTAAGGAAAAACAATATTTCTGTGATGTTTTACATGCAAATTTTCCCTTAAATCAATCTTAAAATGTTAATAATAACTTTTATCACAACTTACTTTCTTTTATTTTTTGATTAATAAACTTTAGAGCAGCTTTAGGTTCACATCAAAACTGAGCAGAAAGTATGGAGAGTTTCCATGTAGTTCCTGGCCCCACCCATGCACAACTATTCATTCCTGGCATTGTTCATTCTATGTTTCTAAGGACATGTATCTATTATTGTATTATCATACATGTATACACACTTGGTTTCACTACCCTATAAATCTTTTGTGCTCTTTTTATTCATCTATCTCTTTCCCCCTACCTCTGGCAACAACTGATCATTTTTTTATTCCCGTAGTTTTGCCTTTTCCAGAATGTCATATACTTGGAGTCATAGTATGTACCCTTTTCAGATTGACCTTTTTTCACTTAGTAATATGAATTTAAGGTTCTTCCAGATTTTGTTTTTTTCCCCCCTAAATTTGGGTAATATGATTTTTTACATTCTTTTTTTTTTCTTTTCCTACTGCCGCTGAAGTATAAAATCATTCAGAGATGAGAGATGAGGTTAGTAGGGTACAATTAAGCATATGGCTGATTCACATTTTTCTGGGGTTCTTAAGTTACCTTCAAATTTTAAGAGAATTTATAGGAATAGTCTAGTCATTCAGAAAGCATATATGGAGAAATATAACTAAATAGCTTGAATTTTACAAAATCCACTAATTATGGCTTTCTAAACTCTCTTCATAAAACTTCTCTGAAAGAAATTCCAACAGGTATTGAGGCATCATGCATCAGAATAATGTGCTACAGAATCACAGGTGGCATGCATGGGAGTGTAAACCACAGGGACGTCAGGAAAGAGCATTCATTCAACAACTTAAAACAGGAGATACCAAAAATTACTATTTAGGAAATTCAGAAATCAAATTAAGGAATTTCCTTCTTAATAGGGAAGGAAATCTCTTAATTTCTTTCCATTATGTCATTCATTTGTGCTCTTGTCTAGATGATTACACTATTTGGAAGGATCATCACAAAACCCCAGGTTTGACCTTCTGTTATTCTGAGAAGGAATTTCAGTTATCAAAAGAAAATCCTAGTTTTAGAGAAACAATGTAAAAGATGAAATTCTGAAGAGGCCATATTAGAACTCATCAAACTGTCATGAACATTATACTCCGAAAACAAATAAATAATAAACTCAATATTGAAATTGCAGTTTCAGTGGAAGATTTTACAACTTAGTTTGCTGAATTTTATAAGAAAGTTCACTGAAACCTGATTTTGAATTGGTATTCATCATGCTTTATTTTGCCTACTGTATAAACCAAAATAATCTCTAACATTTATGAATTCAGCTATTTTTCTCTTTCCCCTTTTAATTTTTTCCCAAAGTAATGCTTGCATATGGTTAAAAAGATCAAATAGTGCAGAAGAGATTATAATAAAGAATAACTGTCTACCATTCACCTCACTCAACCAAGTTATACTAGTACTTGTCCTGCCTCCCAGAGGAAAAAAAAAAGCCAACCTCTTTTTAAGTTTTATGCCAATTATTACTAAGCAACTAAATAATAGACATAATTTTATTTTTTATCAATTTATGATTCTGTTTATCTATTGATTCAGCATTATGAGAGTTGAAGATTTATTTCAATGAAATCCTCTCTATTTTAACAGGTATTAGTTTTCCATTAGTCCATTGGCTACTTTTGTAATGTTAAAACTATTGCTATATTTATATACATAAAACTATTGCTATACTTTTGTAATGATAAAACTATTGCTAAACATGTAAGGATATTGGAAGTCACCACTCAGTCCTAAAAACAAGTAAAAAGGTGAATAGTCTGAAAAATCAGCTACTCTTCTTGGATCCCTAAAAGTGGGAGGGACACAGAGCAAACTACCACCCCCAAGATTGAAGAGACAGGCCAATACATGGAGTCATGGCTTCTCAGAGCAGAGAGACAAGTGGAAACTATCAGGGGAACCAGTGTCAAGGTAGGAAAATCTGAACTGTAACTGATGAATTGCTGGAGGCTTGATGTGGACAACTCTGAAAGTTAAAATCTCCAAGAGAACCCAGTCAAATTGGAGCAGATGTCCCCTATATTTTTTGTGAGTTTTACTTCTTAGAACTCAACCAGATTATTAAATACTGGGGAAAAATCCTCTATGCTTCCAACAGGGAGAGGGGGAAATAAATCATTTTGAAATATGCCAGAACATTCTGTTCTCAACAAGGCCTGCCCTCAGGAGAAACTGGTTGACCAGAGCTTAACCTGCTATGATATTATGAGAGCCTAAATGACCTGGCAGAAGGTAGATACCCAAATCCAGCCCACTCTAGCCATCCAAGGAGAGAAAAAACTGAGTAACACTTGGGAAGTCTACAGTCTGGAGTCTTAGATGCACTAAAGGATGAGATTTAATCATAAGAACTATATAATATTTTGCTTTCCTCATACCTTACCACCACATTACTAAGGCTTATTTGAGTCTACTTAAAATAATTCCTTTTACATGGTACATCACATCTAGTATCAAGAAAAAAATTACAATGCATACTAAAAGGCAAACAATATGATTTTAAGAGAGAAAGGAAGATAAGAATCAGACATGGCAGATAAGTTGCAATTATCAGACTGGGAATTTAAAACAACTATGAGTAATATACTAAGGGTTCTAATGGATAAAGGAGGCAGCATGAAAGAACAGATGGGCAATATAAGGAGAAAGCTGGAAATCCTAAGAATCAAAAAGAAATGCTGGAGATAAAAAACACAGTAACAGAAAGGAATGCTTTTGATGAGCTTATTAGTAGACTGAGGGAAGAATCTCTGACCTCAAGGATATATAAGTAGAAACTTTGAAAACTAAAAAGCAAAGAAAACAAAATCTGGAAAATCACAGAACAGGTTATCCAAGATTCATGATGTAACTACAAAAAGATGATCTTTACATAATGAGACTACCAGAAGGAGAAAAAAGATAGAAAGGAATATGGAACAATAATGACTGAGAATTTTCTCTGAATAATGTCAGATACCAAACCACAGATCCAAAGAAAACCAAATAGGATAAAATTCCAAATAAACTACACTTACATTTATCATTTTCAAATAACAGAAAATCAGAGGGAAAAAACAATCCTGAAAGAAGCCAGAGAGGGAAAAATAACTTACCTTCAGAGGAACAAAGATAAGAATGACATCTGTCTTCTCAGAAATGCAAGCAAAAGAGAGTGGAGTGAAGTGTTTAATGTGTTGAGCGAAAAAAATTCCCAACTACCTAGAATTCTGTACTAAGTGAAATTTTTCTTCAAAAGTGAAGAAGAAGTAAAGACTTCCCCCAAACAAACAAAAATTAAGAGAATTTTTTGCAAGTAGACTTGCTTTGCAAGATATCTTAAAAGAAGTTCATTAGAGAGAAGAAAAATAATATAGGTCAGAAACTGAGATCTACCTAAAATAAGGAAAAGCGTCAAAGAAGGAATAAGTGAAAATAAAATAGAACTTTTATTTTTTTATTTTTAATTGATCTATTATAATTGCTCTTTGTTCAAAATAATATCAATAATGTATTTTGTGTGCTTATGTATATATATGTATATATATATATGCACATGTTTATGCATGCTTATATATAAATGAAATGAATGAGAGCAATGATACAAGCCCAGAAAGGAGGTAATTAATTAGGATTATTTTTTTATTATAAGGTACTCACACACTTGTGAAGCAATATATTGTTACTTGAAAGTAGCCTTGGATTATTGTAAATTGCCAAATCTAGAGCAACCACTAAAAAAAGTTTCAAAGAAACGTGTAACTGATATGCTAAGACAAAAAATGGAATCATTTAAAATATTTAATTAAAACCACAAAAGGCAGAAAAACAGTGGAAGACAAAATTAGGAGCAAAGAACAAGAGCAACAAATAGATATTAATCCAATTATATCAATAATTACTTTGAACATCATTGGACTAAATGCACCAATTAAAAGACAGGGATTGTTAGAGTGGATCCAAAAACAAAACCCAACTATATGTTGATTAAAATAAACCCATTTTAGGGGTGCCTGGGTGGCTCAGTAGGTTAAAGCCTCTGCCTTCGGCTCAGGACATGATCTCAGGGTCCTGGGATTGAGCCCCACATTGGGCTCTCTGCTCAGCAGGGAGCTTGTTTCCTCCTCTCTCTCTGCCTGCCTCTCTGCCTACCTGTGATCTCTCTCTCTGTCAAATAAATAAATAAAATCTTTTAAAAATAAATAAAATCTTTTAAAAATAAATAAATAGATAAATAAATAAATAAATAAACCCATTTTAAATATAAAGCCACATACTGATTAAAAGTAAATGGATGGAGAAATGTATAGTATGCTAACATTAATCAAAAGAAAGCAGCAGTAGGTATATTAATTTCAGATAGAGCAAATTTCAAAGCAAGGAAAGTTATCAGGGATAAAGAAAGGCATTACATTGTATAATTACATCAATAAAAGTTGGTCACTTCTCCAGGAAAACATAGTAATCTTGGACATGTATGCATCTAACAGCAGAGTGTCAAACTATGTGAGGCAAAAACTGATAGAATGGCAAAGAGAGATAGGTGACTCCACTGTCTTACTTGGAGACTTCATCTCTTATCCACATACAAAATATTAGTAAGGGCACAATTGAACTCAATACCATGAGTTGACTATATTATGGGGATCTATTTCTGGGCTCTCTATTCTGTTTTATTGACCCGTTTGTTTGTTTGGCAATACCACATTGTCTTGATTACTTGGTTTTTTAATAATTCTTGAAGTTGGGTAATAAGTCTTGAAGTTGAGGAGTGACAGTCCCCATCTTTGTTGTTCTTCAGTATTGGGTTGGCTTTTCCGGGTCTTTTACCTCCCTATATAAACTTCACAATCAGCTTGAAAAAGGAGCAAAGGCAATACTATCGAGCAAAGATAGTCTTTTCAATAAGTGGTACTGGAACAACTGATACCTACATGCAAAAAAATGAATCTAGATATGGAGCTTAGCACTCTTCACATCAGTCAACTCAGAATGGGTCACAGAACTAAATATTAAATGTAAAACTAAAAACTTCTACAAAACTCCTGAAATGCAAATTAAAACAATGAGATCCCACTACACATCTAGTAGAATGGCTAAATCTGAAACACAGTCAACAATAAATGCTGGTGACACAGAGCAACAGGAGCTCTCATTTATTGATGGTATGAATGCAAAATGGTACAGCCCCTTTGGAAGAGTGGCATTTTCTTTCGATAATAAATATACTCTACTATATTACCAGATCATATACCTAGGTATTTACCTGAAGGAGTTGAAAGCTTATGTTCACTAAAAACTCTAAAAACAAATGATTAAAGCAGTTTCATTCATAATTGCCAAATGCTGGAAACAACAAAGATGTCCTTCATTAGGTGAATGGATAAATAAACTGTAGTACATCCAAACAATGGAATATTCTTCAGGGCTAAAGTGAAATGAGCTTTCAAGGCATGAGACAACATGGGGGAATCTTAAATGCATATTGCTAAGTAAAAAAAGCCATATGAAAAGGCTATATATTCTGTGTCATCCCAGCATTTGGGAAAGGGCAAAACTATGGAAACAGTGAAAAGATCAGTAGTTTCCAGGGGCTGGGGGAGAAGTGGAGAAGGAATGATACACAGAGGACAGAGGAATTTCAGGACAGTGAGATTATTTTGTATGATACTATAATGATGGGTATATGTCATTATATTATACATGTGTTCAAACCCATAGAATGTATCATACCAAGAGTGAACTTTAAACTGTGGACTTTGAGTGATAATGATGTGTCAGTGGAGGTTCGTCAATTGTAACAAATGTACTGCTCTGGTAGGGGATGTTGAGAATGGAGGAGACCATGTTTGTATGGGGGTAAGAGGTTTATGGAATACTTCTGTACCTTCCCATTTGCTTTCAACCTGTAACTGATTTTAAAAATAGTCTTGAATAAAAAACTGTTTCTTGTTCCATCAAATTTTAGACAGTTATCTGTTGACCAGGGTTTAACCTATTTGATGAGATTATTAGTATCCCTCCATTCTCTCCATTTCACCCTTCCATCGTGCCTCCTAATTTCCTATCAGCTGTACCTTTACTTCCTTTGGTTTTTGATAAAAACATTAATATTATTTTTTATAAGTATACTTAAAGCCTATGTCAATTCATTAACCACTATGGACTCCGTTATTGTCTTCCTTTTAATATAGAGAATGTCATTATAATAAAAACAGTAGGCAACTTTTAGTCTCTGCAAACTTCAGGTTCTTTTACTTACAGTTAAGCTGAAGCTGTTGAGACCAGTGTTTTCTGAGAGGGGCAGATGATGATTTAGGCGCTCTTATTATTTTTATCATCTTGAAAAGATTCTGAGAAACAACATAGGATTGTATGTAGCTTTTATTGGTCCCTTCATGACCTTTGACTCCAAATACATGGATTAGGTATAGCTCTAATCAAATGAATATAGTATAGGCCAGCAGCTTTGGTATAATGTGCACTTGGAAATAGTCTTGCTGATGAATCAGGTAATAATTTCCTGCATCTAAAGGAGAAATGTATACTGGTGTCCCTCCTCTTCAACTAGTTATTTAATAACTTGACACTCCTTTTGAGTAGTTTGGCATAGATATCTGCTGGCTCTCCAACTAGAAAGAACAGGAAAACAATCTTATGTGAATTTTGGAAACAGTGTTTTACTGTAACAAATTAGGAATGGTGTTAGCAGTATTATTTAATGTCAGATAGAATGGCTAATCATCAACTATAACAAGTGAATTATCATTTTTGGTAACGAGCATCTGATCTTCATCTAGTTTGTAGTGAACAGGCTTGCAGTATTGCCTAAATTTTGATGC
This sequence comes from Nasua narica, assembly GCA_028533885.1. Classification (NCBI taxonomy): domain Eukaryota; kingdom Metazoa; phylum Chordata; class Mammalia; order Carnivora; family Procyonidae; genus Nasua; species Nasua narica. The sequence continues at coordinate 61,089,436 of CM052806.1, forward strand.
ATCAGAATCACTCAGGAAGCATTTTAGGCATATAGTTTCCTTGGACCCACCCACAGAGATTCTCAGTTTGTGGATGTTTTGGAGAGGGACCTGGGAATTTGTGATTTAGAAAATCTTCTCAAGTAATGCCAAGGCAAAGTCAGGTTTTGTAACACTGTATTCAGCAAATCAGCTTGCTCGTTATTTACAGATACCTTGTACAATTAATTTATATTAGAGGACCATCAGGAAGTCACACGATCTAAATATAAACAATCATTAGAAGGATTTCCAAAATTTTTTTCCTATCTATAACAGGTGTTTAGTAGCACTTGTTTAAATTATTTTTCCATTTTAGAATTGTTGTGGCCATGATCTTGATGTATCCTTTGGAAACGTGATTATCCTTTTATTTATAAATTAGAATGGTTGCAAACTTGTTTTCCAAGGATAGCTCATCTCTGTTCATGGTTATCTACAGAATCATTTACACTAAAGTGAGCTTTCTGTTATGCCTCAGCTCCTCTCCTTGAAGAACTAGTATGTCCTTTTCATATTCACATATTCTTTATGTACTATTCTGTTGACCTAAATTTCTACCAAAATTTTCATCATTAGTGCATATAAATCAAGTATTAACAGCAATATAAGATAATTACACCACATTTAACAAATAATACAATCTTGACCTCTGTGCCATCTAATACTCATAAAAACTTTGTTAAATAATGCTGTTGAAAGACTATGTAAAATGCATGCATTGCAACTCTTAGTAAAATTTATTCTTGGATCAAACCAGACCAGAAGAGAGCTGAAAAGTATTCTGCATTGTTTTGGTCCCTAGGGCATTGCTTTTATGAATGTTAGGCCACTAGCCTCCATTAAGAGAACAAAATCTATATAAAAGTCATTATTATGGGCACCTGGGTGGTTTCGTTGGTTAAGTTTCTGCCTTCGGCTCATGTCATGATGCTAGGGTCCTGGGTTCAAGCTCCGCATTGGACTCTCTGCTCAGTGGAGAGAATGCTTCTTCCTCTCTCTGCTTGCTTCTCCCCCTGGTTGTGCTCTCTCTCTCTCCCTTTTTCTCTCTGTCAATTAAATAAGTAAATAAATCTTTAAAAGTCATTATTATAGTTACTTTTACAATCTCCTATATCCAGGTTTTTAAAAAAATTTTATTTATTTGAGAGGTAGATACAGAGACAGCATGAGTGGGAGGCAGAGGGAGAGGGAGAAGCAGGCTCCCATGGATCAGGGAGCCCAACATGGGGCTCGATCCCAGGACCCTGGAATCATGACCCAAGACAAAGGCAGACACAACCGATTGAGCCACTCAGGCGCCCATTATCTATCCAGTCTTTAAATTAATTAAAAAAATTGAGAATCACTGAGTATCTATAACCTTCAAAAGATAAAGGAGAATATATTAGTGTCTCTCAGTTTATGGAATGTAACTGTTAAGTGTAGAAATTAATTGTAGATTCATTTTACCTTAAAATTCACTGATTTTCTTCTGCTACTATATACATATTAGTGTTGATTTTGCAAATAATGATTCTTATTCTCATTTGAATTTTCAAATAAAGTTAAAATTCCACAGACATGAACTTTGTTTATCCTAGGATTTAAGTAGTATCAGACAACTGGCATGACTCTCAGCGGTAAGCATAATCTAGTTTAAAAACCAAAAGCATTGTCCTCTTTTGAGAACTCATGGGAGAAATTTTTTTATGTTCTATAATGATGGAAAGCTGGGTTTCTGATGAACAGCTTTTTTGTTTGTATGTTATAGACACTTTGAACATTGTAACTGATTCAGTTTCTACTTTATTCCCTGAGAGATTCAAGTCGACTTGCCAACTATCTTGAACATATGTTCAGAACTATTGGACATCTAACAATTCTTTTGTTCTAATCTTTTATCTGGCTGCATTTAATTTTTCTGCCTTTTTATTCTTCTGTAAAAAATTTTTTTTTCTTCTGTAAAAAATCTAGATCCATTTCATTGCTTTAGGGAAACTCCCACTCTAAAACTCTGAATTCCAATATCCCACTTTCAGACTACAAGCTTCTATATTTCCATCACTTTCCTTACTTAGTCTACTATTACATCCACTGTTTGACCTCATGGAGCCCTTTATTTTATTTATTTGCTATTTGATAGATTCATTTCCTATTTTGGTAAAATGACATCAAGATCCATCTCGTTACCCAAGCCTGAGACCTGGAACAATCTTAAGTGTATTTTCCCAAAGTTACTTACCTCCTAAAGTCATTAAATTCTTTCATCTCCACCTCTTTAAAATCTTGAGGATTTGTCCTGTCCCTCTTCTTTATTTTCACAGCCCATCACCTTAGTTCAGACCCGCAATATTTCTTGCCTATGGTACAGTAGTCCCCTGTTTGGGCCCATCACTTCAAGTCTTATCTTTGCCAATCTTTCTTATACTGTTACTGGAGTTACTTTTTCAAAACATGAATCATTACAAATCACATCATTCATCTACTTAGATTTTCTCAGCATCCTCCCACTGTCTATAGGATAAAGCCTAAATTTCAGGATGTCATACACAGCCCTTCATGATTGATTCCTAACTATTTTCCCCTACATTCTACAACACCCTCTACTCCAGCCTAGCCTAAGTGTTTCAACTTTCCAGGGGAGCAAACCGATCCTTAACTTTGGTCTTTTGTATGTGCACAGCTCTACAATTGTTCTACTGTGCCAGTTCGAAGTCATGATTTTTAATTCTTTGTTAATGCAATTTATGCTAACAAGGCCTATACTGTCCTGAAATTTATATCCTCAGTACCTAATACAATTTCATTTTTCCTCTCTAGCCTCGTGTCCTGTCACTCTTTTGTGCCCATGTTTCACCCATACAGGATTTCTTGTGCCCTCGCCTCTTTTTTTCCCCAGGTAAGACCTTCACATATGGTATTGCTCTTGATTGCAATGTTTTCCTGCTCTTCTTTTCATATCAACTATTCACACTTATTTTTCAGATGTGTGTCTATGTCATGCTAAGCAAAAACCTCTATGTGACCAAATCAAATGGAAATTTTTCTGCCCTCATCACTATCTCTCAGCAATATTTAATAAAATATATAATTTTACTACTCTTTAAACATTGTTATCTTTCTTTTCCTGCAGATATATACTCTGTTTTCATCCTACTGCATGGACCATTCCTCCTGACTTTGTTTTCTGGTTCTCTCTTTGCTACCCAAAATCTACTTGCTGGATTTTCTCAGGACTGAGTCCTTGGTCCCATTTTCTTCTCTTATTGGAGTCCCTCCCCAGGTGATTTCACCAAATTTCAAGACTTAAAATACCAGATGATGATCTTTGTCCCTAAATACCTATTCTATGATCCAAAGTATCCCCAACACCTTACACAGTGGTTGAGATATGACAAATGTTTCATAAATGTTTGAGTAGTAAAGAAATATCTGCTACACTTTGAAAGCTTATTTTTTGTTGCCTGAATGAATTGACTGAATCAAAATTGCTAAAGATTATTTAGAAACTTTTTTAAATGATAGAAACGAATTAAGTACAAATAAGATGATAGGAGATCTCATATTGAGTTGGAGCTTACATAAGATTGTGATTTGATCATTACAGTCCAAGTAATATTTTCTCTCTTTCAAAGTAGACACAACCACATTAATCTAAAAAAGTTATTTGGTAATTTGCACAAGAGAAGAGCGTTGGTTCAGATAGGGTAAGAAATAAGGCAGAATATGCCTGATTAAGCAAAAGTTCTTTATTAATAGTGAGTCAAGGAGCATAGGTAAAGCTCAGTAATAAGGACAAATGATTCCTTTTGAAAGACAGAATATTAGATCTACACCATTCATCAAGAACAGAAAATGCAGACTGTTAAATAAAAATTATTATAACAAAAATATATATTGCAGAAATCATTAGGAAAAAGATTAAAATCAAAATAAAATGGAAAACATTATATATGTATATATTGTATATATTATAACAAAAATAATAACATGGAAAAATAAAAACCTAGAGTAAGAAACTCCAAATGTGTTCTGCTGCTGAAGTTATATGGGGAGTGGGAACAGGGAAATAGTTCCCCAGTGAAACAAGTGTGAGAAACACTGGATCAAATAAAATCAAGACTTTGTCTTTTCTGAGAATTTCTCAAAGTTTCTAATATACTATAGTGCCTTGGGGCTCATCAATGGAAATATATGGAGTGATTTTTTTTCCCTAGATCTACTTGCCATCAAATCATTTTTGCACAGAATATCTAGTGGAATTGACTTGGGATAAATTAGTCTTGGTACTGAAAGTACCCTTCCATTAGCAGAGATTTAGTTCAGTTTTGTCAGATGAGAACTGTAACAGTCATCCTTAGATTATTAAAAGGAGATTTTCTCAACTAGGCTTTTATTTCAATGTATTGCTTGTGGTTATTCAGGGACAAATAACTGATGTTTATTTCCGTATGTGAAGAGAATGCAAATAATTTTAAGAGGGAGTGTCAGGGAAAAATGGATTTGGGGGAAGAAAGGAGGAAATGGGGATGGTGATAGCAATGTGCAAATATACCTTAAATGCTTCATAAAAGAGTGGGGCAGTCATAACTGTAATAATATTCATCAAATCCTTGACAGAGCCTAATTCATACATTTCAAAGTCATTGAAGGGGTCAGTATAAGGTAAGTTAATGGAAACTTCATGATCTGTTGACCTTATTACATCATTAAAAGACCAGATTTTGGCCTGAAAATAGCAAATTCCTTCTCAATGATTCACATTATCCAGAACTCTGGGGCTTACTGGAATTCTTAATAAAAATTACAAATATCTTTGCAATAAATTTCTAGCACTAGTTCTCGGTAATTTTAAGTACAGCTTGCCATTAAACTTGCCCATTATCAAGTATTGCTTACCTTTCATTTTATTTTGATTTTAATCTTTTTCCTGATGATTTCTAAATAGTATAGAACCTTCCATTCTTAGTTCATCCATGGTCACTCAGGAAGTTGATTTTAGTGTTTGGCATATGAAGCCCATATAGTGTCCTTAACTGTTACTTATTTACCCTGGGAGTGCTTCATTGTGTGGCTTCCAGACAGAGACTCAACTCTCATCAATTAACAAATCCTTCCTCTGGAAGAAATTGGCTTTCTAATCTCAAACCAGATTGTAAACTCCCTTTTCCTTTGCTCATTTCACTGCTTTTTTTCTCCTTTTGAGGACATGAAAAAAGTAGAAAAAAAGATAATTCTCTTTCTTTCTTCCTTGTAACTATATATTTTAAAGATAACAGATTTTTTCTACATAAAATGATACATGCTCATATTAAACGGATTCAACAATATAGAAAAGGAGAAGAAAGAGGGAATTCATTCAAAATGTTATCACCCTGAAATGACTTGTGTTATATTCGGGAAGCATTTCCCCAGATATATCTCTATGTATATACATAGAAGGAAAGACAAAGGAAGCCAAATATAAATTTATAACAATTTAATAATAGAAATTCATAGAATTTTAGAAAAGCAACTTGCTTTTCTAAAATTAAAAAGTATTATGTTTAATTCTACTTGAATCTAACAGAGTAAGAAGTGGAATTGAAGAAATTATTAAACTTGAAATGTTTCTTTTTACTAAAGGATTATCAATTATTAAAAGAAAATAGTAAGGAAAAATATTATAGGTATGGAGCCTTTTAAGTTCCATATCTATACTTGGTCTGGTTAGACCAATAGCTCTCCATGGAAGAGGAGGGTGAATTCTTTTACACGTGCTTCCCCTCCTATTCCTTTCTTCTGAGTGTTGTTGTCCATCTTACTATATCAGTGTCTTAAATGACAGCTGGTTTGACTATAATACTATATAGTACTGTTGTGTCTTTCTTTTCAGAACATATAGACTTGACTCCATTGTACTCTGGAATTGAATGTTTAGGAAATATTCTTTTTTTTTATTAACATATAATGTATTATTTGCCCCAGGGTACATGTCTGTGAATCATCAGGCTTACACATTTCACAGCACTTATCATAGCACATACCCTCCTCAATGTCCATAACCCAGCCACCCTATCCCTACCCCCCTTACCTCCCTGCCACCCTTATTCTGTTTTATGAGTTTAGGAGTCTAAAAAACCATAAGAAGTTTGTCTCCTTCCCCATCCCATCTTGTTTCATTTCTCTCCCCCACCCCCCTATGACCTCCTGCCCTGCCTCAACCTTTTGAGGAAACTCCATACTGTTTTCCAGAGTGGTGTACCAGCTCGCATTCCTACCAACAGTGTAGGAGGGTTCTCCTTTCTCCACATCCTCACCAACATCTGTTGTTTCCTGACTTGCTAATTTTAGCCATTCTGACTGGTGTGAGGTGGTATCTCACTGTGGTTTTGATTTGTAATTTTCTGATGCCAAGTGATGTTGAGCACTTTTTCATGTGTCTGTTGGCCATTTGGATGTCCTCTTTGCAGAAATGTCTGTTCATATCTTCTGCTCATTTCTTGATTGGATTATTTGTTCTTTAGGAAATATTCTTAGGCCAGCCTTCTTCTCCATGTTTTATTCTTTTAGGACACCCTAGAGAATTCTTTCTTTATCTTTAAAGTTCAGTTATTTAACTAACATGTTTTGCTATTGATTGTTCTTTGTCAGCTCTTCCTAAATCTGAAGATTTAGTTCATGGAAATATTGTGTGTCATATCTCTAAGTACTTATTCTGTTCAATTTGTTGAGTTTATACTTTAAATGACAATTATCTTTATTTTGTATTGTTTTGTCCTTCAAATCTATCATTGTTTGATTATCCTTTTTCCTCTTCTACATTTATCGTGGTTATCTCAAGTCATTAATTCAAATTCTATTTAAGTCTCTTTGCCTCTCATGTGTTCTGATTTATTGGTTCTGTAACAGTATTTTTTGGTTGTTCATTTGCAGTGGTTCTTAATTTACTTCCTTTGATCTGAAGCTGCCTTGTCAGTCCTTTCTACAGCTTTTTCTTTTTGCTTTTGGGCTATTAAATCCTATCTAGTATTTTTTTTTTTAATGATGTAAGGCATTCATGAAGAATGTATTTTAGTTTCTAGGGTTATGGTTTCATCCAGACTGATCTTGGCTTATCCCATTCATAATTTGTTGCTTTCTTTCTCCTTCCTTCCTTTCTTCCTTCCATATTTTCTTTTGCCTTAATCAATTAGTAATATTACAATCTAATTACTTATATATGGGTAGGCTGTGATCAGGTATCCTGGTGTCCTTATTAGAAGAGGATATTAGGACACAGACAACAAAGACTGAGGACACAGGAAGTAGTCAGCCTTCTGCAAACCAAGGGAAAGAGGCCTCAGAAGAAACCAAATCCTGCTGACACTTTGATCTTAGGCTTCTGGCCCCTAGAACTGTGAGAAAATGAATTTCTGTTGTTTAAGCCACCTTGTCTATGGTATTTTGTTGTGGCAGCCTGAGCAATACAGGTAATAGACTATCAAGCTGACTTACCACTGAACCATGATCTTCTACCCCAGGTAGTTTTTTTCTAGTTTCTCTACAGTAGATTACTTTTTCATTTTCTATTCTTTTTTTTTTCTTTTCTTTTTTTTATGTTATTTTTTTCTCCCCAAATTTGTTTATTTTAATTTTTCAGTGTTACAAGATTGATTGTTCATGCACCACACCCAGTGCTCCATGTAGTATGTACCCTTCTCAATACCCACCACCAGGCTCACCCATCCCCCACCCCCTCCCCTCCAAAACCCTCAGTTTGTTACTCAGAGTCCACAGTCTCTCCTGGTTCATCACCCCCTCTGATTTCCCCCCATTTGCCCTTCCCTTCCTTCTCACGATGCCCTCCATGATTTTCTTTATACTCCACACGTAAGTGAGACCATAAGATAATTGCCTCTCTCCGCTTGACTTATTTCACTCCGCATTTTCTATTCTTTTAAATGAAGTTACTAAGTGTAGTCTACACAGAAGGAGCAGGGAGTAGACTGAGGGAGAGCTTGGTTCCACCTTCTGGATAGGAAGTATCATGTGGAATTCTGTAAGAAAGATTTGTCTTTTCTGCTCCATTTATTTATTTATTCAGTTGTCTATATTAATATGAACTCATGTATGTTTACTTTGTATTTTGGGTTATAATCCAGTACTAATTGATTGAGTTTGTTGCTCACATTGTTCTGGTCTTGGCCATGGGGACCTCTTTCAGTTGGCCTTATATTCCTTTTGACATGCATCCATTGTTGTGTTTTATGTTTTCAGATCTTTTTTATTTTCTGTTATTACATGATGATCCAGAGTCATCTTCAATCTTTCCTGCCCCAGCTCTAGTATTAACCAGTTTTCCAAGAAGCCCTGCTTCAGTTATTGGAGAAACCAAGATTGGATGCTAAATGGAACAAATTATTTTAAATACAGTCTCAGAGAATTTTTCTTTTTCATTTTTTTAATGATCTTATTTATTTATTTGTTAGAGAGAGAGATAGAGAGAGAGAGAGTGAGCGCACAAGCAGGGAAAGTAGCAGCCAAAGGGAGAAGCAGGCTCCCCTCTGAGCAAGGAGACCAATGTGGGACTCGATCCCAGAACCCTGAGATCATGACCTGAGCCAAAGGCAGTTGCCCAACTGACAAGCTACCCAGGCATCCCCTCATTAAATTTTTCTAAAAGTGTTCTTCATGCATCGATTACAATTTCTTTGTTAAATTTGTTCTCAATAATTGTTCTCAGGGAAGTCCTACTTTTCTCTTGTTGATGTAAAGGACAAATTTCCTTGGTTTTTTCTTTTTCTTTCTTGCTTATTGGAACACAAGGTCAGTAAGAGGCTCTGCAAAGAAAGGTTAACTTCATGATCAAATAATTTGGAAAGCATATGGTATCACACAGCCTCTGGAAATTCACATTTTATATTGATAAATAATAAAGAGCTTTCTTAAAATATTTGTGCATTAAAAAATTAATTAACCTACTTTAACCCAAATCTTTTCCAATCTTATTTGACTATAGATACCACCTTTTTTGATATATGTATTGGCATCTTATAGGATTTGTATTCCTTGGAATTCACTTGAGACTGGCCAAACATAATACCATGGCTTGGAAGCCCCCTGTAGCTATACCATACAGTACTTGAGAGAAATGTTTTCTTTTAAAAACACTAAGGCTAGAATGAAAATAATCCTTCCGAGGAATCCTATGATTGAATGGCCTCTTCATGAGAGTACTAGATCTGTTTCCTTCCCTTGAGCACTAATCCCTCCACTCTGTTGAGCTCAGGCTAAGTGTAGGTACTGTATCCAGTATTATTGCATGTGGGGTTGAGAATAATTTTCTCATCTCTCTCACCCAAATTATTTCTCCATAGATCTGACAGCTTGATTTCCAGGTGCTGTTTTCCTTATATACTTCTAAGAGATCTGAGAGAGGGTGCACCCTCTCTCAGGTGCACCAACTATTAAGTAAAAAAAAAATGATGGATCATTTTAATGAATTCACTGAAATTAGAGACAATAAATTCAGTAAAATCTTGATCAATAAAAATGCAGCTGATTAGAACAACAATTACCTAGAATTTTTTCCCTGCAATACTTAGAGGAGTTAGAGAGGGAAGATAACAGAATAAGTTGATATAAGAAAAATTGGCTTCAATTTAATTTTTAGTTCAGACACATACTAATTAAATTTTTTTCCTATAGAACAGTGATATAAAATTAGAATAGTATCATTTTTATTAATGGTAATATAGTAAAAAACATTTCAACTTACTGTTTTTCAGTTTATAATTAAATATCTGTGCGAGATACTTCGAGGCTATGTAAATATTCTGTTTCTCATTAAATTTTCACTCCCTCATTTTAGCATCTATTAATGATTTCTGCCTGTGTCAACTATTCTGTTGATGACTCCCAAATGATGATTTTCTAATTCTGTCATTCCTTCTACATTTAAAGGTTGGCATTCTACTATAAGAAAGGGCTTTCTTTCATATTGTTTAATTGATTAATATCAGCATATACTCAGGGTTTCTTATTTAATCCATTTTTTAATTTGTTAAGGTGATTATTTTGATGCTCAGATTGTCCCAGCTTTAATTAGTGGAAACAATTTCAAGCTGGCTCTTGTGATATTTTTACGTGTTTTCATTCTTATTTAAGTACTTTCTTACTGCCCTGCACTGCAAAATGTTCCACTCAGTGGCTTCATAGTTTGTAGCATGGAACTCCTTGGCCTTTGATGTCCATTTATGATGCCTTTTGTCTGTCTCCACATAAATATCAGAATGCTTATTTAACTTTGTCTTCACCAGTTTCTTGAGCCTCCTTGTGCTTCCAATACCCCTACGTGGTATGTCCTGTCTCATCTATTTTTAAACCTATCAGATATTATCTTTGCTTTCTTGTATCTATCACGGCATGGGATTCGGTATGATGCTGCACCCTGTGGGCCTTTAATAAGTATTGGTTGATTGATGGTCATATACAGAAAAGCTTGTTGCATTGTAAATCTCAGGAATAAGAGCAAGCTAAAAAATGACCTAACCTTTCCAGTTGTTAGCACCATAAGGACCTGCAGGGCACATGATTTTGGATGAGGATCCTAGGATCATTAATTGTCAGAGTAGTCTAATTGTTAACAGGGCACCTGTAGTGAGGAAAATGTGTTTATACTTGCTGAACAGAAGACTAATGTAGCAAAAAAGTATTTAACGTTGAAATACGGCTTAATCAGGTATTTTATACTTTCTCTTATATTCTATTTATATTAGATATCACTGCTATTCCTCTCACCTGTCCCTTCCACTCGGATAACTTCCCTACTTATTAGCCCCATTTTGTTAAGTCATCTTTGGCTCAAGGGTGGCCAGAATTCAGTCGGTAGTGGTTTCTCTCTTCAGACAAGAGAATGAAGAGAAAAGAGACAAGGAAAAAAAGACAAAAGTAATACAGAAAATCTTTAAAGTGTGTGAGGCTAAGCACCTGGGCACCTACAGTTGCTTAGCAAAGTAATGTTGATGCAAGGAAGGAAAATATATGTTTGGGAATTTTAACACTAAAATGGTCTGGTGTTAGACACATAAAGATAATTATATAAAAAATAAAATTAAAAAAAGATAACTTTGTTGACAGTTTCTTCATTTTCTCTATAATAGGTTCTTTACTAAAAGAAATACCTTTCATGTAATGCTGGGCATTCTTCAAAACAAAGCAGGGCAAGATACATTCCAGACACTGGAATTAGTAGGACTTGCTGTTTCCACTCATCAGCTTTGAGACCTTGAACAAGAGCATAAACATCAATTTCCTCATGTTAAAATGGGGATAATAATATCTGTTGTATTATGTTACTGTAAAGCGTAGAGACTGTAGTAGAATGCTAACACATAGTAGATACTTAACAAATGTTGGTACTAGTCTAGCAGATCCCAGAATTCCATGCTGGCATAAATCCTTTAAGGGTATTATTTTAAAAACAAAATGAGACAAACAGGTCTCCAAGCTTTTCCTTGGAGATTCTTATTCTCTCAGTCTGGGAAGAAAGCTGGGAATATCTGCTTTTCTTTGTAAATTTCTTTTAATGAACCCTTGAGGCTTTTCTTATCATCAGCCAAGGTGGGCAAACCTGTAACAGAACATCCAGTGCATCATGGGCCTATCATAGGGGAGGTTGCCAGGGCCCATGGTCTATTTCTAACCCATAACTTTTTAAAGCTCCTGTCCTCTTTCTATTTCACTGCCCACTTTGTATGTTGTACATGCCTTTGAAACTGGAATATCCTAATTGAACTTGGTCTTTCCTTTATCATTTACCTCTCAAAGAATAAAACTACTTTTTGTTTCCATTTTCAGGAAGAAAAACAAACAACTTTCTACTTTTCTAATTGAGATGAGAGGGGCATCTTCCATTTCTGCTCCGGAGCTTCCAGAATGGTCTCCTATATCCAGTCTTACTTATCTCAACTTAGTAGCAGAGGAATCTTTCTAAAATACAAACCTAACCATGTTTAGAAATTTTTAATGTTCCCTTACAAATCTTCAGAATAAAATATAAATTTCTCATGGAAACATTTGAGGTCTTTTATGATCTGCGCATAGTCTCTCTCTTTTAGGGCTCACCTTCTACAATATTCCTTCCTTACCCTTCTCTCCAGATAGACAACACTACTTGCTTCTTTCCACAGGTGTTAAGGCCTCACACCTACTTGACTTTGCTGTTGATGGCCTTTTTCTGGAATTATCTGTCAGCTGCCACATTTCACCTAACTCCAGAAAACTCCTCTATTCTTAGTTTTATTAGGTATCTGTTAAGTATCCTAAAAGCCTAAGATAAAGCATTACATGCTCCTGAAGCTTTTGTGAGGCCCCTTTCCTCACATCTGCTAATCTTCCTTCTATAACCTTCTTTGGCTTCTACAGCTCTGATAATGCTATATTTTAGACATCAATTTTCTAATTTACTTTCTATTGGACAGGATTTATTTTAAGGAGAATAATTATATTTTAGTCATTCCTATTTTCTCAGTTATTTGAAGAACTTGTGATATATGGAAGGCATTCACTAAATATTTGTTGAATGAATGAATTAGGAACCAAATAATTTCTTTTTTATTCACTAGCAATTCATATTTAACAATCAGGCAGAGCAACACTTACCAATTATTAAAATCTTATCCTAATTACAATTACATAGATTTATCTTTATTTCAGATACATTCTGAGAGTAGAGTGTTTTCCTTAAAGATTCTATAAAATATAGGTTATCATTGTTTTTATCCTCATAAACTTTGGAAATGAGAAGTAGAAATGTTTCTGAGATGTAGGGAAGGATAGCCTGGATTTCATCTGCCCCACTTAGTGTGTCTTAATTCATGGATCATCCGATCACTAGTGACAACTTACAGTTAATTATTTCTCCCTGTCACTGATGTGAGTAGACATACTCTGTCAGTAGAAACAGCTCAGGGGAAATGATTCAGAAAGGAAAAAAAAAATCACAACTTTTACATAAATATCCAGGAAGTGAGTGTGCTTTTATTGATTTTTACTGATGATCAAAATGGCTAATTTGTATTGCCACTCTCCTTTGCGTGAATGGGAACAATGTATAGACCTTAATGATTTGCATGTAGACTCCTGAGGAAAATATCTCAGAATGCAGAAGTGCTGGAGAATTTACAGTGTTTTGTTTGTTCATTTTCAGGAAAGCCTTTTTCTCCAATTTGAATATAATTTATCTTCTGGAAACAGATAGGAGTTTCATTATAACGGTTCATTATAGCATGGACTTCAGCATAGCAATGGTATTTTTTTGATACATCCAAGGAGGCTTAGAATACAAGGTATATCATAGTAACACACCACTAGTATTTATTGCATGAATCCATACTACTGAAAAGCATTTTACAAGAAGACTTTCCATAAGGGCCCTCAGATATCTGGTAGAGGTAGTGACAGTATCTGTCTTGTTTACTAACGTACTCATGTACTGGTAGTATTAAGGTACTAATGTAATATGTGTGCTTGTGTGTGTGTATATGCACATTTATTGGACAATAAACTAATGCAAGTTATGATGGCTAACGTTAAGGATAAAGAAGAAATAGGAAATTTATTAAGTATCCTCTATAATTTTCCAACTAAAACTAATATTTGTGAAACATGTAAATTAATAATGGACTAGCTCTAAACATCAGTAATCTATGTTTGTGTTGCACAAAAATGTGTACATTTTAGTTTTACATCAGATTGGTAAGATCAGACAACATTTCTTCAGGGAAGCTCTTTTTAAGACAAAAAACTTAATTTAGACACACTCAGTTTTGCTTTCTGATGAAAAGAAGGATTAATTTATTTGTTCTTCCCTGCTGCAATTAGTCAACACAATTTGCTGCTTAAAAAATGAAAGATACACTTATGTAATAGAACTTTAAATGATAAGAACATTTGTTTACTAACTCAAAAAGACATTGTTAATGAATAGAATGATTGTCTTAAGATTTTTTTTCTCCCCCCACACAAATAGATCGGCTTTAACATTCTACAGGAGGCTCAGATTTCCAATTTTTCCAAGCTCATTAGACTTTAATGGTCCCTTATCACTGTCGGCATTGTCAGGGATTGGACAAAAGTCCAGCAAAGCTGCACATTAATTAGGCAAAGACATGAATGTCCTCCTCACAGCTTCTGCATATACAGCTGTGTGCCAGCTCCCACCAGAAAGCAAAATAGCAGTAGCTAGACATTTTTTAAGCTTTACATTTTAAATAAGGACGTGGGAAATGTTAACACTTTCCTTTCCTTTAAAAATATGGAAGGAAGGTAGTCGTTCATTTTCCCCCCAATTTTATGTCCTCCATAATTATTCTCAAAGCAGTAGGTAGAGAAGTGGCTGACATATTTTGAATTCATAAAATAAAGGACATTCTTCATTCATTTCTGAATTAATACTTTTGCATCCATACATTCTGAGAGGGAAATCAAATATTAATTTTTATTATTATGATCAAAGACTGATTAGTACTTATTTGTCAGTACTCTCTAAACTCTCTCGAGCAAGGAATAGAAACCAAATTCAAAGTAGATTTGGTGAAATGGGGAAAGATTGGTTCATATGATAAAATTATAAAGAGGGCAAGAATTAAGTAGCCTAGGGAAGGTTGGGAACCGGGAATTTGTGTATTTCAGGATTTGTGCTCTCATCCTCTTTCTCCCTTCCTCTCTGCCACCCTACCCCTAGTTCTTTCCCTCTTTTGTTTTCGTTTTCTTAAAAAAATATTTTTTAATTAATTTATTTTAGATAGAGAAAAGGAGAGAGAGACAAGAAGTGAGTGGCAGAGGGGGAGGAGTAGGGACAAGCAGACTGCCCTGAGTACGGAGCCTCATTCAGAGTTCCATCTCATGACTCTGAGATGTGACCTGAACCAAAATCAAGAGTTGGTGGTCAACTGACCCAGCCACCCAGGCACCCTTTGTTTTCAGTTTTATATCAGTGTCTGCCATTCAGTAAATATGTTGCCCTCCAGGAACTCCAGACTTATTTTATATAGCTCTGTATCTAGAGGAGAAAGATGCTTCTCTCTCAACGTCAATTAGGAAATATTCAAAGGAAAAAGCAAACAAAAGAAAAAAAGAACAGGAATGGTCTCTGGCCAGTCACTTAAAATGCCTTGGCCTAGAGCAAATATTGACAAACACAAAAGTAAATGTTCAGATCATGCTTCTCTTCCAAGGGATAATCTTTTGTTAGTTTATAATCCTGTGTGATGCTTATGAGTCACCATAAAGAAAACTATAATTCTGAGATACACAGAAAGATACACTTTTTTTAATTTAAAAAAAAGTTAATGCCTTCATGAATAAACAATATGTTACTTTAAAAAAAAGTGAACAGATGAATAACGAGATAATAAAGTGTGATAGAATTCCTCTAACTGAATTTGCTTGAAGTTGGAAAAACTGTTAGAGATCTAGGTTGTCAAGGTTTTGCTCTTGAGATGCCCTTCTTCTTACCCTGTGCCCTGCCATACAAATTCATTAATCATTCTTTAGTCTATCAAGAAGTGTTAACAAGTTACGGTGTTCCAGAAGCCTAATGGTACAGAGATCTATATTAATCATGTGGAAACTGAATACACAAATAAAATCAGAGAGAACTCGAGAGTGGCAGAAAAATTCTGAGGGCTTCTGAATCTCTCTTATCCCAGATTCAATACTAAGCATCTGACCATTATATCTTCAGGAAAAGAAGTATGACTGGTCAGATAATTGTCTGATGGCTGTCCTAGTTTCAATTTCATTGCCATTAAAAAAATAGCTACTTAGTTTTGGGAATATTCTTATTTAGTAACTTTTAATTTTCCCATATTCTGTTCCCCAAAGAGACTACAGATTGGGAAAGGCAACAGATGGAAAATTAATGTAGGTTTTTCCTATAATTGATACATAGCCTAGATCATGGAGAAGTTGATCCATGGTCTATTTTGAATATCAAAGAATCCTCCCAGATTCTGGAAATATAGACACCTGGAACCTCTCTTAATTTGAGAACAGACTGAAAGATATTATAATGGAAGCTTCTTAAAACATAAAGAAGGAAAGGTGTTTGTTTTTGTTTTCCTTTTTTCTATGAAAGGTTAGGCCAGGACAGTGTTCAAATATCAAGGTATGGGGACATTCATGTCTAATAAAATCTCCTGTGAGGCTTCAAGTAAGATTGATCCTTTTTATTTGAATCCAGGATTTTAGGAGAAATTGATATTAGAGAGATGAGTGCTGGTAGCCTCACCAGTAACATTTAATGAAGGTTTATTATATGGCAGGCACAAAGGTATTTAAAGGAGATAAAAGAAAGAGATGATGCAATCATGTGTTTTAAAAGGCTTCATTTCTTCACAAGTGAAGTAGACAAAAAGGCATAATAAAGTAATACAAGTATGTAAGGATTCAGTAGAGGCACAACTGAGGAAATCAATTCCATATGTGGTAAAAAGAGATCAGAATTTACAGAAGAAATTACATTTGAGCTGAGGCCAAAGATGAGTAGACATTTGCCAGGGAGACCAGGGGAAAGCATTCCACACTGAACAAGCAGAATCAGCAAAAGTGTGAACTATTAAGGTCCATTAGGAGAACTGTCAGCATTTCCTAACGGCTGGCATACAGGCTAAAGGTGGAGATCTGAAAGGCCTATATGGTGTCAGAATCCTGGATTTTTTTCTTTTTTTCCTATAGAAAAAGTAAGCTGATGAAGATTTGAGTTTCCTTAAAGATCACTGAAGTTTGGAGGATTGATTGAGAATGACAAGATTTGAAGTAAGGAGACAGGTTAGGAGGCAATGGTACATGTCTAGGTATGATAATGAAGTGGCCTGGACTAGGTTGAAGCATAGGGATGGATGGTTAGGCCTGTTTACCTGCAAATATTATATTAGCATTTTTGTAACTGTTAATATCATAGAATTGTCTGGTGTCTTGTTAAAATTTTTATTTCTTTAACGTTAATGACCATTTATATTCTCATATTCTTTGTTCTTTTTTTTTTCCCTTTTCATTTGGGGCACTCTTTGATAGAAACTGCCAGCTATTACTAGCACTCTTTTCTTTTTATAGTTGGATAAGCCCACATATTTTATCTGGACACATAGTTATTGAGAAAAAAACTTCAGACTTCTTGGCAGCTGGAGTGGTCCTGTAACTGCTTTCTGGCTAGTGTGAGATGAGCAGTATTAATATGTGTGAGGTCTAGGTCCATAAAGAGAAAGAGAGAGGGAGGGATGTTGTCTATTCTCTTTTTAGTTGGAAATAGGGACATGGTGACAAAAACTGGAGCAGCCATTGTAGCCCAAAAATGGAAAATGCTATTAAGCATTATAGTAAGAATCTGTTAAGAATAATAGAATAATAGAACCACAAGGTAGAAGGAGCCTGGTGCTTACCACCATCTCATTGAGTTGCCATGTCAGCCCTGATATGCTGGTGCTCAGATTGCAGTATGAGTGAGAAATTAATTCCTATATTCTTTTAAGTCTCTGCCATTTGATCAACTGGTGTAGTAATTATGCCTTTATCCTTACAAATATGAGGTATTTAAATTGTGGGTTTTAATATATAAAGATTCCATATGTGTGTGTATATATATATATAATTTTATTTATACATAAATATGAAGTGTATGAATTATTTCATGTTATAAATGTGTAATATGTTATTCCATTTTGTCCTTTTCCTTTACATTTTTAACTTTTTTTCAGCAGTTAAAACTCAAAAACTATTTCTTCTGGAAACTATTGTAATTTTCCTTCTTAGATGATTATTTTTTCTCTTTTATATTTTCTTCTTTCACCCTTAAATCTATATATTTCTTAAAGTCCTGTCCTTCAGTTCTTTCTTGCTTAAAAAGATGCTCTCCCTGAATCTAAGTGCAGAATTTCAAATATTGTTATTGCTCAGGTATATATGAGTCAGAAATACAGTTATCTCATCTCAATCACTCTTCTGAGCTTTAGATCATTAACTGTTGCTTACTATCTCTCTTACAAGATTCTACTGGCACTGTGTGTTTAACACATCCAATATCATATTCATAGTCCTCACTCCAGAACACATCCTTCTCCTTACATCCTGGTTTTCATTACTGGTACCAACATTCTCTAAGGTACCCAGACTTAAAACCCTGGAGTCATGTCATTCTTTTCCTTCATTCCTCATGCTGAGGCAATTGTCAAATTGTACATACTCTATTTGTGGATGATTTCTTTACTTCTTTCATGGTCTACTGCAAATACCTTAATTCAGGCTCCAAAATTTGTTACATCCTTGACTAGATAACTGGTAAATTTTGTTTTTGTTTTTGTGTTTTTATAATGGGTTCAACCATCTTGGCTTTCCATAATTACAGTATAGGGATTGGCAAACATTTTCTGTAAATGGCTACAGAGTAAATATTTTTGGTTGAGGTTCATATAGTCCCTGTCAAAATTACTGTACTCTATCCTTATAGTATGAGAGCAGCCATAGACAATTCTTGAATGGGTGTGGCTGTGTTCCAATAAAACTTTGTTTACAAAAATGGCAGTGGGCTGGATTGATTCAAAAGCAATAGTTTGCCAACCTGTATTGTAGTCCAGTAAATAAGAAAACAGTTCCTGGCCCCCAGATAACTTCTAATTTAGACAATTTATGTAAAACATGAAGAAGCAGACAAATGACCAAAATTATGACCCATTACATTGCTGTAGTAAATGTTATGAAGCCAATGAAATGAATGATATAACAAGAAAGGACTAAGAATTCTCTTAATATTGGATGGTCAGAGAAAGATCCTCTGAGGAGGCAGAAGCAAGTAAAAGGCCATGTACTGTGAAGAAGATTGGCTTATTTAAGGAACTTGTAAGTAGGAGAAGAGGTATGAGAGTGTTGGCAGGACCTCATGGAGGCCTTTTACAAAGACCATATTAAGGATTTGGGGTGCTATTCTACATCCAGTAGAAAATTTCTAGAAGATTTTAATGTGGGAAGTGAGAAGTTTTGATTACTTTCAGAATGCATATGAGAGGGTTGAGACATGGAGGCAGATGACCAATTAGAAGGATTTTGTCATAGTAGCAGTTCAGTCAAAGAATGAGTATGATTTAAGTGAATCTATCATTGATATGGTTGCATTGGAGATGAGGGGAAATATAATATGCTTGGAAAATATAATATAATATAAGACTAATATAACTTGTTCTATTAGTTTGAATGCAGCAAGTGAAGGAAGGAAAAAATAAGGATGCTTCTAACTTTTTGGCTTGAATAATAGGGTGGTGATATTTACTATGCTTTAGAAAAATTAGGGAAATGTTTGGAGAAAGGTGTATGGTGAGCACAGGGGAAATCAGAAGACTCTTGACTATGTTGTAGCAAATGCTGCTGTGATGAGAAGAGGGATATGAGTGTTAGATTTTGTGAAAGAGAGTTGATTGACTTTGACAAGAGTGGTTTCAGCAGAGTAGTTAGGTCCAAGACCCATTATTAGGGATTAAAGAAGAGAATGGTCATAAGAAGTGTAGGGAGCAAGTATAGATACATTTCTTATGAATTATTGTTTTAACTATTCATTATAGTACTAACAAGGTATTCTATGCAAATGAGATACTAAATAATATTTGTTAGTTTCTACTTAAAGTATAAATTCTTGAGCAATAGAAAGAAAATGGTAGCTCTCTGTATTTTAAAGGAAAAAAAAGGAACAATTATAAACATTCCATCCCTGGTAAGAAACTATAGTTAGTCTATGAAAAATTAATGTGTAATCATATAAAGAATCACAGTGTGCTGGCTGGAAAACATTCTGGCCTTTAGAACAATATTTATATTCACTGTATTCTTTCTTTGCAAGGGTGGCATACTATAGACTAATGAGAAAAAATAGACTGTATCCTTCACTTCATTGAAGACTTCAACTTATTTATTTTTTTAAAAGATTTATTTATTTATTTTGACAGAGAGAGATCACAAGTAGGCAGAGAGGCAGGCAGAAAGAAAGGGGGAAGCAGGCTCCCCGCTGAGCAGAGAGCCTGATGCGGGGCTCAATCCCAGGACCCCAAGATCATGACCTGAGCCAAAGGCAGAGGCTTTAACCCACTGAGCCACCCAGGTGCCCCTTGACTCATTTATTCAAAAAATAACATCTAAAAAATAATTTTAAAAAAGAGGGGCACCTGGGTAACTCAGTTGGTTAGGCATCTATCTTCAGCGGCTCAGGTCATGATCCCGGGGTCCTGGGATAGAGCCCCAAATCTGGATCCCTGCTCAGCAGGGAGTCTGCTTCTCACTCTTTCTTCCTCTACCCCTTCCCCCCTACTCATGCTCTCTCTCTCTCAAATAAATAAATGAAATCTTTAAAAATAATTAAAAAAAGAAAAAAAATTATAACATCTGAATGTCTACTCTGTCACTCTGAACTAAGCAAAGATTTTAGTATCTTTGATAGTTGTGTCTTCAGGTGGGGAAACATAGCTTAAGTTTGTATTAGGTAGGTCCCAAATGAAGAAGGCATCAACATTATACTGGAAGTGCTATCATAATGTTTCCTCTAGGATCATCTTAGTTTCATAATTAACAATTTGATGATGTGGTTGAAATGATGTGCGCTAGACTTGTTTGGGAATCACTTAACATTTCACAAGACCAAAATGGCATTCAAAATGATGACAAATCATAGTGTAAATTTTGGAAGAGGTAATTCAAAAAACCTAGAAATTGCCATATTAGTATTAACTGGGAAGGACACGTACACATTGCAGGGTAGTCGATGTTAGATAGGATTGTAAAGATGAATAAACGAAGACTCCTGACTTTGAGGAATTTATAATCTAGTTCAGTTTGGCTGAAGCACAAGATCTACAAAGGAAAAGAGCAAGGGGGTAATATCTAAAGGATAGATTAAGATTACAATTGTGGAGGGTATTAAGCACAACAAGAAGTTTAGACTTTATTCAGTGATCAATTGGGAATCTGTGAATATTTTTGAACAAGAGAATAACAAGATGGTAATTATTCTTTAAGATTAATCCAGCAAAACTGTCAGTCAGAAAGAAAGAAGACACAGAAGTTGGGAAATAAATTGGGATGTTAATTCCATTTAATATCCCTATATTTCCAAATAAATACCTCGTTACATTATTGCTATCTTCTTTTATAGAAATGAAATATTTTAAAAAATATTTTGTAGCTAGCTATAAAATATGGGTTAAAATGAAAATAAAAATATTCTTGTACTGTCCCACTTCTATTTTGAGTTTATTCATTAGTATTTACTAGCAAGGCACTTAATCTAATGGATCACTGCCATTTTCAGCTGTTGCTGTAATGCCATGCACTGTCCTATGTGTTTGACAACTGTATCACTGATGCAATGACTCATAGGGAAGTAATTTTCACCCCTCTTCTACTCAGCTAGAAACTTAAGCCTATAAGAATCTGAGTTCACCCAGCTAAGGACTCAAACCCAGTTCTGTTTCACTCCAGAGTCTGTGCCCATCTCTTGAACACTTCATCATTAGATTTCACTGAAATGGTAATTTGTTCTCGAGCAATTCATATTAAAAATAAGCTTTTTGGGGGCACCTGGGTGGCTTAGTCAATGAATGGCTGCCCTTGGCTTAGGTCATGATCTCAGTCCTAGGATTGGCCTCCCTGCTCAGCATGAAGTCTGTTTCTCCCTCTTCCTCTGCCCCCTCTCCCCACTCATGCTCTCTCTCTCTCTCTTTTTCGGAAAAATAAATAAAATCTTAAAAAAAAAAAAGCTTTTATAGTAGCATGTCACTAACAGCTCTGGGAATACCAACTCTAACATTTTTATTATTGTTACTTAATTTGTTTTCTAAGTTTAATTTTGAAATTAAAATTGATTTTCCTTTTCCTCATGAGATTGTGAAGTTATAGCACAAGGGCAGCATGATGTGGGGTTTAGAAATATATTTTAAATTATTTCAGTGTCTGCCAATTTATATAAATAGCGCCTACAAGTCCCTGTGACATTAAATAATGGTCAGGTTACCTGGCTGGGTTCTTGAGATTATGGCTGCCTTTTTCTGTGGAGCATAAATGTTATATTTAGAACTAGTGTTTATTTCACTGTTAGAAGTCTTTTTTTTTAACCAAATTTTGCACCCTGAAAATTTCTAGGTGGAATTGAAGGAGAAAAATGAATAGTGAAAAATCAAAATATTTAGTGAAAATCTGTGAATACAAATGAACTGTCCTCTTTTTTTTTTTATGTTGCATGTATGAAACCATTCTTGGAATTATTCTAAAAGAAGGAGCATAAACCTAGGGGTTAAAGATGACTTAAAACTTTTTGTTCACTTTTTCTGTCTTTGTGGGTATCCTTTGAAGCTATGCCACACACAAGAAACAATAGCCAAATACATTTCTTAATTCTTAGGCAAGCTAGAACTTTCTGAGAGCTTGGCTTCTCTGATAAGCTGGACGGAAAAGCTACCTACTTACCAACTCCTGGATTTGGAACACTTAAGTCTTTCAGACAGGCTCTAAATCTCCTTGCCCAATCAGCCACATGGAGTTGGAAGTACCCACCCATCCATAGGGAGAGACATTAGAACAGAGAAGTTTGTACGGGCATCTTTGCCTTAGTGAGAAACACTTTCATGTCTGCTTTCCACAAGGGGGATAAAAAAGCAAGATAAATGGTGTAACAAAAGAAGGTCTAAATTCTCTTGGCAGACAATGAGGTGAAGGGAAAGAGGCTCCCATGTGGTTGCCTTTCAAGATACAGTAACACTATCATTTGGAAAGCACAGTGACTACCTCAGGCTCTAACCAGTTACATCACCAGCCCTCCCTTGGTGGGGAGTTAATAAGGGACTGCATATAGGGTTGAAAGGAGTCTCTGTAATACTTCCTTAAGGAAAAAAGGTGTGAAAAGTTCATTCTTATTATAGGCAGAGGTACTTTATAGGACTGAAACATGAGCAAAAAGGAAGAATAGTTCCTGTTACACAACTGTACCCAATGAAGTGGTACTGAAAGTTGTCTTAAAATTTTAGCCCAGCATAATAAAGGCACTAAAATATATAATGCCCATATAATTACATTTTACCTGTTTAAGAAGTTAAGTGTAAAATAATTAAAATAGAAAAAAAATGAGTAAAATGAATAGTCATTGCATTTAAGCAACAAAACAGATGAACATAGGGAAAGGAAAGGAAAAATAAAATAAGAATAAAACAGAGAGGGAGGCAAATCATAAGAGAATCTTAATATAGTAAACAAACAGGGTTTCTGGAGGGGAGGTGAGTAGGGGGAAGGGGTTATTGAGTGATGAGCATTAAGGAGGGCACTTGATATAATAAGCACTGGGTGTTATACGTAAATGATGACTCATTGAATTCTACCCCTGAAACTCATAATACAGTATATATTAATTAAATTGAATTTAAATAAATTTTTTTTTAAAAAGAAATACAAAAAACTTTCTATACGAGTATACAATTAATTTACTGCCAAACGAATGTGTTATACACAAAGAATTAACTAGGTAAAGAAGTAGTCATCAATGTAGCTAGTGATAGGAGTTACCATATATTGGGCAACAGTGCCAAGGCCCTGGTTAAGGGCCTGCTTTATCTCATTTAATCCTGGAGAATCATATACCATAGAAGTTATTAGTATTCTTACTTTACAGGGGGAAAAACAGAGCCTTACTAACAAGGTTTAAGAAACTTGACCCAAGACACATCACATAGCAAATATAGGAGCTACGGCTGATGGATATCAATTTCCAGGCTAGTATCAGCTGGTTTGAACTATTTAACATATTCATCAGACTTGAATAAAGTTTCAGCAAAAAGTGTAAAGGTGAAAAGTGTTTGGGA
Organism: Nasua narica; assembly: GCA_028533885.1. Classification (NCBI taxonomy): domain Eukaryota; kingdom Metazoa; phylum Chordata; class Mammalia; order Carnivora; family Procyonidae; genus Nasua; species Nasua narica. Next base: position 61,113,285 of record CM052806.1, read on the forward strand.
AAATTAATTCTGACGATGTTTAGTAAGAGAGAATACAAATGTTCCATTGGTTAACTTAAAATGGCTTTCTAAGAAAGCTTCCTGGGAGAAAGATTCTCTTGAATTTTCTTTCTGTGCATCAATTTGAGGAAGGGTCACATGTTTGAAAAGTCCAATGTAAAGTTTCATCCACGATGGGTATAATTTTGAGTAATTTCGACAGATAGTCACTATATTCACAATGATATAAAACAGGAGGAAAAAGTTAACATCAAAGCAGCTATTTCTAGGTTTCAAAGATACATTTACAGATGAATGCCATATGCTTAAGCCAATAATGCTCCTAGCAAAAAAATTAAATGCCATCAGGTCTTTCCAGACTTCACGACAAGTGATAATTCTGGGTGATACTGGTCTCATGCAATATCATGCTTTGTGGCCCAAAACCATAGAAATTCATAGGATATCTGGATTATCTGTTTTATCAGAGGCTTGGGCATAAAATTTAGATCTGCATGGTTACAGACAAAGTGCACACTCCAGAGAAGTTACCAATTTATGTATAGGAGCTGTTCATTTCTTCCAAGTGAATGTAGGTTATCTCAACTTTCCGAATGACTGAATGAATCTTCAAGGCAATCATCATCGCTAGCTTCTAAAATGCTCCTGGCAGAGTCCTAAAGTAATAGTAGCAGATATAGCCAACATTCCATTAATTCTTACCAGTTCTGCCCAGTTGAAGCACTAGGCTCTTGTTTCTAAATATGTTAGGAGAGATCAGTTATTTTATTATGGAATGTTTAAAAGGGAATAGTAGTAGTGATAACAAAAGTAGAAGTATTAATAGTAGCAAGTGTAGTTTAAGATGACTGAAGCCATATTATGCCAACTGTGAAAGACATTGTAAAATATGACAAATAATTTTAAGCATAATTAAGTGTACATCAAACTACTATATCTAGTGATTCATCCCTTCTGCTCAGTAAATTAAGTGACAGATATACGATGATAATTGTACAGATAAGGTCCTTGCCTTATGGAGTATACAACAAAGGAGAAGAGAGACAATAAACTAGTAAAATAAACACATTATTTACTTAATAATATAATTATAATTTGTGAAAAATAGTGCAATACAAAGAAGGTGAAGTTATACAAAGCAGAGAACTGAGTCATTGCCACTCTTGACAATGTGATGAGAACTGTCTCTGGTGAAGTGACATTTTTGCTTGCTAAGAACTTAGGCACAAACAGAGCAGTGAATTACAAAGGCTCTAGGGCACATAAGGGCTTGTCTTATTTGGGGAGCAGAAAAGAGACCATTATGTTTGGGAGTGAGAGTAATGACATTGAAGAAGTAGGAGGAGTTGGATCATGCATGGCCTATAGGACAAGGTAACCTCAGTTTTGATGTTATTAGACAAGATTTTATTCTATATGCAATGGAGACAATCTATGGGTTTAGAGGAGAGTGAGGGTCTGAGTGGCATTTTCCAAAATCAGTCTGGCTGCCAAGAAAAGAACAAAGTTGAAATGATACAGAAATTTACTTCAGAAATCTCATCAAGAGATGATGAGACTTGGACCAGAAAAATGGCAAGGATGATGGTGGGAAAAGGATTAATTCATGTACATTTTTAGTTGAGCTGATAGGCTTGTCTGATGATAAGATGTGGGAGGGAAAGGGATTTTGGGGAAAGGGATTTTCCTGGGATTTTGGCTTGAGTGGTGATTTTGGCTTTGGGTGATGATGAGACCATTTATATGAATGAGGATGATTCAGAGAGTAATACAATTTATTTTCTGTTTTGGACATTTAAGTTTGTGATAACTATTAGATAGTCATATAAAATGTCAAATAAATATATAGATAAATCTTGAGCTCAGAGATTATATATATATATAATATACATATAATGTATAATATATATTAAACATTATATATATATATTTATATCTGTGCTAGAGGGTGGACTTGTATGGAAGTATAGATAATCTATGAAAAAGATAAAAGAATTTGTTTTTTCTCAGAATATACAGATTATAGTGTGAATTTATAGATTAAATTTGAATCTTCACTCTTTGTTGTAGAACAATTGCTCTGTTTGCAGAAACTTCTTTTCTTTCACAGATCACTTCTCTTGGTGAAGTATATGGACCAGGTAGACACTCATGCCACAGGAGAAGGCATTGGTCAGGGTGGAAGGATAACCTCGATATGGGCACATTAGATTGTGTATTACCTTGATTTTGGCACTTATTCCATGAAGGTTAGAAGCACATGATAAATTAATGTTTATTTGTTGGGGCGCCCGGGTGGCTCAGTGGGTTAAAGTGTCTGTCTTCAGATCAGGTCGTGATCTCAGGGTCCTGGGATCAATCCCCATATCGGGTTCTCTGCTCAGCAGGGAGCCCGCTTCCCCCTCTCTTTCTGCCTGCCTCTCTGCCTACTTGTGATCTCTCTGTCAAATAAATAAATAAAATCTTTTAAAAAATTAATGTTTATTTGTTTTAACGAAGTGATCTGAATGGATGCCTGAACTATTTTCAGTTTAGCCCAATTTATTCACTGGCTTATCTGTAAGCAATATAGGAAAACTGGTATAAGGTCAGTCAAATTTTGTTGTAAAGGGAGAGAAAGTGCTCATTCAATTCCTGGCTTTGTATGTTCTATATCCCCAATACTCCATCCTTGCCTCATTAATTCTAACATGACTTCTTGGAAAAACCTTGCTGAGTTCACCTCAGTCCATGGATAGGTATAGGTAGCTGTGTTTACCCAACACTATGTGCAAGAATTCTGTCATAGTGCTTATCACATAATATTTTCTATCTGGTTTCTAACTTCACAATAGATAGCAGATTTCTTTGCCACAGGACTTTCCTGGGTTTTATTTGTCTTCAAATCCACACTGTCTATTCTAGTGTTTGATATTTATCAAATACTCTACTGTGTTGTAGGAATATGTGAGTGAATGAATGAAACAACCAAATCAATGGGCTTCAGTATAATTATCTCAGATGTTATCTTAAAAAAGTCAATTAAAGGCAATTTAATTACTCAATGGGTCAGTGATCAGTTTGCAAGTAATATAGGTCTAGCATAGGAATTTTAAGTTCTTTCAATGTTTCTGATTAATTGATAAACTAAGAAAAAGAAAATTTCCACATTAAGAAATACTTACCATTGGGGCACCTGGGTGGCTCAGTGGGTTAAAGCCTCTGCCTTCGGCTCAGGTCATGATCTCAGGGTCCTGGGATCAAGCCCCGCATCGGGCTCTCTGCTCAGTAGGGAGTTTGCTTCTCCCTCTCTCTCTGCCTGCCTCTCTGCCTACTTGTGATCTCTCTCTCTCTGTGTCAAATAAATAAAATCTTAAAAAAAAAAAAAAGGAAATACTTACCATCATGAAAGATACCAAATCTACGAAGATACTTTTTTTTCTGAAGAATCAGAAAGAATATTAATGGAGGCTTATTTTGGAGAAATCCACGTTAAAATTACTTTATCAGTGAAAAATATCCTGTTTTAAATATGTGCATTGGCTCAGAGTGCTTTCATATAAGGCTTTGTTGAAATTTTTTCTAGGTATATATCTGCATTTTAAGATGCTCAGCTTGCTACTGTGATTTCTAAATTGTGTGCCATCTGTTGCTATTGCATTTTACCTGCAGGGAATTTTGGAATCTTGCAGACTAATTAAAACCCCATAATAGTCATCTGAAATGTTGCTTGTGATATTATCTTTAAATACATTTTTCTTAGGTAACTTCGTGAGCTACATTTCTATTTTTCTTTTGCATAACTTTTTGAAGACTGTTTAAGGAAAGGATATTTTCCTGCAACTCTAACTTTTCAGGCTATCAGTGCTACAACCAACATGAGAGGTGTCACTCCAAAAGGCATAGATTTTTATCTCATTAGAATTACAGCATTTTTAAAGTATTGGCTTACTTTGCAGAGGAGACAGGGAATTTATGCCAAATGTTTCACAAGCAAAGCCTCTGAGACAGAAGAAGATACATATGTATTGATTTTAACAGTTTTATTGAGGTATATTACAACAAGAAATTGGCCTTATTTAAAGTGTACAATCCGGTAATTTCACAGATTATCACTGTAATCAACATATTAAACATATTCATCCCTACAAGTTTCCTGATGTCTTTCCTTTTCACTCTTTGCTTTAGTAGTAAAACACTACTAATTTTACTAATTTTATTTGAATTCTTTTTTATTCTTCCTGCTCCTTCCTTGAGTCATTTCCAGGGAATTTGTTCACAGTACTTTTCTTTACTGACATTCTCTCTATGTGAGCTTTGATCATACTTACCTGCATTTCTCACCTAAGAGGTTTTAGATGGTCTCAGCACACCATTTAGCTAAGGATGCTGGCTCATTATTGTTGTATTCTTATTGGGTTATGATTGTTTTCTGATTTTTGGACTTTCTATTTTATTTCTAGTCTTTTTTTCTTTTAGGTCATGTCCTTAGGAGTCCAGAAACATCCTGCCATTTTGGTCAGAAATTTAGTAAAATTAGTCAAAACTTTAACCAGACTTTTATGAGTTACAAAGATAGAGCTAATTTATTTTACTCAAATGACAGAGTAGACCAGATGATTTGGACTCTAAGGCCTTGACAAATCTATGGCGATCATGACTCTGGTCTTTTCATGGCACTTTCCACTGTCCCTGCTATTTATAGTATATATTAAATTTGATTTTCTTTCTTAACTACTCATTTTTTTTTTGCTTATTGTCTTTGTCATATACATATACTTCATGTACCATCTGGCTCCCTTTCCCTAATAATCATTATGTGAGAATTACTATGACATGTCCTCTATTATATGACATGTCCTCTATTATAGCACCCAGGTCTGGAAGTATCATTCTAAAGAGTCACTGAATAACATATAGATCACCCTTATGAATTTAGGTTGTAAATGTAAAAGAAAGCTTGAAAAATCATCTGGCTGTGAATTGAAATGAGACACATTTCTGAGGAGAGTTGACACAGACTGTGGAGAGCTGACTATCAGATAGATTTGAAGCCTGTAGGAGGCAACAAGCCTGGACAACTTCCCAAAATAAAATGCCAAGAACTGTGGCATCTGTTAACCCAGTTCTTGGGTTCATTTATTTTATTTTATTAATTTTTTTGATCTTTCATTTTTACACTTATTTTTAATTTAAATTCAATTTATCAACATATAATGTATTATTTGCTTCAGGGATGCAGGTCTGTGATTCATCAGTCTTACATAGCACCCACCTTACATAGCACCACAACACATGCCCTCCCTAATGTCCATAACCCAGCCACTCCAGCCCCCTCTCCCCCAACAACCTTAAGTTTGTTTCCCAAGATTAAGAGTCTCTTATGGGTCATTATTTTAAACATTTTATCCAAGAAGAGTAGTCATTGAAGTTCAGCTTCTTACATAACTGCATTATGCTTAATAATTTGTCCTGCATTTTCTTTGTACTGATAGATCAGCCATTTCGGAAATAATTCAGTGTATGAGGATGAGATTTTTTTTCAATGATTATTGTTGGTAACCTTGTATTTCCATTTCTTCTTATGTATAAATCATTCAATCAATAAATAGTTACTGAGTGTTTAGTATGTGCCAGGCATTCTACCAAGTACCAAGAATCATTCCTGAGTAAAGTAAACAGACTCTTCTCTGGTGAATGTTATAGTCTTACATGTAAATAAATATTGTCATCAAAAATATTGACAAAACTAGGTGTGGTAGGTCCAGGGGTATAAAAATCTGGATGTGAATGTATAATGCTATGATTCTGCTCTCAATTACAGTATGTGTTGTTTTCCATACCACCAAGTAATTGTCTGACACACAATTCAACTTAGTTGTGACACTGTTTACCTGGAGATACTGTCAGATCGCACAGTTTAAGAGCATAATCCTATACGACCGCTGCTCCCACCCACCAAACCTCAGATGGCAGTTTCAAGTCTAGGTTATGACTCATGCTTCTAGTTGGATGGTTATAGATTGGAGGTTCCATTGATCCCCTCCTTGGCTTCAATTAATTTGCTATAGTGGCTCACAGAATTCAGTGAAAAATTTTACTTACCATGTTACTAGTTCTTTATAAAATATGTAACTCAGGAATGAACTCATGGAAGAGATGCATAGGGCAAGGTATTGGAAAAGCATGTGGAGGTTTCATACTGTGTCCAGGTACTCCACTTTCCAAGCACCTCCATATGTTCACCAACCTGTAATCTTTCTGAATCCAGCCCTTTTGAGTTTTTATGGAAACTTCATTACATAGGCAGGATTGATTAAATTGTTGGTCATGTTGATGGATGCAATCTCCAGCCTCTTACCCCTCCCTAGATTTCAGTGGGGTCAAATTGAAAGTTCCAACCCTCGAATCACATGGTTAATTCCCCTGGCAACCAGCCCCCATCCTTAGGTGCTTTTCTAACTTTAAAAGTTAACTCATTAACGTAAACTTAAGTTGAAGGGGTTTATTGGGGTACCTTGGTGGCTTAGATGGTTAAGTGTCTGCCTTTGGCTCAGATCATGATCCCTGGGTCCTGGGATCAAGCCCCTCATGAGGCTCTCTGCTCAACAGGGAGTTTACTTCTCCTTCTCCCACTCTCCTTGCTTGTGCTTTCTCTCTCTCTGTCAAATACATAGATAAAATCTTTATAAAAAAGAAAAAATAAAGGGGTTCATTATGAATATCAAGACAACTTTTTCACTATTATCATTCCAAGGGTTTAAGGAGATCTGCACAGAAGAGGGACAAAAATGAAATATGGTTTCTTATTATATATTACAGTATTATAAATGACAAATGATTGAAGTCAATATTAAAACTAGTATTTGATAATTTTTAAAAAATTATTTAACTGTTCTAATGAAATTGCCACCAAACACTGGTCAATGATTGCATGAGAATAAATCCACCTCTGCTCATTAGAGCTTCAGTTGAATCTCAAACATAGGGTGGTGTGCCCATAGCATCTTAGTTGATTTGTGTACTCTTGATGTGATTAGTAGAATCTTTAGTATTCAGTTAAGCTTTAGTGAGGGTGAAGAGAAAACAGAGATAGATCTCTTAAAACAGAGATAGATCTCTTTAAAAAAATTATCTGAGAACTAAAATCAATCACCGAATCAGGCAATACTTTAGAATATTTTTGTTTTATGATAGAACATTAACTTTTAAAATAGGTCACAGAGAAGCTGCATTTTAATGTTCATGAGAAATATATTTATAGTCTAATTTAGTAAATTGTATGCTCATATGCCCTGGTCATTAATCCATTAACAATAAAGGACCATAAATCAAAGGATTAGTTTTACCTTTATATTAAAGATGAAGTGTTTTTTTTAATTAGCTTAATATATAGGAGTTTCGTAGCCAAAATTTTTGAGTTGTACACAAAGTCCTGGATTGTGAAAATTTAGAACTAGTCTTACTACCACTATTGTGGTATTTTTTATGTATTTTGTGGAGTGGAACTGAAGAAACTGATTTTACATTCTGATTTATACATTAGACACTTATTGTTTGGGCTTGGCTAAGCCATGAGGAGAAAAATGACTCATGAGAGAGTAGGTTAGATGGACTTCCTACATGCTCACATTAATATTCATAAATTAGTCCTACTGTAGGATTTACCAGTCTGTGTATTTATTGCCTTTTTGTTTGTATCACAAGCTCCTTATTAGTCATAAATTGTAACATCAACTCAATCTTTGTGAGTTATCTTACTTTATCACTAAACAAGTATTCTTTTATTCAGACAAATATTTATCCCCCCATTAAAGATCTTCTCCCTACCAGAACTAAAATTTCTGATTACTTAATCTTTTCATTTCATGCAGGCTTATTTTTTTCTTTTTCCACTGCATGGATATTCTGTGTTCCTATCACATTCAGCACCTAATGACCATCTATTTCAATATTTCTCTGCCCAGAACCCGAAATCTCCATACTTTGTGCCAAAACAAGTGCCAGTTGCAATTGTGGGTCACATTGTTTACTTTCTCCTTTTGTTAAAGTTTAGCGTAGGAAAAATTATGCAAATGAATCTATAGCTCTACCTTGCATTGTATTTAACAAGGGGCCATTTTAATTGCCCATTAAATAACTCCACTTAGAACTCCTTTATATGTCCCTTGAAATGATCATATCTAATGCTGAACTAGTTTCCATCCCTAAAAATCTCTTTTTCTCCTACATTGGGTTAATGGCAGAAGCTTGTTGCTCAACCCGTTCTCATTGAAGTTGTTTGACTCTTCTCTTCATCCTCAAGTCATGATAGTTGAATATCTGAAATATCTCTGATAGCTATCCTTTTTTAATAATAATTGACACCATCCAGATTATTATTAACTCTTGCTGAATTATTATACTCATCTCCTAATTGGTCTCACTGCTTCTACTCTCTATACAATAACCCAAGTATACTGAATACTCACAGGCTTACCTTTCTAAAATACAGATTAATTTTCTTCAGTATTTTGCCTCAGTTAAGAGCCATTCCTAATTTATTAGCATAATGTAAACTTCCCTTTATAACTTGCTTCTCCTTAACTTTCGTCACACTTTCTCCAGTACCACTCTCCCATGTACTTGCATACCACTCAGACTTTCCTCATGCAGATCCCCCTCAATTTCCTTTTAAACTTTGCTTGCAAGGGCATTGCCTATTTATTCTTTTTTTTTAAGATTTTATTTATTTATTTGACAGAGAGAAAGAGATCACAAGTAGGCAGAGAGGCAGGCAGAGAGAGAGGGGGAAGTAGGCTCCCTGCTAAGCAGAGTCCTTAACAGTCCTTAACACACTGAGCCATCCAGATGCCCTTGCCTATTTATTCTTAAAGCAGGAGCACAAATGCCAACTTTTCCCTAATCTTCTCAAGCAGAGTTAATTTCTTCTTTGATCATATTTTCTTAGCAATTTTATATGCCTATATTATAAAATATATAATATTCTGTTACTTTCATTAATACATTTTTACCGAAGTAAAATACATATTCAGTAAAATGAACTGATCAATGTATATTCAGTGAGTTTTGACAAATGAATCCTTGTAAAACTGACACTCAAATGAAGATATAAGACATTACCATAACCCAGAAAGTTCCCTTGTGTTCACTTCCAGTGCCCCCTGGGGATGGAGATATTTTGATTTCTGTTGAGATAAGTTAGTTTTTGCCTTATTTGGATTTTATATAAATGTAATCGTAGAGTATATCGTCTCTTTTCTGGCTTCTTTCATTCAACATAAAGTTTTTGAGATCCATCCATATTATTGCATGTGTAAGTACTTTATTTGCTTATTTTCATGTTGATGAACATTTAGTTTGTTTACAGTTTTTGGTTTTTATATATAAAGATGTTAGAATATTTTGTACAGGGCTATTTTGGGACATATATTTTTATTTTTCTTGAGCAAATATCTGAAAGTGTGATTGTTGGGTCATAGGGGAGGTGAATGTAATGGTCAAGATTCAATCCAAATGAATGGATAAAGGAGTTGTGGTATGTATATGCAATGGAATATTAACTCAAGCATCAGAAAGGATGAATACTTTACCATTTACATCGATGTGGATGGAACTGGAGGGCATTATGCTGAGCAAAGTAAGTCAGAGAAAGACAATTATCATATGGTTTCACTCATATGTGGAATATAAGAAACAGTACAGAGGATCATAGGGAAGGGAGGGAAACTGAATGGGAAGTCATCAGAGAGGGAGAAAAACCTTGAGAGACTCTTAACTATAGGAAACAAACTGACGGTTCCTGGAGGGGAGGTAGGTGAGGGGATAGGGTAATTGGGTGATGTGCATTAAGGAGGGCACGTGATGTGATGACCACTGAGTGTTATACACAACTGATAAATTATTGAACACTACATCTGGAGCTAATGATGTATTATACGTTGGCTAATTGAATTTAAATTAAAAAAAAAAAGAAAACTGTAACATTAAAAAAAAAAAAAGATTCATTCAGAGAAGCAAAGCCACAGGGCTGATATATAGTAAGTGATTTCCTATGGGAGTTTGACCCTACAGAACTTTAGAAGCTGACCAGTTTCTATGATGCTATTGTGGATGTTTCTGGTTCTGTGGCCTAAACTAGGACAGGAAGTTGAGAAGGAAAGGTGACTAAGAAATGGGTGGGAGGAAATGATCAAGACTAAACAGGAGTCTTCAAGAATAAACAGAAACCCATAAGGATGGACTGAAATCCAAGCTTTTAACTACAGTGCTGGGGACAACCTACCAAAGAATCTGGTGCCTTTCATCAAAAAGCTAAGTGCACACCTGGTTCAAAAGTCAGATTAGGATGAGATTTGACAAGATCAGCTGGAAGAGTTGCTGACTTGGTTGCTGTACTAAACTACCAGGTTGAGCCAGTGGATAAAGCACAGCATCTGTGAGCTGTCATAACTCCCGATACTTAGCATCAACCCCTGAGTGTAAAAATAATATGGCTGCTTTTTCATTTCTGCTTTCTAAATCTTACATAAAATATTTTTGTTTGTTTTCTACACTAATCTGTGCAGAAGGCACTGTGGAGAAATTGATCAATATGTTTTTGAAATCAGACCTAAAGAATTCCACCCGTGCAAGTTTTGTATACACCTCATTTTATATAACAGCTAGACTTTTAAAACCATTTTTAAGTAAATATTTAAAGTTAAGTAACTATTTAAAATAATTCTATAGTGGATATTTATTATTTTTCATATTATTGTTCTAGATCCTTGCCAGCATTTATTGTTATCAGTCTTCATAATTTTAGCCTTCTAATTGGTGTGATTAAATTTCCTTGATGACTAATGATGTTGAATACCTTTTCAGAAGCTTGTTGGCCATTCAAATACCTTTTCTGGGGATGTATATGTCAATTTTCCCAGTTTATAAATTGGGTTGTTTGTCTTTTTATTATTGCTTATTATTTATGTATTGGTTAGATATATCCTCTTAGTCCACAATTTGCCTCTTTAATCCTCTTAATGGAGTCTTTTAATAAGCAGATTTCATTTGATAAAGTCCAATTTATTAAACTTTTTTATGTTCAGTGCATTTTATATCCTATCTAAGAAATCTTTTCATGGTGGTTGGCATGGGAAGATGGTAGAATAGGAGGACCCTAAGCTCACCTCGTCCCGTGGATACAAATAGATAACACATCAGCATAAATAACTCAGAAAATGACCCAAAGACTGACAGAACAAACTCCACAACTAAACACAGAGAGACCACACTGAAGAAGGTAGGAGGGTTGAATACGAGGTTTGGAAGGAAAACAGACTGTAGCTGTCCATGGTGGGGAAGGCTATGAGGGTGGGGAGAAGGGGAAAAAATATTTCACTATTACACTGGGGAACCTGAACAGGGCAGGTAAATCCCCATAACATTTGGCTTTGAAAGCTAGAAGGGCCAAATATCTTGAGTTCTTACACCCAGCAGGATTTAAAGACTGGACTTTTTAAAATCAGACTTGGCTCTGGGAGAGCCCTAAGGGTGTTAAAAGTGGAATCCCCATCCTTAAAGGGATAGTACAACCAACAGCGAGAGGAGATACAGCTTGAAAGCAGCAGTTTGAAAAACACCAGAGGCAGACGACAGAAAGAGTTACTTACTCATCTCAGAATGTGGCCTGAGGCAGGGATCATGGGGAGACTCCTGCAGGAATAAAGGAGCTAGCAGCACTATTTCTCTCCCTGACTCCCCAGAATAAACACACAGGGAACAAGCCTGGCACCAACACTCACTATCTGTCTTGCTTACACCAAGTGCCACCTCTACCCCACTTTGGCAGATCCACCTGCCCAGTCACACTTGCTTAACTCCTGGTGCTATAGGCCCCCTCCCACAGAAGACCTCTGCAAACCCCGCCAACACCTCCTTTCCCAAGCCACGCATTTTGAGGCCCTACGTTCCAGTGGCAACAGTGATGGCAGCAGTCTCATTTTGCAAGCAGACAAGTGTACATCTTATAAAAAGCATCTGACCTGGCCAGGGACCAGACACTGCTCACAACAAGCAAAGGGAGCCTCTGAAGACAACTTGACTGCAGGAAAAAGTGGCCAGGACTCAATCGCAGGGGACTTGCAACACACATAGGAGACACCCCTAAAGTATAAGGTCCTGGGGAACAGGGGACATGGCACTGCAGGACAATATAGGACCTCTTCTTCAAAAAGCCCTTACCTTCAAGAGTAGGAGATGTAGCCCACTTTCCTAACACACAGAAACAGACACAGAATTAGACAAAATGTTATGTCACCCCATTGATAGCCAGGATTGATTTAGCTTATCTGACAGGCGAGGGAGGAGACCCCTTTCTCCCCCGCCACTCCATGTGTGTTGATCCTAAAGCTGCACACTTAGGGAAAGAGGACAAACTCTCTGATAGACGAGGATTATTTGGTTTAGGGTATATTAGTAAGCTGCATTCCCCTGCATTCCCCTGCTAGAACCTCCAGAGGACCTCTCAAGGTCCAGTTGTAGGAGAAGGTAGGGAAGTCAAGCTTCCAAGACTCCAGACACATCCAAATAAGGTGCAGTCTGCCTTTCTTGGCAGTCTGCCATGTGGCAGTCTGCCTTTCTTTAAAAAAAGAAAAAGAAATGAAAGAGAAGAAATAACAACCAACCTCATAGAAATACAAACAATTGTAAGAGAATATTATGAAAAATTATATTCCAACAAACTGTACAACCTAGAGGAAATAGATAAATTCCTAGAAACATATAACCTCTCAAAACTGAATCAAAAAGAAATGGAAAATTTGCCTAGACTGATTTTCAGCAATTGAAACAGTATTCAAAAAACTCCCAACAAACAAAAGTGCAAGATCCAGACACCTTCATGGGCAAATTTTACCAAACATTTAAAGAAGAGTTAATATGTCTTCTCAAACTATTCCAAAAAATGGAAGAAGGAAAAACCCCAAATTCATTCTATGAGGCAAGTATTACCCTGATACCAAAGCCAGATAAAGATCACACGCACGTACACATACACACACCCCAGAACTATAGGCCAATATCTCTGATGAACAAATGTGCAAAAATTGTAAAATACAGCCTCATTTATTATGAAAATCCTCAACAAAATAGGCTTAGTGGAAACATACCTCAACATAATAAAGGCCTAATATGAAAAACCCACAGTGAACATCATCCTCAATGGGGAAAAACTAAGAGTTTTTCCTCTGTGATCAGGAATAAGACAAGGGGTTCCTGGGTGGCTCAGTGGGTTAAGGCCTCTGCCTTCGGCTCAGGTCATGATCTCAGGGTCCTGGGATCGAGCCTCACATCGGGCTCTCTGCTCAGCAGGGAGCCTGCTTCCCACCCCCCAACCGCCTGCCTCTCTGCCTACTTGTGATCTCCTTCTCTCTGTCAAATAAATAAATAAAATCTTAAAAAAAAAACCTGCCAAACAATTTAAAAAACAAGGAATGAGATATCCACAAGGATGTCCACTCTCACCACTGTTATTCAACATAGTACAGGAAGTGTTAGCCACAGTAATCAGACAACAAAAAGAAATAAAAGTCATCCAAGTTGGTAAAGAAGTATAACTTTCACTCTTTGGAAAAGACAAGATAGTATATAGAGAAAACCCCAAAGACTTGACTAAAAAAACTGCTAGATCTGATAAATGAATTCAGAAAATTTGTAGTATATACAATCAAAGTACAGAAATCTGTTGTATTTCTGTACACTAATAATGAAGCAGCAGGCAGAGAAATTAAGGAATCAGTTCCATTTATAGTTGCACCAAAAATAAAATACCTTAGAATAAACTTAACCAAAGAGATGAGAGACCTGCACTCTGAAAACTATAAGACATTGATGAAAGAAATTGAAGATGACACAAAGAAATGGAAAGACATTCCATGGTCATGGCTTTGTAGAAAAACATTATTAAAATGTCCATTACTGGGGCACCTGGATGGCTTAGTGGATTAAAGCCTCTGCCTTCAGCTCAGGTCATGATCTCAGGGTCCTGGGATCGAGCCCCACATCTGGCTCTCTGCTCAGCAGGGAGCCTACTTCCCTCTCTCTCTCTGCGACCTGTGATCTCTCTCTCTATCTCTGTCAAATAAATAAATGAAATCTTAAAAAAAAAGTGTATAAAATGTCCATTACTACCCAAAGCAATCTACACATTTAATGCAATCCCTATCAAAATATCAATAGCATTTTTCACAGAGCTACAAAAAAATTTCCAAAATTTGTATGGAACCACAAAAGACCCTGAATTCCAGAGCAATCTTGAAAAAGAAAAGCGAAAATGGCAGTATCACAATTCCAGACTTCAAGTTATATTACAAAGCTGTAGTAATCAAAACAGTGTGGTACTGGCACAAAAATAGATATATAGATCAATAGAACTGAATAGAGAGCCCAGAAATAAAGCCACAACTATATGGTCAGTTAATCTTCAAAAAGGTGGAAAGAATATGCAATGGGAAAATGTCTCTTCAACAAATTGTGCCAAACTGGACAGCAACATGCAAAGGAATGAAACTGGACCACTTTCTTACACCATACATGAAAATAAACTCAGAATGGATTGAAGACCTAATTAGATATGAGTCCTGAAATCATAAAAAATCCTTGAAGAAACCACAAGCAGTAAGTAATTTCTCTGATGCTGTCTGTAGCAACATTTCTCTAGATATGTCTCCTGAGGCAAGGGAAATAAAAGCAAAAATAGCTATTGGAACTACATCAACATCAAAAGCCTATGCACAACAAAGGAAACAATCAACAAAACTAAAAGGCAACCTACGAAATGGGAGAAGTAATTTGTACATGACATGTATGATATCCAATATATATAAAGAACTGATACAAATCAGCATCAGAAAAACAAATGATCCAATTAAAAGTGGGCGGAATTCATGAACAGACATTTTTCCAAAGACATACAGAAGGGCAACAGACACATGAAAAGATGTTCAACATCCTCATTGTCAGGGGAACGTAAATCAAAACTACAGTGAGATATCGCCTCATACTAGTTAAAATGGCTAAAATCAAAACACAAGAAACAAGTGTTGACAATGATGTGGAAAGAAAGGAACCCTCATGCACTGTGATGGGTATGCAAAGTGGTGCAGCACTGTGGAAAACAGTATGAAGGTTCTTCAAAAAGTTAAAAATAGAACAACTTGACTATCCAGTAATTGTATTATTGGGTACTTTCCAAAAAAACCCCACAAATAATTTAGAGGGATAAATGTACCTTTGTGTTTACTGCAGCATTATTTACAATAGGAAAATTATGGAAGCAATGCAAATGCCCACCAATACATGATGGATGAAGAAGATATGGTACATATACAGAATGGAATATTATTCAGCCATAAAAAAGAATGAAATCTTGTCATTTGTAGGAATATGGATGATCTAGAGTGTATCATGCAAGTGAAAGATATCAAATAAAGACAGATACCATATGTTTTCATTCACATGTAGAATTTAAAAAACAAAACAAATAAGCAAAGAAAAAAAAAGAGAAATAAGTTAAGAAATAGTTTTAACTAAAGAGAACAAACTCATGGCTACCAGAGGGGAAGTGGGTAGAGAGATTGGTGAAGGGGACTAAGAGTATACTTATCATGATGAGCACTGAGTATTGTATATAATTGTTAAATTACTATATCATATACCTGAAACTAATATAACACTATATATTAACTATACTAGAATTAAAATAAAAATCTTTATAAAGGTAAAAAAGAAATTTTTTTCCTGTCATAAGATCATGAAGATACTCTTTTACGTTTTCTTCTAGAGGCTTTTTAGATTTAGCTTTAAAATTAGGACTATCATCCATCTTGAATTAATTTTGTACATGGTATGAAATAAGTTTTGAGGCTGATTTTTTTCTATTTGTTTATTCCATTTTTTTAGTATTATCTCTTGAAAATTCTGGTTTTCCCCATCACTTTGCCTAAGTGACTTTAAAAAAATCAGTTGACTATTTTTGTGATTATTTCTAGATTCTCTATTTTTGTTTCATTGATCTGTTTATCTGTATTTGAACCAAAATCACAGTCTTGATTAATGAAGCTTTATAGTAAGTCTTGAAATCAAGTAATGTCCTCCAACTTTTCTTTTCCAAGATTGTGCTAAGTTATTTGCATAGTATGCAGTTGACCCTTGAACACACAAGGATTAGGGAAGTCCATCCCTACCCAATCAAAATACACATGGAACTTTTGATTCCCCGAAACTGAACTATTAATAGCCTCCTTTTTACTGGAAGCCTTACCAATAACATAAGCAGTCAATTAACACATGTTTTATATGTATTATGCACTTTCTCTTATAATGAAGTCTGCTAGAGAAAAGATAATGTTACATTATCTCATCATTTCTGTGAGTCAGGAGTCCTGGAATGGCTTCTCAAAGTTCTCCCCTCAGGCTCTCAAAAGACTGCAGTCAAGGTGTTAGCTTGGGCTCAGTTTAATCTTATGCTCAGGATCCTCTTCCAGTCTCACATGCCTATATTCAGAATGCATCTGCTTATAGCTATAAAACATACGGTCACTTGCTTTTTCAACACCAGCAGAGGAATCTCTCTGAACTCAGAGAAGAATTAAACCCTCTTTAGTTCAGCTGAGAGAATTTGCTTCTCTTTTCCTGCCTCAGAACCTTGTCATATCCTTTTCTCTTTGCCTGTAATAGTCTCCATATAGGTAATATCTGTTCTTCCTCCATCAGGTGTAAGTTTAAATTGCTTTTAATTTTATTTAGAAAACTTTAAAACAACAGAAAATTTGTAAGAATATTACAATGAACACATATTCGACTTGTACCTACATTCACCATTTGTAAATATTTTCATCATTTGTGTACATTTTATTATTCTCTGCCTCTATTTGTCTCTATCTCTGTTTCTCTGTGTACCTCTCTCTTTCTCTCTACCTATCTGTATGTTAAACCCATTTCAGGGTAAGCTACAGATACCTGATCCTTCACTACGAAATATTTTAGCATATGTTTCTTAAGAATAAGGTCATTCTTTTTTTTTTTTAAAGATTTTATTTATTTATTTGACAGAGAGGAGAGAGATCACAAGTAGGCAGAGAGGCAGGCAGAGAGAGAGGGGGAAGCAGGCTCCCTGCTGAGCAGAGAGCCCGATATGGGGCTTGATCCCAGGACCCTGAGATCATGACCCGAGCTGAAGGCAGAGGCTTTTAACCTCTAAGCCACCCAGGTGCCCCAGGTCATTCTTTTATATAACTTTGGTACTTTATCAAATTAAGGAAAATTAATGTCAATAAAATACTTTCATTTAATATGTACTCCACTGTCAAAATTTGCCAGTTGGCTCTCTGTTCTTTATAGCAACTTCACCTTTCCATCTAGGATCCAATCCAGATTCTTACATCACATTTAGTTGTTATATTTCTCTAGTTTTCTTTCATCTGAAAGAGTCCCTCAACATTTCATTGTCATTAATGACTTGGGCATTTTTGAGAAGTCCAAGCCAGTTCTTTGTTTTTTTCAATAATTACCTGATGGTTAGATTTAGGTTATTTTTTTTAATAGGAATACAACAGAAATAATTGTATATTCTCAGTGTACCACATCTGCTGCTTCATATTTGGTGGTGATAACTTTGTTCATTCTTAATATCTGCCATATTTCCTCACTGAAAAGGCACCTTTTTCCCATTTATAAGTAACAAGTAAATTGTGGGGAGATAAGCTTAAATTTCACTTTCTTGACTACAATCTATATTCCCATAATGTAGTCTCTGGGAGGACCTAGTATTTATCTATATATTAGTTATAGTTTCTAATTATTTGTTTATTCATTATGTCTATTTGTTTTAGCTATCAGAATGAATTGTATCTATTTTATTCACACAGTGTGTGGTACAGAGTGGACACTAATAAAATAATCGCAAATGAGTGAATTTAGGAAAATAAGTTAGGAAAATTATTTAGTAAAAAAATACAGGGTTTCTTCATATGAATGATAGAAATAAAGCTTGTAGGACTTCATTTTAAATCCTTTGTTTTGCTGATAACTTTGTCATCCTATTCCTAGAGAATTAGAGTGAAGATGATGCTGTTTCTCTAAACTGGGCATTTCTCTGTGATGCACATCTTCTATTCTGAGCAACAAAGACCTGTAGGCAGAAAGACAGTAATGGAAATAGAAATCCCAGTTCTTGAATAATAGGCTCAGATGTTTTTTAAGAACAACAAATCCAGTCGACTGATATTCGTACCTCATCTGTAATGATCTATCCAATATTACAGTGTTTCTGCAGATTGGTACAGAATATTGGACATGTTCTTAGACTTCTAGTTCGTCATTCAGTTCAAAGAGAGGTATACTGTGTAGATTACTGTCAGAGATTATTTTTGGTAACATTTTCTTATGTCAAATATTATGTTTTGAAATAATGAAATTGCTTTTATTTTAGTCTTGTGCTTTTTTGCAGAAACTGATTTCAATACATAAAAATCATTTTTTTTTCTATAACAGTGAACTCTTCATTGCCTTTTCACTCCCCGCTAGGGTCACCTATTTCCTTGTACCACTCCACTAAATATTTAGTTATACCTCAGAGTCAGTAATTAAAAAGTATGAATTTTATTAACAGAAGATTTTTTTAAACCACCTTTCTGCAGAAGTCTATTGTTTTCCATAAAAGAGCAACCTTTGATTTAACAATGCAGAATTCTCTTGGAAAATTCATTAACAATCTTTAACATATTCTTCTATTCCACTTCAATGTCATTGCAAAGCCCTATGGGACCTGATGAGTTTTGAGTCATAAATGCTATATTTTATAACCTTTGAAATTTTATGCTCCTAGCAAGGCTGTCCCCCTGTTCTTAATAGTCCCTCTTTACAGAGCTTTCCCAAGGTGAAAAACTAACATAGAACCTCTTAAGAGAATAATTCCATGATGTCTCCCATTTCTGTTTGCTTCAGTCAAAAGACTTAAGAAGTCCAAGGCTCATAGGCATCTCTCATTATCCAGAATCTCTTTTCCACAGGGCTCTGCATGTTCTATAAATGGGCCCTCATTTTTATTCTTAATTGGAAGCTAGCTTTTTTACAGCCTTCTAGGGTGTGGCATCCCACATATTACTAGAGATGGGATAAGTTCACCTTTCCTCGTTGTTTTTTCCAGATATTGTTTCTTCAGCTGCTACAAAAATCCCAGTTTTGATTCTTATGTTGTCACCTTCTGTTCCAGTCATCTTCATCCCTACTGGTCACTTTCTTTCACTTATTGATGAAAATAGCAACTGGTTCAAGATCTTTTTCTTCACCATTATTCCCATTCTTCTCAATCTGAATAATTTTAATTCCATGTATATCATCTATATAATAAACTCAATATTCTGACTTATTAGTTTCTTGACCTGCTCACTTCTAATGATTTTTTTTTCCTCCACTTATCTCAGCCATGTATTCTAATGTATTCCAGGTCTTGTTGTGTGCCATAACTACAACTCATCTAAATTCTTTATTAGAAATATCCCTGTCTTTGACAACCAACTCCATCTTTCCATCTTATTTTTCTAGCACCCTAATTCCAACACTTTCTCACCTGACTCAGAACTCCAATATATTCATTCTATTATCTTTTCACTGTCACATATGTTATGTCCTCATTTCTTTTCTTACACAGAATTAGATGCCATGATTCACTATTATAATCACTCTTTTGCATATACTGATAATTCTTTTTTTTTTCTTTCTCCCTTCCTCTTGGCAAAACGCCAAAGCCTGTTAAATCAAATTCTCTGCCTACTCCAGATGTACATCAGAACAAAATTGCTGAAGAAAGTGCAGCCAAGCTGACTGGTCTCATTTTGGATTCTAAATAACATAATTCAGATGAAACCCCAGTGCTGCCCAATGCTTTGTGACATTTTCATAATCAGTTTGTATCCCTATTCTTTAAGAGTACTATTTCATATCCTATCCCCTCTGGTTTCATCTTTTATCCCTCCTTCATCTTCACTCTCAGATGATGAGCTATCTTATTAATTCAACAAAATAATTAAGTAATTTTAAAAGAACTTATATATCTCCCTGCAAGTGACCTATATGTATACTTCTATAATTTCAAACTTGCCTTTTCTTATATTTTAAGGAATGTAAGAATGTCATCTTATTTGTGCCCTGGATTCTTTTTTTTTCGCAAATATGTTTATTTTAATTTTTCAGTGTTACAAGATTGATTGTTCATGCACCACACCCAGTTCTCCATGCAATACGTTCCCTTCTCAATACCCACCACCAGGCTCG